>OZ020192.1:123453290-124055790 GCA_963971165.1 Philopedon plagiatum | reverse complement strand
TTTCATTAAAAAAATATACAGCATGTCTTCGAAATGGAAAAAAATTATTATTGATTTTACGAAAAAAGTGTCTGTTTATAAAAGGTTCTGCATCGTGAGAAAATACCCATTGCCATTCAAAAATTTCATCTAGTACATACAGGGTGGCCCAAAAATAAAAAAGTCCTGATCCACATGACGCTAAGAAGACAAAATCGTTACATAAAGGTAAACTGCCACTGCAAATGTACAATTCAATAATATGTTTATTCATTAAAAAAATATACAGTACGTCTTCAAAATGGAAAAAATTGTATTATTGATTTTACGAAAAAAGTGTCTGATTATAAAAAGTTCTGCATCGTAAAAAACAGCATTGCCATTCAAAAATTTGATCTAGTAGGTACGTACAGGGTGGCTCAAAAATGAAATAATCATAATCCAAGTGAAGCTAAAAAGACAACATCGTGATTTAAAGGAAAACTGCCACTGCAAATGTACAATTCAATAATATTTTTTTCATTAAAAAATGTACAGCATGTCTTCAAAATTGAAAAAAAAAATTATTTATTTTACGAAAGAAGTGTCTGTTTATAAAAAGTTCTGCATCGTAAAAAAACAGCATTGCGATTCAAAAATTTGATCTAGTATGTACAGGGTGGCTCAAAAATGACAGTCATAACCCACGTGAAGCTAAAAAGCCAAAATCATTATTTAAAGGAAAACTGCCACTGCATATGTACAATTCAATAATATGGTTTTTTCTCCTTAAAAAAATATACAGCATGTCTTCGAAATGGAAAAAAAAATATTATTGGTTTTACGAAAAAAGTGTCTCTTTGTAAAAAATTCTGCATCGTTAGAAAATAGCATTGCTATTCAAAAATTTGATCTCGTATAAACAGGGTGACCCAAAAATAAAAAGTCCTAATCCATGTGAAGTTAAGAAGACAAAATCGTTATTTAAAGGTAAACTGCCACTGCAAATGTACAATTCAATAATATGTTTTTTCATTAAAAAAATATACAGTATGTCTTCAAAATGGAAAAAATTTTGTTATTGATTTTACGAAAAAAGTGTCTGATTATAAAAAGTTCTGCATCGTAAAAAAACAGCATTGCCATTCAAAAATTTGATACGTACAGGGTGGCTCAAAAATGACAGTCATAATCCACGTGAAGCTAAAAAGACAAAATCGTTATTTAAAGGAAAACTGCCACTACAAATGTACAATTCAATAATGTGTTTTTTTTTCATTAAAAAATATACAGCATGTCTTCGAAATGGATAAAAATTATTATTGATTTTACGAAAAAAGTGTCTGTTTATAAAAGGTTCTGCATCGTGAGAAAATACCCATTGCCATTCAAAAATTTCATCTAGTACATACAGGGTGGCTCAAAAATAAAAAAGTCCTGATCCACATGAAGCTAAGAAGACAAAATCGTTTCTTAAAGGTAAACTGCCACTGCAAATGTACAATTCAATAATATGTTTTTTCATTAAAAAAATATACAGTACGTCTTCAAAATGGAAAAAATTTTATTATTGATTTTACGAAAAAAGTGTCTGATTATAAAAAGTTCTGCATCGTAAAAAACAGCATTGCCATTCAAAAATTTGATCTAGTAGGTACGTACAGGGTGGCTCAAAAATGAAATATTCATAATCCAAGTGAAGCTAAAAAGACAAAATCGTGATTTAAAGGAAAACTGCCACTGCAAATGTACAATTCAATAATATTTTTTTCATTAAAAAATGTACAGCATGTCTTCAAAATTGAAAAAAAAAAATTATTTATTTTACGAAAGAAGTGTCTGTTTATAAAAAGTTCTGCATCGTAAAAAAACAGCATTGCGATTCAAAAATTTGAACTAGTATGTACAGGGTGGCTCAAAAATGACAGTCATAACCCACGTGAAGCTAAAAAGCCAAAATCATTATTTAAAGGAAAACTGCCACTGCATATGTACAATAATATGTTTTTTTCTCCTTAAAAAAATATACAGCATGTCTTCGAAATGGAAAAAAAATATTATTGATTTTACGAAAAAAGTGTCTCTTTGTAAAAAATTCTGCATCGTTAGAAAATAGCATTGCTATTCAAAAATTTGATCTCGTGTAAACAGGGTGACCCAAAAATAAAAAGTCCTAATCCATGTGAAGTTAAGAAGACAAAATCGTTATTTAAAGGTAAACTGCCACTGCAAATGTACAATTCAATAATATGTTTTTTCATTAAAAAAATATACAGTATGTCTTCAAAATGGAAAAAATTTTGTTATTGATTTTACGAAAAAAGTGTCTGATTATAAAAAGTTCTGCATCGTAAAAAAACAGCATTGCCATTCAAAAATTTGATACGTACAGGGTGGCTCAAAAATGAAAAAGTCATAATCCACGTGAAGCTAAAAAGACAAAATCGTTATTTAAAGGAAAACTGCCACTACAAATGTACAATTCAATAATGTGCTTTTTTTCATTAAAAAAATATACAGCATGTCTTCGAAATGGGAAAAAATTATTATTGATTTTACGAAAAAAGTGTCTGTTTATAAAAGGTTCTGCATCGTGAGAAAATACCCATTGCCATTCAAAAATTTCATCTAGTACATACAGGGTGGCTCAAAAATAAAAAAGTCCTGATCCACGTGAAGCTAAGAAGACAAAATCGTTACTTAAAGGTAAACTGCCACTGCAAATGTACAATTCAATAATATGTTTTTTCATTAAAAAAATATACAGTACGTCTTCAAAATGGAAAAAAATTTATTATTGATTTTACGAAAAAAGTGTCTGATTATAAAAAGTTCTGCATCGTAAAAAACAGCATTGCCATTCAAAAATTTGATCTAGTAGGTACGTACAGGGTGGCTCAAAAATGAAATATTCATAATCCAAGTGAAGCTAAAAAGACAAAATCGTGATTTAAAGGAAAACTGCCACTGCAAATGTACAATTCAATAATATTTTTTTCATTAAAAATGTACAGCATGTCTTCAAAATGGAAAAAAAAAATTTATTTTACGAAAGAAGTGTCTGTTTATAAAAAGTTCTGCATCGTAAAAAAACAGCATTGCGATTCAAAAATTTGATCTAGTATGTACAGGGTGGCTCAAAAATGACAGTCATAATCCACGTGAAGCTAAAAAGACAAAATCATTATTTAAAGGAAAACTGCCACTGCATATGTACAATTCAATAATATGTTTTTTTCTCCTTAAAAAAATATACAGCATGTCTTTGAAATGGAAAAAAAATATTATTGATTTTACGAAAAAAGTGTCTCTTTATAAAAAATTCTGCATCGTTAGAAAATAGCATTGCTATTCAAAAATTTGATCTCGTATAAACAGGGTGACCCAAAAATAAAAAGTCCTAATCCATGTGAAGTTAAGAAGACAAAATCGTTATTTAAAGGTAAACTGCCACTGCAAATGTACAATTCAATAATATGTATTTTTCATTCAAAAAATATACAGCATGTCTACGAAAAGGACAAATTTTTATTATTGATTTTACGAAAAAAGTGTCTGATTATAAAAAGTTCTGCATCGTAAAAAAATAGCATTGCCATTCAAAAATTTGATCTAGTACGTACAGGGTGGCTCAACAATGAAATATTCATAATCCAAGTGAAGCTAAAAAGACAAAATCGTGATTTAAAGGAAAACTGCCACTGCAAATTTACAATTCAATAATATTTTTTTTCATTAAAAAATATACAGCATGTCTTCTGCATCGTGAGGAAATAGCATTGCTATTCAAAAATTTGATCTTGTATAAACAGGGTGGCTCAAAAATAAAAAAAGTCCTAATCCACGTGAAGCTAAGAAGACAAAATCGTTATTTAAAGGGAAACTGCCACTGTAAATGTAAATTCAATAATATGTTTTCTTCATTAAAAAATATACAACATATCTTCGAAATGGAAAATTTTTTATTATTGATTTAACGAAAAAAGTGTATCTTTATAAAAAGTTCTGCATCGTGAGAAAATAGTATTGCTATTCAAAAATTTGATCTTATACTCACCGGGTGGCTCAAAAATGAAAATGTCATAATCCACGTGAAACGATTTAGCTTTAAAAAATAATAAAGGGGAGGAGGTGAGAGGGGATAAAACCGGAGCGACTGAGAATTTTTTAAAAATGTTGACTAATATGTCATTTTCGGGGTTATTGAGGTCAGAATTTTTTTTTCTAGCAGGTGTTAAAAATTACCGTAGAGAGGGGGGGGGGGCGAATAAAAAGGGGCGGCTGGGAATTTGTCCAAAAATGTTAACTAATGGGCCATTTTCGGGATTACTGAGGTCAGAAAATCTGACTTTGTGTAACAGATGCTAAATAAAATTTACGGAGAAGGGAGGGGAGAGGGGATAGAAGGGCGGCTGAGAATTTCTCCAAAAATGTTAGCTTAGTATTTTCAGAGTTATTGAGGTCAGAAAATCTAATTTTGTTGGAACTGATTTTTAAAAAAATTCACGGGAGGGGGAGATATAAAGGAGCGAATGGGAATTTACCTAAAAATGTTAAGTAATATGTAAGGCTGCCCACTTGAATGCCACACCAGGGGCGCCCTTGGAAAAAATATGCGTCCGGTGCGTCTAGGGAGCGGAAGACCTAAGGAATAACACGCGTCGGGGGAGGGAACGACCTTGAGGGAAATAAGCTTCTTTAAAACGGACGACCTTAGAAAGGAAAATACGCATCTAGGGAGCGGATGGCCATGGAAAGAATTACGCCTTTGGTTACCGGAGGACCTTAGAGAAATGCGCGCCTGGGAAACGGACGACCTTGGGAAAATACGCGTCTGGGGAGCGGACGCCCTTTAAGAAAATACGCATCTAGGTTCCGGACGACCTTGGAAAAAGTACGCGTCTGGGGAACGGACGACTTTGGGGAAAAGGAGCTGGTGGCAATTTCTTCAAAAATGTTAACTAATATGTTATTTTCGAGGTTATTGAGGTCAGAAAATCTAATTTTGTGTAATGAATGTTAAGAATAACGTGGGGGGTGGGGTGATATTAGGGCGCAACTGGGAACTTCTCCAAAAATGTTAACTAATCTGGCATTTACGGAGATATTTAGGTCAGAAATCTAATTTTGTTGAAACCTATATTTAAAAAATTAACGGCGGGGGGATAAAAAGGAGCGACTGAAAAAAATGTTAACTAATTTGTCATTTTCGGGGTTATTACGGTCAAAAAATGTACTTTGGTCTAACATATTTAAAAAAATATAACGAGGGAGAATAAAAACAGGCAACTGATCATTTTTCAAAAAAAGTTATCTGATATATCATTTTCAAGGTTATTGAGGTCAGCAAATCTAATTTTGTTTAACGAATGTAAACAAAATTAACGGTGGGGCAGAGGGAATAAAAAGGCGCGGGGTTTGGAATTTCTCCAAAAATGTTAACTAATTTTGGGGGTTACTGAGAACAGAAAATCTAATTTTGTTGAAACTCATTTTTAAAAAATTAACGCGGGGTGGGGGGTAAAAAGGAGCAACTGGGAAATTATCTAAAAATGTTAATGTTGTTTTCGGGGTTATTGGGGTCAAAATATTTAATTTTGTCTAACATTTAAAAAAACTAACGGGGGGGGGGGGGATAAAAACGAGCGAATGGCAATTTCCCCAAAAATGTTAACTAATAAGTATGTCAATTGAGGTCAGAAAATCTAATTTTGTCTAACGAATGTGAAGAAAATGAACGGCACGGAACCGAATATTTCATAAGTTTGTAATGAAGACTTATTAACTATGACAGGAAAAAACCTGTCAAAACATACCTGATTAACTAGAAGATCCTAATTTAAACCATGCAGTACTACATCTTAAACCTTCTTAGTGTATCTGAGCGTTAATGTTTAAACACCTGATTTTTTTTCAGTTTTTAATAAATCAACCCCTAAGGGGGTATTACAATGGTATTTAAAGTTTGTAATGGAGTAAAATTGTTATACCGTGGAAGAAGTTGCGGGCGAAAGCTAGTTATTAAATAAAACAGCGATGCATGCCTGCATATCTTATTTGAATAGGTATACTGCAATTGCTGCAATACAAAATTACCGTTAAAGTGTCAAAAATCAATGGTGTTGTAAGTGGAGTGTAAAGTAGAAATAGAACAGTTGTACTGTACAGGGTGTAAGTTAGGAACAATGAAATTTTATTTTCTATTAGATACAACAGCCGCGTAAAATTTTCTTTTCTTGTTGGAGCTTTAAAAGTTTTAGTACTTTTAATTTTAAGGCTTTTTTATTACAAAAAAACTATACCATTTTATATTTGTTTCTAAAATATAACAAGTAATCGATTTGGGATATAGTTTGTACTAGCCCATTTTAAAGGAATAATATCAAGAAATAATCGCACTTTCTTATGGAAATTACCACTTCATTATAACTGGAGGTTATTAATTTTAATTTGACATTTCTACACATCCTAAATTTATCTTTTCACGGAATATTTTTGCATTTTTAAAAATCATTTCTAATTTTAGTAATTTCAACTTTTTACTTCTCTCGCTAGAAAAAAATCACTTCCCGGGATTTTTTCAGATCTTTACGTGTTGAGGTCCCTATATCAGATGGTCTCCCATTTCCGTCGGTTTGTCTGTCCGTCTGTCTGTCGGATTGTCTGTTGGAGCGAACGCTTAAAACTGCTTGACCAAAAAGAAAAGGAAAAATTTTGCATATGGACTACTTTTCAACCTGGCTTGGAACAGGCTGTATTTCCGGTGAAATATATACAGAGCACCTTCAAAATTAGTTTCTATTTTTTGTTGCTCAAACTCGAAAACGATTTATGTTACAGAAACTGTATTTTGTACATATAGTTGACATATAAATTGCAAAACTTTTTGAAGCTTAAGTTTAACAAAATGATTAAGTTTTATAGACGTTTTAGATACGTTTCCTGTGTAACATTTTCACCTATTTCGATTGATGCGGTTTTTCGAAAAAATAAAACTTAAAAAGTTATTTAACAAAAACTACATTTTGGAATTTATTTGTTAAATAAAAAAACTAGCTCGCCAGTTACTGTGGTCGACATTTTACATTATCTTTGTAGTGTATTAAAAAGGTTTATTTCGGTTGGTAAATTTAACTGTACTTAACTGTTATTTAAATCGCTCTTTTCTTTATAAGTTGGCGAGAAAAATTAAAAAGAAACTAACAGTATAAAATTTGGTTGTCTTATCTTAACACTTGCCAATTTAAACCCTTAATTATATAAACCTGAGCACTGAGCAATGAGCAAGACCTTAATTGCCAAATTACACCTGTCTTATCAATAGTGATTCCAGCCAAAAAGCATTAAGAAGAAACTTGCTTGTGTCTGTCGACATTAAATATATCTGTTTTAGTTTTATTAGGTGGATAATTTTTGTTGGACGCCTTGTCATATTTTGAGCTAATCTGGTGACTTAACCCAAATAAAATAAACGAAAGTTATAATAAAAATAGGTTTTTATTATAATTCGCAATCTTATTTCCAGGTTCCAGCAAAACAACTCAAAATAAACTTAAATCATGGAATGAGGTAAGGAGAGTCCATGGCTCAAAACTCCTTTTTATAGCGATCTCATATGTAAAGAATGCGGAGAACTCTTGGTAAAAAAGCGCCATTCTGTGATAGCAATGTGTACATGTCAGTGCCATGTCAGTAAATTAAAATAAAAATTGTCAGCCTTGATCTATCACCTATATATTAATTATCACTTTTACCAAAAGGAGGGCAAATGTCTGACACCGTTACTGTTATGAATAATTGAAATTTGTCGACGGCTAAGCATTCCTAATTTCACATAAAAATAAACTAAAAATAATATTATATTATATAAGCATGGAAAATACTTACAATATTGTTATTCATATTACTATTGTTATCAATCTTTTTATTCTTCAATAAATTTTACAAATTAAGAAATAAGCAGTAAAAATGTTTATAATATTAATATTATTTAAACTTATATTTTCAACTTGCATTTTAGGTTAAAAAAATAAATTATAATTTAAAAATCTAAAAAAACCGTAAAGTGTTTTTAGTTTTTTAAACTATACCTAATTTATTTTTAACTTTTTAGTGCGCTACTCATAAAAACGTGTTTTTAGTATTTTAAACTATAATTTATCTTTAACTTTTTAGTGCGCTACTCATAAAAGCGTGTTTTTTTAGTTTTTTAGTGAATTAGTTTTGGAACATACACGAGGTCTCAAAAATAAAATTAATTTTTTTATTACCGATTTTACAAAAAAGTACCTATATCTTTATAAAAAGTTCTACATTGTAAAAGAAGCATGGTTATTCAAAAACTTGATGAAGGACAATACAGGGTGGCTCATAAAGCTGAAAGTCCCAATTTTAATTTAAATTTTTAGCCACCCTCTATGCCCTATAAAAATATTTAAACCATGCTCTTTTTTCACAATGTAGAATTTTTTATGAAGATATACTTTTTTTGTAACGGCGATTTTAAAAAATTAATTTTACTTTTGGGACCTCCTGTGTGTTCCAAACATATAATAAAAATAACTCTTGTATGTACATTTGCAGTGGCAGTTTACCTTTAAATAACGATTTTGCCTTTTTAGCTTCACGTGGATTATGACTTTTTCATTTTTGAACCACCCTGTACGTACTGGATCAAATTTCTGAATGGCAATGCTATTTTTTCACGATGCAGAACTTTTTATAAAAATACACTTTTGTCGTAAAATCAATAATACATTTTTTTCCATTTCGAAGACATGCTGTATATTTTTTTAATGAAAAAACATATTATTAAATTGTACATTTGCAGTGGCAGTGTACCTTTAAATAAAGATTTTGTCTTTTTTGCTTCACGTGGATTATGACTTTTTCATTTTTGAGCCACCCTGTACGTACTGGATCAAATTTCTGAATGGCAATGCTATTTTTTCACGATGCAGAACTTTTTATAAAAATACACAATTTCGTAAAATCAATAATACATTTTTTCCATTTCGAAGACATGCTGTATATTTTTTAATGAAAAAAACATAATATTATTAAATTGTACATTTGCAGTGGCAGTGTAATTTCAAATAAAGATTTTGTCTTTTTAGCTTCACGTGGATTATGACTTTTTCATTTTTGAGCCACTCTGTACGTACCTACTGGATCAAATTTCTGAATGGCAATGCTATTTTTTCACGATGCAGAACTTTTTATAAAAATACACTTTTTTCGTAAAATCAATAACAAAAATTTTTCCATTTCGAATACATACTGTATATATCTTTTAATGAAATGTCCTATTACAATGTTATAAGTCAAGCTAATAAAAGCATGTTAATAAAAGATCGATGGTTTTGTAATAGACTCATAGCACCTTGGTTATCTCATCATGCTCTTGGCGTAAAGATTTACATGTCTTCATCATATTATGAGGAAACAATTAATTATACCTTTAAGTTATAAACAGCCCAGTCCCTCAAGCTGTTTCTGGTGACAGATTAGTCATACCTATCATTGGTTCAAAAGCGCTGTGTAATCTTTCCCACCTTTCGGACTTTTCAAAATTCTGGCAACAGGGCAGTAGTAAAAATGATAGAGAAGTGTCCAAATATTATACGGCTCGGAAGCAAAATGCGTCGACAAATGTACAAAATTATACGCCGGACGCAAATTTGATTATAATATGAAAGGAGTTGAAAATGCTGCATTATAAAATAAAAGGTATATTTTAGTTTTAAGAGATATTTAAAAGAAAAATTAGGAGCAATACAAAAAAAGGAAAAAAATCGATATACACTTGAAATACAAAGCCTAAAGCCTCTATTTCTAGGGGACGCAAAAATGATGGATTATGAAAGGACGCAGAAATGATGAAAGATGTATATATATATATATATATATATATATATATATATATATATATATATATATATATATATATATATATATATATATATATATATGTATATATATATATATATATATATATATATATATATATATATATATATATATATATATATATATATATATATATATATATATATATATATATATATATATATATATATATATATATATATACAGGGTGTCCCGAAATTAGGGGGCCAAAGTTAAACAGTGCATTCTGCATAGGAAAATAACACTAATTTGTTTAATAAACATGTATCGAAAAATGCCCCCTAACGGAGCTACGGCCCCCTAAAGAGGGGCCTATGATGATGGTTTTTTTCAAATAATTCCCACAGGGTTGAACATAAAAACATAAGTTTTTGGTATTTTTGTAATTTTGATATGCTGAATCTAGATCTAAAATCAAAACTATTAAAAGTTTATCATAGGCGTAACATTTGGGGGGGGTAAAGGTACAGAAACAGCCCTAACTTTTTTATGACCTAATGTTTTAATTTTTTTTTCTGAAATTATGAAAATCTAGAGCTTTTTACCAAAAAAAGGTACTCTTGATTTACATCGCTTAGATGCACCATTTGTGACAAAAATGCCTTTAAAAGTAACACTGTTTAGCAAAGACGGATCCAGTAAAAATTAATCTTCCAATAAAACTTAGTGCCGGGCCATGAAATCGAATGTTTTACCAAATTTTCTAAAAAATAATGTTACTTTTATAAGCATATTAACGTTTATGTGGTTTTGTAAAAATAATTTTAGAATTATGCATTCTACTACTAAGTTTTAGTGAAAATATGGGATATCTATGCTAAACAGTGTTACTTTCAAAGGCATTTTTCTCACAAATGGTGCATCTAGGCGATGTAAATCAAGAGTACCTTTTTTTGGTAGAAAGCTCTGGATTTTCATAATTTTAGAAAAAAAAATTAAAACATTAACTCATAAAAAAGTTACGGCTGTTTTTGTACCATTACCCCCCGAATGTTACGCCTATGATAAACTTTTGGTAGTTTTGATTTTAGATCTAGATTCAGCATGTCAAAATTACCAAAATACCAAAAACTCATGTTTTTATGTTCAACCCTGTAGGAATAATTTGAAAAACACCATCATCATGGGCCCCTCTTTAGGAGGCCGTAGCTCCGTTAGGGGGCATTTTTCGATACATGTTTATTAAACAAGTTAGTGTTATTTTCCTATGCAGAATGCACTGTTTAACCTTGGCCCCCTAATTTCGGGACACCCTGTATATATATATATAGTACTATATATTATAAATGGTTCAATAAAAATATCAAAGTAAAATTCTTTCGCTAGTGCAAAACACAAGACCGTAAAGTGGCAAATAAAATAAAGTAGGTCTATTCTTTTTGATTCTGGTCTGGGTGTCCTGCTATCGCGATTTCTGGGCCCTTAACCTTCATCAGGCAGGCTCACACCCAGAGTGACTGACAAACAGACCACACTTTGACCAGAATCAACAAGAGACCTTATATCCAAAACGTTCGAAAAGGATGGGTAAGATATAGTGGCTCGCGCCAAACTACTTTATCGTATGTTGCTCCAAAACTTGTGGTTGCTAACAGAAGTCGAAGAAATTCGACATTATTTTACTTAATATGTTAGCAACCAAAAGTTTTGGAGCAACATACGAAAAAGTAGTTTGACGTGAGCCACTACATCTTACCCATTCTTTTCAAACGTTTTGGATATAAGGTCAATTGTTGATTCTGGTCAAAGTGTGGTCTGTTCGTCAGCCACTCTGGGTGTGAGCCTGCCTGATGAAGGGTAAGGGCCCAGAAATCGCTATAGCAGGAGGACACGCAGACCAGAGTCAAAAAGAATAGACCTACTTTATTTTATTTGTCATTTTAAGGTCTTGTGTTTTGCACTAGCAAAAGCTTTTGCATTTATCGCCATGGAAACCTATGTACAGCCGCGTTGAGAAAGCGGCTGTACACGATGCGAGACACGCACCACGAATCTCACATACGTAATCCTACTGACACGGTTCGAGGTATTCTTTAGTTGAAAAATGGACACGGTAAATGATGATGGGAGAATTAGATTTCCATAAACAATAATGCATTTCGTATAAATTAATAAATATTGCCATTTCATTGTCTGACAATTTCACCATGATGCGCCAAAAGATCAAATTTCGACAATCTCGCATGGAATCTGCAAGTCAACTAATAAACATGTTTGAAATAGTTTCGAGTACTCGCGAGATCACGTGCGTGCTCGCACACCATAGTTTCCACGGTTCGAACTCGCACAAAAATACAAGGCGAGACGGACTCGCGCATGATTTCTCGCATGGTGTACAGCCGCATTTAAGGCGAGAAAAGAAAGTATTTTCTAAAAAAGGTTTCTCGAAGAAATATACTTTCGAAAAAGATGTTTTTCAGGAAATAAAGTTAGAAAAAATCCTTTGCACTTTTAGATATGAGATATTAAAACCTTTTTTTAGAAATGTTGCAGTGAGCAAATGCCTGGATACTTTAGGCCACGGTCCGCCATCCTTAATGGCGGTGCAGCACTGTCATGGCTTCGGCAATAATCAGCTGATTCGGTTGAACGCCAAGGGACAATTGGGGGTTGGAGAGAGATGTATAGAGGCTGACGCGCAGGGCATCAAATTGGCATTCTGCAGGTAAAAAATAACATTGACTAAATATGCTTAATCAAGTTAAAAAAGTAATAATAATGGCTTTGGGTGATTATTGCGAAAATGTGTTATTTTGACGCTATTTTGTCCGATATACAAAATCTGAAAATAATAAAAAATTATGTATTTAATCAACATAGAGATATGTATACTTGTTTTGTTGTATGGTAACCATTCAAATATAGGTTATTTATTGAATAGGGAATATGCATCTAACCCAAATAAATCTGATATATATTTTTTATATTCTCTACATAAAGTAAATGTTCATGGCGGTTGCTGTTATCCATTTATTTTGGTCTTTATTAACAAAAAAAAAAGGATTTAAAACTGCAAATTTTCGCGCGAATTTCGAAACTTGTAAAACGTGATCCCATTGGCTGTGTCGTCAAAACTGAACTTATGACTCATCATGAGTACATGGCGAATTCCAGTGTTGTAGTCATCGAAAACTCAATAGAAATGGCATTTAATGCGTAACTCATCCAATGAAATATCCCTGCACTTAAAGTAGAAGGTACCTAAAATCTTATTCATGTATACTTTAAGCCGAAATCGGTCCAAGTATCTTTCAATTTTGCAACGAACATTGGCATTTTTGACATATCATCTTAATAATTTCAAGTAAATAAACTGCAATTCTTTATTTTCATGGCAATCTCGGGAAGTTCAAAAATTTTCAAATTTTAGATGTCCCCGATACAAATAAACCATTTTATTTATAACTTTACCGAAAAAACAAGCGATTTAAATTAGTGGGAGGTATTCTTAGATAATTGATGGATAAAATAAACCCAAAAAGAATCACTAAATAGGGTAAATAGATTGGAATAATGTCGGTTAAAAATAGGATTTGTCGGAAACAATCAAGAAAATTCGATTTTTACCCCCTAAATACGCTCCTGGATGACTCATTCGGTATTCATTTTACAGTGTGATTATCCCTTTATAAGATAGTGTTGAAAAATTGTGGAAAAAATAGATAGGAAAAAATACACAGTGATTCAAATGTACCGATATCTAGGGCACAAAAAGTAAAAAAAATCGAAATTTAATCGGCGATTGCGCTCTTCCTATAGAGAATGAAGAAATTAAAAAATATGGATAACATACTTTGACGAGCTCTTTCCGATGAAGTATATGGGATTTTACTTTGAACCATTTTGACCCCACAAAAAATTAAAAACCGCGAAATATTTGAGTCAAAAATCTAAATTTCCAGTTTTTCCAGATATTTCCATTTTTCAGTGATTTTAAGTTTAGGTAAGTGTATTGCAAAAATAGTTTTTGAGATTTTAAGGTTTCCCTTGTAAATTCGTTTTTCGATCTGACGTTTTGTTTTCGAATTATTAGGTACCAAAGAGGGGTCTGGAAATGGCATTTTTCGACCTAAAAAAATTCAAAAGAATTACTTGCCATTTTCTGATCCTCACCAGTTTCAGTGGAGTTCTGAAGCTCCGGGTCCCCTAGAACCTCCGAAAATTTACATCGATTCAATTCACATTTGCGACCTGTACCCGATTTCAACGGAAATCGAGGAAATTTCGACGTTTAATAGCTCCGAAACGAAACATCCTGTATGACTGAATTTTTTTACCGAAGCTAGTTGAACTATTCCTCTATCAACCCAAAAAATTCGATTTCTCCCCCTCTGATTGTTTTCGAGAAAATCAAACCTGTTCGACTTTAGGTTAAGCTTTACGTTAATATGTAGATTTTTGCTGATCTCCTGACGTCACTTTTCAAGGACAAATGTGGCTGATTTTTAAATTGTAATAAATTATACCGAAAAGTAAACATTTTTTGTAGCTAAATTATCCTAGTAATTTTCTTCAAAATATTTTTTTTGGGTTTGTAATGACTTCCTTAAACGATTTAGGCAATAAAATAAATATGTGCATATTCCTTATTATTATTGGCAATCGCCCATTTGGAAATGGTGTGGCATGTCCTAAAAACGATAATTTTCTCTATAGGTTAGGTACGGTGGATGGGCCCTGGCTGTACGATGAAAACACTCACACTCTCATGCACAGGGTGCACAAGAAGTGCATGGCATTGCACCCTCAGACTTCGCATCTTTCGCTGATGCCTTGTGATATTAACAACGCGTATCAGCAGTGGCTATTCAAACAGCTGACGCCAAAATGGTAAAACAGACGATTTTGAGAGACTTTAAAAAAAGCATCTTTTCTCCAAGGTTTTTATTTTAGATTTCAAGGTTTTTTTTTGAATGAATATTTGATTGATTGGTTGTGATATTTTACATTCCATTTTTTGCTTCTTTAGCTAAACTCTGCCCTGTATAAATAAGTCTTTAGATCATTTAGCGAATAACAAAAATTATTGGAAAAAATCGAAAAAATTAAAATTTTGATACCCTGTATCTTGGTTATTATCAACTTGGAATTAGTCAAGTTTAAATAAATTACATTATTTCGATATAATGACCATTACTTTGGCACGACCCTGTTTAATATATATTATTAACGAAATAAAATCAGCCCATGTGCGATGTTGCCATTTGTGCTTCATGGCTCGAGAGTTCAAGACGGCTGTGTGCACAAACAAACATCACGGGAGGTTGCCAAATGTCAGTGTTGGAAAAAGCGGATCTTTATGATTAAGCATGCTGGTTAAATTTTGCTCATTCTGGCAATGCTGTTATTAAGTATCCATTTAATACATCTTACTCATTACCAGTGGCGGCTGGTAAAATTTCAAAGTTGTATATCTCTGTTCGTACTTACAGGACCCGTACCAAATTAAGGCGTTTTGATAGTGAGCCCCCTGGGAATGTTTTGCTAAAGAAAAAAACATTTTGTTTGCAAAAAAAGTTGAATTTTGGGTGTGCCCCTCCTAAGAAAAAATGAACACATCTAGTTATTTTATTTCTTATTTTTTCTAAACAAATTTTACATCATTTTGTCGACAATTTTTAAATTTTGAGAGAAAAAAATGTGTTAGTAGAAAGTTATAGCCATTTGAATTTTTTTAAAAATTATATTTTAGGCTTCAAAAAATTCAAATGACTATAACTTTCTACCAACACGTTTTTTTCTCTCAAAATTTAAAAACTGTCGACAAAATGATGTAAAATTTGTTTAGAAAAAATAATAAATAAATTACTTAGACGTGTTCATTTTTTTCTTGGGAGGGGCACACAAAATGTTTTTTTTCTTTACCAAAACATTCTCAGTGGGCTCACTATTAAAACTACTAAATTTGGTACGGGTCCTGTAAGTAGGAACAGAGATATACAACTTCTAAATTTAACCAGCCGCAAATGCTCATTACAGAGACTGTGAGGAATTGTTGTCGGAAAAAAAACAGATATAAATAGATGTATCTGTCATTCGCTTTATAATCTAAGGTAATTCTTAATAAGTTCTTCTGCTGGTAGCACTTGAAATTATCTTTTATTTTCAATTTTTGAAAGACAAGGAATGAGAAATAATTGAGAATTTTTTTTATGCCGGGCGAATTTTATAACATTGGTTTTGCTAAAGTGTACCGTTGAATTCAGGTACGTTAGAAAATGAAGCGTCTTTAAATTGAGCCCTAAATCTAGGTGTTTAATTCAGAAAATCTTGAAAAAAAGTTAGATTTCTAGCTGTCGAGGGAATAGTGCTGCGCGGTTGCAGAAGATGCTTTTTTTTCTCACAGAATCCATATTTGTTTAAACTCAGTGGCGACTGATGAAATTTCACAGTTGCATATCACTGTTCCTACTTACAGGACCCGTCCCAAATTTCGGGATTTTAATCGTGAGCACACTGTGAATGTTTTGGTCAAGAAAAAAACATTTTGTAATTCGCGAAAAAAAGTTAAATTTTTGGTGTGCCCCTCCTAAGAAAAAAATGAACACATCTAGGTATCTTATTTATTATTTTTTCTAAACAAATTTGATATCATTTTGTCGACAGTTTTTAAATTTTGAGAGAAAAAAATGTGTTAGTAGAATGTTATAGTCATTTGATATTTTTTTTAAATAATATCTTAGGCTTCAAAAAATTCAAATGACTATAACTTTCTACTAACACATTTTTTCTCCCAAAATTTAAAAACTGTCGACAAAATGATGTAAAATTTGTTTAGAAAAAATAATAAATAAAATATCTAGACGTGTTCATTTTTTTCTTAGGAGGGGCACACCAAAAATTCAATTTTTTTCGCAAATTACAAAATGCTTTTTTTCTTTACCAAAACATTCCCAATGTGCTCACTATTAAAACGCTTAAATTTGGTACGGGTCCTGTAAGTAGGAACAGAGATACACAACTTTGAAATTTCACCAGCCGCCACTGTCTAAACTAAAGTATTATCGTTACTGAAAAGTAATTGGGGCCATCTTTAGTTAAATGAGAGGTATCTAAATTCAAAACCCGGTAAATCCATACTCGGTGAGACTGTTAGAAAATATAAAGAAAAATATGCAGAAGCAGAAATGAGATACTCGACTACTCGTTTTTGTTTCTTTGGTTTGGTTGTTAATCAGAGTAAATGGTTTCTATTCCACGTTTTCAACACATGAAAAATAAGGATGGAGAGACTTTCAGAAGTGACAGGAGTGGTATTTCTGCCAAAAATTTTACATAAAAACGCTGCTAACACAGACAATGTAATGTGACCAACTTAATTTGCCACATTTCAACTGAAAGACAAATTGTATTCTAACAGTTAAACCCTTTATTATAAAAACCAAATGCAAAAGTCTATGGATGTATTTGGTATTAACTTTAGAGGCCTTAAATTATTCTTGGTTATATTTTTCTTCTAGAAAAATGCGCTGGTTCACCATGTTTTTGATTTTTTTTACGAAATTTTTCCCCATAATGAGAAAGTGGATTAAAACTTACTACTCATTAAAATTTTTTCTTTGTTATAATGGTTTTAATGTTGCCAATAATATCATGTAAATATATTACTTAGGAGATACAAAATTTTATATGTTTATTTTGGTATTGTTTTCAATAAAGTTAATTAAAAATCGACTTATGTTTCACATCGTTTTATTTATATGTGTATTATATGAATTATTAAAGTTATTATTATACAGGATGTTTTCTAATTGAATGTCAATATTTAAGGGGGCGATTTTTGGCTCTATTTTAAAAAGAAAACTTCGTATGAACGTATGTCCTAAACGTCTTAACTTTTGAGATACAGGGTGGTAAAGTTTTCAAAAATAAATAGTTTTTTATTAATAACTGTAATACCACTTTAGATATTTTAATTAAATTTGATATACATGTACTATGTATCAAGAGGCATTATTTAGTGTACCACAATTTTTTTTATTTCCACCAGTGGCGTTCGTACAGAATTTCACCTGCCTATTGTGGCAGACATTGATGATACGCCACTGATTCCTCGTAAAATTAAAATTATTCCCGAAATTCCCAATCATTTCTAAGCAAATTTGATCTCTTGAATTTTTTCAATCCGATGCACGGTTTTCGCATAAAAAAATAAAAAGCTTTTCTCTGCATGATCATAACAATATCGTTAATATGACAATATCACCATGAAGAGAAATAGATTTTATTTTTTAGATCAAATTTGCTTAGAAATGAATAAGGATCTCAAAAATTAACTTCCTTATTCATTTCTAAGCAAATTTGATCTAAAAAATAAAATCTATTTCTCTGCTTGGTGATATTGTCATAATAACGATATTGTTATGATCATGCAGAGAAATGGTTTTTATTTTTTTAAGCGAAAACCGTGCATCGAATTGAAAAAATTCAATAGATCAAATTTGCTTGCAAATAATTGGGAATTTCAGGAATAATTTTAATTTTACGAGAAATCAGTGGCGTACCATCAATGTGTGCCAAAATAGGCAGGTGAAATTTCGTACGAACGACACTGGTGGAAATAAAAAAAATTGTGTACACTAAATAATGCCTCTTGATACATAGTACATGTATGCCAAATTTAATTAAAATATCTATAGTGGTATTACAGATATTAGTAAAAAACTATTTATTTTTGAAAACTTTACCACCCTGTATCTCAAAAGTTAAGACGTTTAGGACATACGTTCATATGAAGTGTTCTTTTTAAAATGGACTCAAAAATCGCTCCCTTAAATATTGACATTCAATTAGAAAACACCCTGTAGATTCGACATAGGGTGTATCGCTTAAAACGCTAATTTCCCGGGAGGTAAAAAAAAGTAATAAAATTCGGTAAAAAATCATTGGTAAGTGGATTCAATCACCATTATTTTATAAAAAAGAAAAACTAATTCGATACCCTTAGGAATCTAGAGAGACCACCCTGTATAATAATAGGTTTCAAAGTTTTATGTCATAAGATCGAATCATAATTTTTTTTGTTAAACTGTGTATATTTTGATGTAGGTATCTATATTGTTTTCAATAAAGTTAGTTAAAAGTTGAGTGATAATAAATATCATTTTACCTATTATCTGAAGTAGCAGCTATGAAAAAACATTTTTTCTACAAACGTCAAAAAATGACAAGGTTCGCGCATTGATAACAATATGCGAAGTGACACTTTTTTCATTTTCCTGTTACTATGACCCGCGTGCGCGAAGTAGTGTGCGAAATAGGCATTTCGCGCACAGCATGTAAATTATACGTTGGCCAGCGGATCTGTGTCTATCAAAGGAATTTAAGGAATGCGCTTTAGTCTACAAAAGTATACATATTTTGACGTTTGTAGAAAAAATTTTGTTTGCAACTCGTGCGCGAAATACTTTAGTGATCTCGACTATTTTTTTAACTCGGCTGCGCCTCGTTAAAAAAATTAGATCTCGATCACTAAAGTAGCATTTCGCGCCCTAGATACAAAAATAACTATTTAGACTTTCTTTAATACGTAATTAATCTAATTCTCCTACAAGTTTTATTTTTTTGCACATCATTTAGTTTGGATGGATGATGGAATAGTTGGGTACGTTTTACCCTAAAAAAGGTCGGGTAGTTCTAATTTTTGGATATTTTTGGAACAAAATTTCCTATAAGTTTTGTCTAACATATTTTTTCTCTATAACTAGTAGTTTACAAATAATAACGCTTTAAAGTTAGGCAGGCTATTCTAGTCCAAATTAGAAGAATACCGGAACCAAATTTGGAAAAAATTAGGCCTGCCATAAAAAGGGCCACTCAGCGCCGAGTCATCAGTTGCTGGTCGGTCACGTCCATTAATTGATTGTTAATTATTTTGTTCAACCTATGTATATGTATTTCCCTACTTTAAGGCGCTGTAACTTGTAAGCTACTGATTATAGAAAAAAACGTTTCATGCAAAAGTTGTAGGAAGTCTTGTCTTCTATAAAGTTAATAGCAATCATATTTGCCCTAAAACTCATTGGTAAAGAAATGTTTCAAAAATACTGTTTTTACGTCTTTTTCCAAGATGGCGGCTTGAGCGGATTTGGGTTGAGGTCGACCGATATTAATCAGGACACTCAAATATAACACACTCAAAATTCAGAACTACCCGACCTTTTATACGATAAAGTCGTTGAAATAAGACCCATTTTCTGGAGTAGAATTAATTTTATAATATTCGTATCTGTCGTCTTGTCAAAATTTTATTGCAATAATAAATCTTTTTCACTTTAAATTTAAGCAATTTTTGGTCTAAAAATTATATATACAGGGTGTCCGAAAAGTCACAGTATGACCAAATATTATTAATAGTGAAAAAAGTTAAAAACTGAAATACCTTTATTTCTCTTATTACTTTAAAAGTTATTCAGAATGGCCGCTCTGAACTTCTTGGCAGTAATAAAATCGATTTTGAAACTCACTTCTCACATTTTTGAGAATGGCAGGTGATATTTCTTGGCAGAGCTCCAAAATCGACTTTAGTACTGCCAAGAAGTTCATGGCGGTCATTTCGAACAACTTTTAAAGTAATACGAGAAATAAAGGTATTTAAATTTTTCCTTGATTGCACTATTTTTAATTTTTAGAGCCATTTAAAAGCGAATTAAGATACGGACCTCGCAGCGGATGGCGACCTATAAAATGAGGTACCACACGGCATAGGATGGCATTTAAAATTTTTGACCTCAACTTTCTCGCGTCACCCCTCAAGGAAGTTGACAAAGTTAAATTACATGAACAAATAGATTTATTAACCAATAAGATACACTTAAAATTTGGTGTCTATCTTTACTAATAGCAGAGATATTTACCCATACTATTCGGACACCCTGTATATATTAAATTTATTCATAATGTTTATTTTTCTCTTTATTTAAAATTTAAATGTATCCATAATAGAGGTATGAAAGAAAATTATAATATTGTAATGAGAATTTGTACAATCATCAAACGATGTAGCAGATAAAATAGGTAGTAAAAAAATACAAGGTGTCAACGGTAGGATTTTCGTACTTCCAATACACACTCCAAAATCTTAACCACTTTTAAACGGATACTGTGCTATTTTTTTTTGCTGAAATCGGCTATTTTTTTTGTAAAAGAAATTTTTCTGTATTTCTATACAGATTGTGATTCTGCTCTATCAATCTGTCTATCTATATCTCTATCGATCTATCAAACTAGGGATGGAATCTTGTGAAAAGAAACAGACTATTTTCAGTGACGTCAGGGGCGTACCGCTGGGGGTGGTTTTGGGGTTAAATCCCCCCCATTGATCTCTTATAGTAGATACAATATATTTATTATAAACATTATACAACACAGTATTATATGGTTTTGTCTACCACCCCCCCCCCCAAACCAAAAGTCACGGTACGCCCCTGAGTGACGTATTCAAAATTTAGTTTCCGGGGGGGGGGGGGGGTGGAGGGATATACAGCTGAAAATTGAAAGTGTCAATCATTTCCCGTGATTGCGGGACATTTTGTGTCCTGTACACTAACAGAGGCCCTGTTCGGAGGGGGGGGGGGATGTCCCGGACCCCCTGGAAATGTAGTTGCTTTATATTATTTTCTGTATATTTAATTAACAAATTTAATATAAAAAAATGTATTTTTTAAATTTTGTTCCCTAATAGAAAATTGTCTCTTTCTGCAAGACTGCAGATGCCTCTTAAGAACAATGCAGTGTAACCATTTAATAACAAAAATGACCGATATCAGGTTTACGAAAAAAATGGCACTTTGTTAAATCACATAAGATAAAATCCAGTTAGTTGTAAGGCTGTGTCCTCACTAACTTTTAAGACATTTGGTTTTCAATTTAAAAAAAAATATGCTCTCGTAGAATGTAATGAAAATATTGGTTCACTGGTTGACACCAGGTATACAAAATTGATAGGAAACATGTAAATATCTAAAATAAGACTAAACAACTGACAGGTATCATTTACAATCATTGTTAAAAATTTTAGTAGAAGTTTAAAAATATGAAGTAGTTTTTTATATTATGTCGATGTATCTTTGTTATACTTTTATCATAATACTAAAATATAGAATACAAAGACATACGTTTTTAATAGTGGAAAAGACTCTGTGCCTTCTGGTAATTGTTTTAAAAGTTTTCAGTGTTGCCAATGGCGTAGCTAAAAATTTCGCAATTTGCCAATGGCGTAGCTAAAAATTTCGCAATTTTTCCGGGCATACCTTTTTTTAAAAACTAAAGTACCCTACTACTGCAGAAGTTATTTTATCAAAAAAAGTTTTATAAATTTTAATAAATTATCTGTACACACTATATATTAAGATTTTCAGAGCCCCCTATTTTTTGACTCGCTAACGCTACGCCAATGTGTGTTTTGATGAATTGAATTTCTGCTCAATTTTATCCTTATTGTTAAACAATTCAGGAATTAAAAACTTTTTATATATTTATAGACAGTCTTAGAACTCTTTTACACGGATTATGTTTGTATAGTTACAGTCGCGATACAAACGAAATACAGCCGCGATACAATCAGCGACTGTATCGCGATCGTGTCAATGCAAAAAGTATCCACAAAGCAGGGCTCTAAGCACTCTTTCAGATACTTCTTGCATCGATTTTATAGAACGCGTGTGTCGCGATACAATCGAGCTACTGATTGTATCGCTACTATCGATGCAATAGTATACGCGATACAATCGAGCGACTGATTGTATCGAAACTATCGATGCAAAAAGTATCCGTCTGAAGGGGTTCTTAGAGTAAAATTGGAAGCAATTTTAGGGTAAATAGTACCAAACTGTAAAAATATAGTTAATGAAAGTTCGTACTTAAGATAGTGTTTATAACACGTTGTTGTAAGGTTAAATCAGTGCCGGTAAATAAATGTCATTTTATATTATGCACTTGTTTTATTTTCCTACTCATAAAAAAGCGGGTTTTTGTTCCCGTCACATGAAATATATCGGACCCCAACCAACCCTAAAATTTTCCTGGCCACCCCTAGAATGGGCTTTAAGTCGTATTTAAGAACCGCACTGGACAATAGTAGGCGCTTATCTGTCGTGATGTAATCAGGTCCTGCAGAACAAAGAATCGTTAGTGGATGGATAAGGCTCTAACAAAACCCTCCACTTTACTGTAAACTATTTCTGTAGGTTGCTGGTTCATTTTCATCTGGTGCTCAATCTCTGGCAGCTGCGACTTGTTGGAAGTAAGAGACATCTATTTCACTAACTAATTTGTATTTATTTATTTCCTGGTTGAAGGTAACTACTGGTTTTGGCACTAGTAAAAGAAGTGACGTGTATTCTTCATGTTCTGTTATTGCGAGATGTTATTGTTGTATATTTATTTGGTTTACATTTATAACGACTTTTGCATTTTATGAACTGAAATACAGGACTATGCCTGAGAAAAAGGGGGAGTTTTTCCTGCACTGTTACACACCGAAATTGTGTGAATCACTGAACCATAATATAGGACTATGCCTGAGAAAAAGGGGGAGTTTTTCCCGCACTGTTACACACCGAAATTGTGTGAACTACTGAACTGTAATACAGGACTATGCCTGATAAAAAGAAAGAGGGGTTTTCCCGCACGAAACAGGACTTTTGGTCTTACTTGACCGTCGCGGTTCTCTTGCACCAAGGAGCGCAACAGTCTCTCGATGTAGTATTGTCGACTGATACCAAAGAAAATAAAACTGATACTCTGTTCCCGACGGGAACCAAGTGGAACTGACACGAACCACCCTTCGGAGAATATTCTCCGCGAGTTCCGGCCAATTGCAGGTCACTTTGGTATGACGCTTACGAATCATTTTTAAGCAGATCTTCTCTTATTGGTGAAAGGGTTGACCGGATACTTCGGTACAACGAAGTGAAGAGCCAGGGGGTTTAAAGTCTGTAGCCATATTTGCTGACTTTTTATACATTAGTTTTAGAACGTTAAGGCAATAAAACTAAAAGATAGGAAATCTTCAAAGGAAACTAAGTCTTTGAAGTTTGCCGACAACGTGCCGGTGTTTCAGAGGAACTAAATTAAAAGAGATTTTCGTTGGATCTTTTAGCTGACATGGTCTTTGTGTTTTACCGATAACTGCGTGTTTTTATGCAAGTTAAATTGACAAAGAAGACAAGTTTGAGCTTGTTTATTTGAAGGGGATTATTTAGAATGCAAATAGAGTTATATAATTAAACGAATGGTTGGGTTTCCCCAACAGTTAGATGTTGTTGGCATCGCTTTCGAAGATGATCTCAGCAGGCACAACACATATACATCATTAGCCACATCAGCAGCTAAAAGGCTTATTAATTGGTTTTCTATTTAGTCTTTGGAGCCAGAAAATACTTCCCCCCCTTCCAACTTACACACTCTATGGTTCCCAAATCCCAGATCTGGGGAGCGGCATCGCCTTCGACACTTAACATCGTTTTATTCTATCCAAAAGAGAGCTATTCGACTCATCAGTGATCAGGCGCGGTCCGTTCGTAAGGTCATTTGGTCAATGACCCACCAAAATTTATTTTCAATGATCCACCTAATAATTTAATTTTTAAATCCAAACTTTTCTTGCATAAAAGCGCAAGTTCCATGCGGAAACTCCCCCAGAAAGAATGCAGCCAAGCCATCGTCGAAAGATATCCAAGCTTGCTCCGGGCTGGGTCGTATTTTAAATTGGCCTTATAGGTTTATATGTACTATATAAATTCATTAAAACTAAGAGAGAAACAGACATACGCGCTTTAGGAAGTTAGAAAGAGACAAAATTTGTCGACGTCCCACCAATAATATCGCGCCACTCCCACTATGGAAATACACTCGAACCGCCCCGTGAAATATACCTACTCTTTCAAAACATTTGAGTTGGACAAAGAAAAACTAATTGGATACTGACCTAATGCACGCATTGTATATTGTACTATTAGCGGCTAAACAGGAATTCGATCTCTCAGCCGTGCCAATGTGTCATAGTCATGAAATATAACGGCATCGGCACGGGTTTTCTTACACTAGCAACGTGGTCCAGAGGTAGAGTCTCAGCTAGTGGTCCAAAAGGTCGTGGGTTCGAGGCTGTGCTCGGGTAGACTTTTTTTTTAAATTATTGTTATTTAAAAAATTAGATCGGCTCTAAAAGGTGTATTGGCAACAAGTTTAGCACTTGTTCCTCAATAAAATATTTTAAAAATTATTGGTAATCTCGTATCTACTGCAGCAGCTGGCAGCTTGCGCGTGCGTAGACAAAGATCGTATTAATATGTCTAGCCGCCAGTATTGTATTTATTGAAGAAAATGGATTCCGGCTAGCTTTCCTAATTTAATTTAGCTAATAATAATCATACTTTTAGTACAAGGCGCGACCTCTCTATTAAGGATACGCAGACGCATCAAAACGGGAAGCCGCTAACAATCTTAGACTAAAACACATAGACAAGTAATACTAAAAGTCATTAACATCTAGAGTAGCAGTGTTCAATATACTACAGTACCTATTTTATAATTTTTGCGGTGTTTATTTGTAGGTATATAATTTCTTGGCAAAACTAGGCACATTATTCAAAAACCTTCCTTACTTAACAAAGTTTGTTGCGTTCATATCATCATATCACTAGTTGCCCACAAAATTTTGACCCACCAGTAAAAAAACCCGCGTGCCGCGAGCGTGTCAGTGACTCAAAAGAAAACTCCATTCTCTCGCTCATCGCCTTATCCCTTTTTTATCCCTTCTCTACCGACACTTCCGCGGATTTTGCTATGAAGAATTATAACAAAATAGCAAGAAGCATGTTACGTATGCATCCCTTTACTCTGCAGCTACAAAAGCCTAGAACAGCCCACTTCTATCGCTCAACTAGGGTCTCTAGAATATGGAAAAAATTGCCTGCAGATGTTTTCATTTCCCCTCCCAATATTGAATCCTTTAAAACCGTGTCAGTAGATTATACTTCCCTTCTCTTCAAACGCCCACGGTACGCTAGTGTTTAGGCTTGAAGAAGTCTACGAGCTGTCTCAGATAAATCTTGGCCTGGTTGGCCGTGAAAACAAGATTCTTGGCTGACATTAACATGTTTGCAATATTTTATGAGCAGGCCTTCAGATGTTTGCGTTTTAAAATTCACACTAATCGTTAGGAAAAAGACCTCAATGTTAAAAAAAATGAAAATGGGGCTGGGACCTAATTAATCCCTTTAATATGCTCATTCTAGTTATTTTCTGCACCCGACGTTTATATATCGAGATTCTCGCATGATTTACACATTATATGTGTGATAAGATAACTAGTATGTTTGCGTACCCAATTATTGGTCAAGGACACGGGAAATGTTTGATTTAAAGATCATTTTAAAAAATATGGGGACCAATCACAAAAACGATATTTATACAACGCTAATATTGAATTTGGTATTTTAATGATTTTAGTAGGATTTCACGTGGTGCAGTGATAATAATTGTTATCTCCCTTTTGCGTTTTTAACAAAATGTTTAATTTGAGTTTTTTATATAATCAAAAAAATTAAAATCATTATTTATATCTTAACGCTACAACAGTTTCTAGCTTTTTTGCAATTTGATTCTGGTGCCTTATCAAATATTTACCTACAATACGACTCTATTAATTATTGAAGAATTGTGGGAGGAGAATGGGATATAACCGTACTGTTTGTTAGGATACTTTTACAGTTTCAAGAGAGTATAATAAGTAGTTTGCATTTTATAACCACTATTAAAACTTCAATGTAAAAACATATTAAAAAATGCTGTAATAAAATATTTCCAAATTAAAGGTTTATCTCTTACAGAAACAAAAGCCGAGCTTAAGGCTACTTTAGGCGAGTCAGCTTCATTTTCAACAGTTAAAACTTGGGCTACGGGCTGAAAATGCCTCGCGTTCTTCTGGCAGGTCAAAAACGTCAACCTCTGAAGAAATTGTGCAAAAATTATTTTGAACGATATATACAGGGTGGTGCAACCAAGATGGGGTGGACGATTGTGAGTAAACGGTGAGGAATTTCGAAAAAATTTGTTTTGGATATTATCGATAGTCAGACACTCTATGTTTTAAAATTATAGCCATAATACAGGGTGGTCCGAAAAACTCGTGGCGAACCAAACTTGTATTTTTTTAAATGGGACACCCGGTATATTATTGTTCCAATTGATTCTCCTGTTCGTTACGATCATTTTGATATAGGGTTTATTGGGTCTAAAACTTACGGTAAGGGAATGAGAGGCGGTTAAAGTTGAAAAAATGCTCACAGTTCGGCCATTTTTTAAAGAAATTTGAAACAGGTATGGAAAAACCAAATATTCCATAAAACGTTACATATCCTTGAATACATTAATCACTTGCAATTTGTTTAAAATTATTCACTGTTATACAGGGTGGTCAAGTTTTGCAAATACGTCCTGGACTCATTTTTTTTAAATGGAACACCCTGTATATTTTATTTTCATGTTAAAGATAACATTACTAGCTTTCAAAAAATACCATACATGATGCCTTTCTGACCA
This sequence comes from Philopedon plagiatum, assembly GCA_963971165.1. Lineage (NCBI taxonomy): Eukaryota > Metazoa > Arthropoda > Insecta > Coleoptera > Curculionidae > Philopedon > Philopedon plagiatum. The sequence continues at coordinate 124,028,379 of OZ020192.1, read as the reverse complement.
ACAGTTTTTTAGTAATCTAGCCGTGAAAGCAAAGTTTCTTCATTCTAATACGATTATACTGAATTTACGTTGTTTATTATTGAAATGAAACAAAAGACTGACGAACTTGTCAAAGCTACTGCCGCATAATCCATTATTTACAAGTTAAGTGTACGTGGCCCAATAATTATGAGGTAAGAAAACTGAGACCCGAAACTTTTACATGTTTATTAGAGATATTTCAAAAAACAGAAAATATTGTTTTTAGGAAATGCAAAGTAATTAATAAACAAAGATAATCAGTTATCAGTATTATTAATAGTGTAAGGAAATTAATTAAGCAAAAACAGAACATCTTTTAAAATTATTTAGGTATGTACTTACTTGTTTATATTAAATTAGGTTTACAAGTAAGTACATACCTAAATAATTTTAAAAGATGTTCTGTTTTTGCTTAATTAATTTCCTTACACTATTAATAATACTGATAACTGATTATCTTTGTTTATTAATTACTTTACATTTCCTAAAAACAATATTTTCTGTTTTTTGAAATATCTCTAATAAACATGTAAAAGTTTCGGGTCTCAGTTTTCTTACCTCATAATTATTGGGCCACGTACACTTAACTTGTAAATAATGGATTATGCGGCAGTAGCTTTGACAAGTTCGTCAGTCTTTTGTTTCATTTCAATAATAAACAACGTAAATTCAGTATAATCGTATTAGAATGAAGAAACTTTGCTTTCACGGCTAGATTACTAAAAAACTGTTGGTCAGAAAGGCATCATGTATGGTATTTTTTGAAAGCTAGTAATGTTATCTTTAACATGAAAATAAAATATACAGGGTGTTCCATTTAAAAAAAATGAGTCCAGGACGTATTTGCAAAACTTGACCACCCTGTATAACAGTGAATAATTTTAAACAAATTGCAAGTGATTAATGTATTCAAGGATATGTAACGTTTTATGGAATATTTGGTTTTTCCATACCTGTTTCAAATTTCTTTAAAAAATGGCCGAAATGTGAGCATTTTTTCAACTTTAACCGCCTCCCATTCCCTTACTATAAGTTTTAGACCCAATAAACCCTATATCAAAATGATCGTAACGAACAGGAGAATCAATTGGAACAATAATATACCGGGTGTCCCATTTAAAAAAATACAAGTTTGGTTCGCCACGAGTTTTTCGGACCACCCTGTATTATGGCTATAATTTTAAAACATAGCGTGTCCGACTATCGATAATATCCAAAACAAATTTTTTCGAAATTCCTCACCGTTTACTCACAATCGTCCACCCCATCTTGGTTGCACCACCCTGTATATATATATATATATATATATATATATATATATATATATATATATATATATATATATATATATATATATATATATATATATATATATATATATATATATATATATACCGGGTGCCCACGAGTTTACTGGCCAACTCGTTATTTTGTTAAGAAATGATATTTCGATTTGAAATTTTGGGAACTCATATGGTTGCTTTAGATGCAGGTTTTGAGTGCTCGAACATCTGACTATCGTTTCCGGTTCAACCGGAAATACAGTCAACTTTGTTATTTTAAACGAGACACCCTGTATATTTTTTAAAATTTGGATTCTACATCAAATTCTAATTATAAAACATGTATCATACCCGATACCTATATTTAACAGTTTTCAAGAAAATGGCGTTTGAAAATGTCGAAAGAGCCGCAAACTATACTGTTTTAACATAAAACAAATGGATATGCGAAAAGTTTAATATATTATTCTAACAATCGCACTTCCGGTGCAACCGGAAATGCTACAAAATATGACATTCAGCCACAAATTACTTCAATAATTTCAATTGAACGACCTACTTTAAACTCTAAATTCTAATTTATCTGACTTTTCTCTATAATTTTTGTATACACCATCCCAGGTCTAAAGTTCATAGTTCCTGAGATATGGACAGTTTGGACAGCTAAAAATTTAGATGCATTCTAAATTTCAATCTTTCTAATTTTATCTAGGCGGCTATGGAGATCATTTGCATTAAGAAAATGTAGAAAGGATACACATAATTAATAATATCAGAGTAGTGCTTGAAGTAATAATTTTATTAGGTTTTCATTTTAAAAAATAAGAAATTAGTCATAAATTAAGTGTTCAAAGTGTTGACCGTTTCCTTTCAGACGAACTCTTTGAAAGTCCCTCAGCACGTTGTTCATTTGTTTTGGAGGTGATATTATTAACAGAAAATATGACAAGTGTCTTATATTCAGAGCCATCTTGATTAAATAATTGGAAATTGACATGGTTATGATCATGAAGCAGTTCAAGCGACAAACGATCTCCAAAGCCGCCTAGATAAAATTAGAAAGATTGAAATTTGGAATGCATCTAAATTTTTAGCTGTCCATATCTCAAGAACTATCAGCTTTAGACCTGGGATGGTGTATACAATAAGTATAGAGAAAAGCCAGATAAATTAGAATTTGGAGTTTAAAGTAGGTCGTTCAATTGAAATTATTGAAGTAATTTGTGCCTGAATGTCATATTTCGTAGAACTTCTGGTTGCACCGGAAGTGAGATTGTCATGACACAAGCATACAATGCCCCTAAAAAGAAGTAAGAATAATATATTAAACTTTTCGTATATTCATTTGTTTTATGTTAAAACAGTATAGTTTGCGGCTCTTTCGACATTTTCAAACGCCATTTTCCTGAAAACTGTTAAAGATAGGTATGGGGTATGATACATGTTTTATAATTAGAATTTCACGTAGAATCCAAATTTTAAAAAATATACGGGGGGTTTCGTTTAAAATACCAAAGTTGACTGTATTTCCGGTTGAACCGGAAACGATAGTCAGATGTTCGAGCACTCAAAATCTGCATCTAAAGCAACCATACGAGTTCCCAAAATTTCAAATCGAAATATTATTTCTTAACAAAATAACGAGCTGGCCAGTAAAGTCGTGGGCACCCGGTATATATACATATATATATTATTGTATGATCATATGAATTTGTATCCGAGTTTGATTTTTGTCCCAATTACCCACAAGATCGCTGTACTGCGCGGTAGTATAAAGGCCCTGGAACACCGCTGCCTGGAATAAATGTATGTTGCTACACGAAGAAAAATGTAGAAAATAAAAACGCCTTTAACCAATATTTCGCTGTTTTCTTTGTTCGAGTTAAAAGACTCGTCATAAAATCTTTACTATAAGCTAATCATCACTAGCTAATATATTTTTGTTCACAATGATGCAGGAAACATGTTTAAATTGATGTTTTCTAACTTTTTTTGCAACTTGATACTACCGTGTTATCTAATACTAGCGATAACCCTCTAATAATTACAATAAAAATTAAAATTGTTTAAATAACTCGTCATATTACCTTGTAGCTCTGCCAACAACAATCATTACTAGCAAAAATGTTTTCATTTATAATTATAATGAATTATTTGAGCACGAACATCGTTTCAATCGTTTTAAGATAAAGAGATAAACAGAACGCTGTTAAATATTTAAAATATACTTAATAAAGCATCAACAATATATTTTTGTCTAGTATCATAATTACTGTATTAATAAAACGTCTAGTCTAGCTAAGTGTACACATAAGAAGAAATTTAAAAAATACAGTGTTATAAATTATTTTGAAAAAATGGAGTCCCTGCCACCAGAACTGCAAAAATTAGTTACTGAAGTGGCAAGCAAAGACAATATAAAAAATTTCACCTTGGAAGTTAACAAATCGGTATCGAAAGATGGAGATGGATATATAGGTATTTTGAATGGTTTATCAATTATTGACAAAGATAGTGACAAAAAATTGGATCTGGTAGTCAAAACTGCACCTAAAAATGAAAATTTGAGAAAACAGTTTCCCACAAGGCAAGCTTTCGTGCGGGAAATTTGTATGTATGATGAAGTTTTTCCAGGTAAGACAGAGAGATTCAATAATTTTTAGAGACATAAGTTTGGCAATCACCAATATCACTTGATTTTCAATAAATTCGGTTAAAAACCGATAGATATAAAAGGGGGCGTTTAAAACCAATACATATTAAATTTCACATTTAACTTTTTTTTCATAACATATAATAAAATCTGGTAAAAAATACTTTTTAAAAACAAGTTTTTATTATTTAGATATACCAAAACGAAAAAAATAAGTATAGTTTTTTCATTGGGGCAATGCTAAATGCAATTTATAAGTGCACTTGGTTTGCGTGGGTGGATCCTAATGAAAGTAGTATCAAAGTTTCCATTACCAAAACAGATATTATATTATATTATATTATGTTAAATTTGTTGTCTTAAAAGCTTGTAGCGCGCAAAAAGTTCATACAGGCATTAATTTTGTTTGGCAGAAATTGTAAGTACCTAAGTAGGTATGTATTTTTTTCTTTTCTATTCACGCGAGAAATTTCTAAGACAATAAATTTAATATAATATATAATATCTGTTTCAGTGATTCATATTTTTCCCCCGATTCCTGGTCCATTAGTTTCAAAATGGCTTTAATGTATAATGTTTTGTTTGCCAAAGTTTTCCCTTCACCTCTAACCATAAGTGCTTTAAGACGCGTATCTTTTATCTCCAGACACTGATACGCATTAATACTTATACGCCTTAAGCCTACAATGTATTAACCTATAATACCAGATAAAAAAATCTGTTGTGACCCATACACAACATTCTGAGTCTTCATATAGCCAAAAGTTGTTTTAGATATTAATATATTAAATATTAAATTAAATTAAATATTAAATTAATATAGAAAAAAAATGTTGCTTTACATTTGATTTTACCACATAGTGACAACTTCAAATGGCCGCCATCTTGAGCGATCACACACACATACATACAAACACACATTTATCAGAAACTAGTCAAAACGGTTTTAGAACAACTTAAAATGTAAAGATATGGCAAAAACGGGAAGTTTTAAATCTGCATGAATACAGTACTTTCCTTACACAGCAACACAGTAGCGCGTGGATAAACACTGTTCATAAAGTAAACAACCTATAAATCTTCCTGCAGAAGATTTAGGATATGATAATTCCTTATGTTTTACTAATTTTTTTCAGAACTTCTAAAATTCCAAGAAAAGTACAACATCTCAAATCCTTTTAAATCAATAACTAAAATGTACGGGTCCATCAGTGAGGAGTTCAAAGAAGTTTTGCTTCTTAAAAACCTAAAAGAAGAAGGTTACGAACTCTGCAACAGGCAAGAACCTATGGATGTTCATCATCTGAGTTTAGTTATAACGGAATATGCAAAATTACATGCGTTAACTCATGCCATGAGAATATTAGAACCCGAGCAGTATAAGAAAATAAAGAAGTTGGTAGGGTAAGTATAAAAATGTATTAGGTTGTTGCTGTAACGTCAAAAATACTGTTTTTAAAATTTTGAAAATATATGTAAAAAGGCCTATATTGTAAAATTAATTTTTAGATATTTGTAGGTATGCAGAAGTGACCAAAATTACAAGTACTTTTTAAATTTGTGGAAAATTGAGCTACATATGTATAGCGCAGTTTACGATCATAAAATGTTTACCGTTTGCCATTGTTCTTGTTTACAGTACACGTATGCCAAATATCAATACGCTCTTATCGTGCAAAAAACTATAATAATATTTATTTACTTATTTTAGGCTGGACAAAAATATAGAAACTTTTTCACTTTTGCTTGTTTAAGGAAGTCTTTACAAATCCAAAAAAAAATACTTTAAAGAAAATTACTTGGATAATTTAGCTAGAATTTTTTTTTACGTTTCGGTATCATTTATTACAATTTAAAAAGCAGTCATTTGCCCAGAGTAAAAAGTGACGTCTGGCAGTGAATGGTGACGTCAGGACATTAGCATAAAAATAACATAAAGCTTCACCTTAAGTTAAAGAGGTTTGTTTTTCTCGGAAACAGTCAGAGGAGGAGCAATCAAATTTTGTGTGTTAATAGGGGAATAGTAAAACTAGCTTCGGTAAAAAAATTTAGATACACAGGATGTATCGTTTCGGAGTTATTAAACGTTAGAGTCGAAATTTCCGCGATTTCCGTTGAAATCGGGTACAGGTCGCAAAAATGAATTAAATCGATTTGGATTTCCGGAGGTTGTAGAGGACCGGAGCTTCAGAACCCTACTGAAACTGGTGAGGACCGGAAAATGGCTAGTAATTTTTTGAATTTTTTTAGGTCGAAAATGCCATTTGCAGACCCCTTTTTGGTACCTAATAACTGGAAAACGAAACGTCGGATTAAAAAACGGGTTAATACGTAAAACTTTAAAATCTCAAATACTTTCTTATTACAATACATTTACCTACACCTAAAACTGGAGAGTAAATATATTTGGGAAAAACTGCAAATTTCGATTTTTGACCCAAATTGGTCACGTTTCTTTCTTGGGGTCAAAATGGATCCAAATTAAAATCCAATATATAGATACGTTATCGGAAAGAGCTCGTCGAAGTATTTTTTAGTTTATTCATTCTTTATAGGAACGGAGCAATCGCCGATGAAAATCGACATCGGTTCCTTTAAATCACTTCGTATTTTTTCTGTCTATTTTTTACAATTTTTCAACGCTTACTTATTGAGGGATAATCAGACATTATTACTATTATTATTATTACAATTTATGAATACAGAATGGGTCATCCAGGAGCGAATTTAAGAGGTAAAAACTGAATTTTCTTGATTTTTTCCAACAAATTCTATTTTTCCCCGACATTATTCTGCACTATTTTTCCTATTTAGTAATTTTTTGGGTTATCTTATCCGTTAATTCTTTATTCTCTAAGAATACCTCTCACTAATTTAAATCGCTTATTTTTTCGTTTAAGTTATAAATAAATAGGTGTATTTGCATCGGGGACGTGCAAATTTTGAAACTTTTAAATTTTAGAATTTTCGATCATTGATTGCCATGAAAACAAAAAATTGCAGTTTATTTACGTCCAAATTATTAAAATATGATGTGTCAAAATTTCGCAAAAATGATAGTTTTTGTTGGAAGACTGGAAGGTTCCTGGACCGATTTCGGCTTTAAATATTAATGAATAAGATTTTAGGAACCTTCTACTTTAAGTACAGGGATATTTCATTGGATAAGTTGCGCACTAAATGCCATTTTTATTGATTTTCGAGGACCCTACAATACTGGAGTACGCCATGTAGGGGAAGTCTACCTAAAACGGGATACCTAAGGTTCAACCATTAAAAAAATATCTTTTCGAGTATCTAAAAAAATTAAAGTCGTGAAAAGTAGAATCTATTACGATTTAGCTTTCAGAATTATTATGTTTTGATTTTTGGAATATGTTAGTTTTGTCCTTAAAATGTATTTGTTTTATATGTTGCATATTTCCCGTTTTATCCATATATGTTGGTAAAATGGGATTTACAGTTATTCTAAAATGGGATAGGCTTTTTACGTGGTAAAATTGTGTTCTTACTTTTATAACTTGAACAGTAAAAAAGCAACACTTTCATATTGCAGAAGCCATTTGCTTTTCTGACCAGGACTGACGTTTACATTTTCTTTGGTATTTTTGCTTTAATAACATTGCGAGTACGGAGTATCTGCAAATACAAATATTGCTTCAAACGCAGGATATCCCGTTTTAAAAACTATGTAATATCCCGTTTTAGCAAACACCGCTATGAACAAATCAAAAAATTATAAACATGACCTACACACCTATATCACTGCAAAAATACAAAATATCTGTTTCAATACAACTATACTGCATGTAAAAAAATAGAGTCTGATTTTATTGGCCAATAAACATGCAGCCCTTAAGAATATTTCCCACAAGTTTTATAAGAAATCCCGCAAAGTATGAAAAACTTACCTTACTCTGGAAGGACGCAAGCAAACTGTTTGTTTCAACTTGCCACGTCTCTACTTTACCGCGGGCGTTTATAATTCTACCATATTTGGATAGATAACGCATAGCGTATTGCTTATTAGCGCATGTCCCGTTTTATCTAGTATCCCGTTTTAGCTAGACTTCCCCTACTTATTATAATACTTTTGACGTCACAGACAATGGGATCACGTTTTACAAGTTTCGAAATTCGCGCGAAAATTTTGCAATAAAATATCCTTTTTTTTAATAAAGATCAAAGTAAATTGATAAAAACAATCACCTCAAGCCTATTTAATTTATGTTGGGAATATAAAAAAATATTTCAGATTTATTTGGTTCATATGCGTATTCCCTATTACTTACGGTATTTAAGTTCGAAAGTTTTCGTTGTTCCCTATATCAAAATGGGTCGTGGTAAAACAATTTCATTGGCTGTGGGAAAAATTATACGAGTAGTTAAGCGGTAAAAAAGGGAGAGAAGCAAGTGGATAATGGTAAGAGTTTGCGCCTACAGAAATAGATTGTATATAGTATTTTCGCAAAATTAAGAATAGTAGGCAAATGGCACCAAGCCGGCAGAAAAACTGCTAGGAAAACTGCCAAGTGCATAGTTATGTAGAAAAAGAATCCATTCCTTTCTTTAGTGCAAATCAAAGCCAAATTGGAGCAAACGGGATTTGTCAACATTAGTTCCAGAACAGTGCGGGGAAGATTAGTGGATAGTGGTCCCGCGAAAAAACCACTGCTTTCAAAAAACAGTGTAAAGGCCCGGCTTCAGTTTGCTCAGAAACACTTTCGCTGGACCAGCGGGTAGTTCTTAGTAGCGAGTGGAAGTTTAATTTATTTAAAAGTGATGGACCCTGTTATATTAGACGTCCCGTAAGCCCAAGATTGGACAAAAAGTTTATTACACCTACTGTGAAACATGGTGGGGGCTCCATTATGATTTGGGGTTGTTTTTCTGGTTTTGGCGTGGGTTCCCTTGATCGAATACAAGGAGATATGGATCGTATTATATATAGGGTCATATTAAACAATAAACTAATTCCATATATTGTTGAAACAATGCCATTACGCAACATTTTTTACATTTTATGACCCTAAGCATAAGTCCAAAGTTATTACAGATTGGCCGCCAGAGAACAGCATCAAAGTTTTGCCTTGGCCATCGCAGTCATCAGATTTAAATCCTATAGAAAACATGGGAGAACTACATTGACGACCAAATACGGAATAAAAGCTATAACGAGCTTAATGAATTATTCACAGCACTGAAAGAAGCCTGGAAAAGTAGACAATATGTCCTATATTTAAAAACTAATTAAGTCCATGCCACGAGGATCTGCAGACGTTGTTAAGCGGAGTGGATACTACACCAAGTATTATGTAAAATTATTTGTAATTTGTTCACTCAATAAAAACTAATTTTTTGTTGAAGTTGCTATAATTTTGCCCAGCTTAAAATTAAAAAATATTTATAAATTTTTATATAAAAAGAGAATACCGGTATTTGTCATACAATAAGTAAGAACAATAGCAAATAAAGAACATTTGTGTCAGCTTAAGCCGACGAGAGCTATTATGACATTTTTAAATTTTTTAAAAAGTTGCTATATTTAGAACCACTAGTCGCTGAGCTTACGAATCAGAACTCACAAGAAAATCTTGTAGAGTTTGGTACATAGTTAAGATTCCCTAAAAATATATTTTACCCCTCTTCACCTCTTTGGGGGCCGAATTTCAAAACAGACGCATATTTGTCTATTTCTACTAGACTGTATTACCTCCTTGTTACCTACATTTTTATGCTGAATTTTCAACTATATGTGTGATATAGGGTATTTTTGAAATTGGCACCACTTTTAACCCCTTTGGGGTTAAATTTTAAACAAAGGGCAACTTATTTTTATGAGGAGTTTATAATATGATAAATTCTACATATCCGCCTTTAGTCATGTCATACATTGCCTGCATCATAAGAGAAATATAGATAAGTACTCGCCAAATTTCACGTGAGTTTCACAATGACTTTTAAATTCAATTTTATAAAGAGAAAGCGGTTGAAATTGAGATTAATTAAATATTTTTTTGTTTGTTCTGACAGACTGTACTAAACGTATTTTTTTTTATTCTACATGACTAAGAATGAGTATTTAAGTACTCATTCAATAAACAAAAGAATTCACAATGTTATCTTGAGATAACAATACAATAAGAATTTCTCTCGAGTTACAGAAAAAATTGAAGCTTTTAACAAATAAAATAAGGCAAAGCCTCTTCAATTTTATATTATTTAAAAAATAAACATCCTTTAAGAATTTTGTAAAGGACAAGTCCCCAGAAACTATATTAAAAACCTGTTAAACACATATTTTTTAATAAAGCGTGTATTGGCTTAATCTATAACAAGTACGGCAAAGACGACCTTCCCACACGTACTAGATTTGTTGTGAGACGACGCTCTGTGATCTAGAAAGCATATTTAGCGTGAAAAAATTGTAAACTTATAAATATGAAGTGATATCGATAATATGTCATTTAAGGTTCTTGGTCAAGAAAAAATTGATGCCAAAGTCAAATTTTACCTGAATTAAATTTAAAAAAGTTTCCTATATGGTGCAGACTTTTTGGCGGACACTGTATCTATATACTTTTATCTTACTTCGTCACTGATATTATCCATTTACGGCCGGTATTACAGGTTGTTAAAACTAAAAGTTCAGATGATCTCAGACGTTCTTCTGGTCCATGGACACAGGATGATTAATTTTTTTCAGTTCAGTTCAGTTTTCAGCCAAAAACGATGTAAGAGTATTATTTTTTCTATTGATTTTGAGTACCTATCTATTGTTTGAGAACGTACAAATTGTTACTTTATTAAAAATATTTATTAATAATATTGGAAGTGCTGCTTTAATTAAATTATAAATTTCAAATTGCTAAATGAGTGACGTCACAACAGGGGGGGGGGGGCAACACGAATGTGATTACTTGTGACAAGGACGAGGGGGGGGGGGGTCAAAAAACGTTGAAATTTGTGTGACATAATGTATGGATGACCCCTCAGTTGGCACAACGACATTAATTCAATAGCCACATCAGCAGCTAAAAAGCTTAGTTTTCTCGTTCAAGCCAGAACATATTTTCTCCATTCTCACATACTCTCTATTTTTCCCAGATATGACCTAAACTGTTCCAACATCTGGGGAGTGGCATCACCTTCGACACTTAACATCCTTGATTCTATCCAAAAGAGAGCCATTCGACTTATCTATGACCCAGCCCTCACGAGAAAACTCCCTTCTCTCGCTCATCGCCGCGCTGATGGGGATTTATCCCTTTTCTACCGATACTTCGACGGATTTTACTCTAAAGAACTAGCCGCTATAATTTCCCCCTTAACTGTTGCTAACAGAACAAAAAGAAGCGCGTTACGTACGTTATGGTAACTGTCCAGCTACAAAAGTATAGAACATCCCACTTCTCTCGCTCATTCATACCTAGGGTCTCCACATTATAAAAAAAAATTGCTTGCAGATGTCTACATCGTGGAACACCCTAAGTCACAAACGTATACAAACATACAAACAGATTCTTGCATTAATAATATTGTGATACCATATGTATTTGCTTTTTTAAGAGCACATCCGATGGCAGACTTCGCAGAAAAAATGTCTAAACAAGAGGGCCGAGATGATAAAGCTCCTTGGGGTTCACAGATGGATATGTTTTATGCCCCAACAATGGAAGCGATTAAGGATAGACCAAAGTTAGTAGAAGCGGTGGAAAGATTTAAAAAGGTCCATTTTCAGAAAATGGAGAACATGATGAAGCAAGATGAATACGCCGTCGTTTCTCATGGAGATTGTTGGAGTGCAAACTTGTTGTTTAAGTATGAAGTAAGTACAAGTGGTAGGTACAAGGACGTTAAGGATGCTTCAACCTAAAAATCATATCATTTTTTGTTTTAACAAAATGAAAACTCAAAATTTAACTTTAAGAAAAATTTTGATTTCCCAACGCTTTTCTTTAGTTTACACAACTAACACCCACTCATGGATAGAAAATGAAACAATGATACTTTTTACTACATACATTTCGCTACAACGTTAAGTAAATTTAATTATATAATAAGCATATTAATTTAAAATACTTAATTTTGAGGTGATACCTGGGTACTACCTAGTTATCTGGGCACATTCGGCATAAGTAGCGAAAATTAGTACTATATTTCCGGCTACATATGAAACCGTAAAAACATCACGAAAAATCAATAAAATGGAGTATGCATGCTTCTTCTTCGGCAGGTATTTATATCGTTTCTTGTAATTTGCTTATATTTACGTAGTTTTTTAATTCTAATCTTTTCTAACTTGGAGTAAATCAATTTTGAAGGTACTACTTCAGACTACCTTATCATCATCTTTTGAAAGGCTTTCTCCTGTTGCTGGGCGGTTTGAAAGACTCTTCCTGCCAGCCCGTTTGTCGGGTGTGTCGTTTTACACACGAGAACCGTCCATTCCCCCAAAATGGTGTTTTCAGTTTCTCTTTATAGAATATTTTTTTCGTCTTTAAAAGTTTCTATTACCATATCCACAACAGTTTCTCGGGCACTATGCCAATTCTGTGTGGTGAAGAGTGTATATGAGTCTTATTAAAGGGTATTCCTAAAGGTGGGCATTTGTCCGATAGTAAATTTCACATTTAATCTTTATATGTGCACTTTGTTATAATAGTAGAATTTCAGCACTTTTCAAAAAATAAATGTGTTTTTCAGTGGTTCTTGGTGCTAAATATTTCAACCTAAGATATTTATAAAAGAATTGTATTTTTAAGAGATTTTACTACAAGTCAGAGCCTCGTTGTGCGTTGTTGGAAGCTCGTGGTAGTAAAAAACTTTGTCATTTGTCACGCTTTTCGTTTTTAAAGTTATTTTGTAGAGTTTTTGTTTTTTTTTTTGTCGATAATGAGTGTAAATACAATGATGAATTTGAAACAACTTTTACTTGTATCAAAAAATCTTTTTGAGTACTTTTATGTTACCTGGTACTAACATAGACTGTGAAAAACTCTGGCGAAATTTAAAATTATTGGACAGATGAAAAAATCGAATGACTGTTTCAACACTGGACGAGGTTATGAAGGTAAAGTTTATAATTAATTTAAGTTCTGAAGAATTTCGCTTAAAAATTAAGGACGATATAAATAAACCTGTTAATAAAAGCCAAATCTTCTGTGAATATGATTAAAAATAGGCAAATAAAAAAAGTACATGCTTAAGTGTTAGATTTTTTTTGTTTAAAGCTAACTGTGAACTAAAATTTTTGTATAGCTACTCTTTTTCCTCCAAAGACTTCGGTTGGGTTGGGTTTGATTGGGTGAAGTTTTTTTTTTTGATGGACGGTATCTAACTTTTTTTTATCATGAAGCGCCATTTATGAATATTTTTATTCAGTCTGATATCATACCAGCATTTACCGGTTTCAATACATGCAGTGAATTCCATAACACCCTATATATATATATATATATATATATATATATATATATATATATATATATATATATATATATATATATATAGAGAGAGAGAGAGAGAGAGAGAGAGAGAGAGAGAGAGAGGTTTTACTACTTTAGCCTTAGGCTGTCAGTCAGGGGGTAATTCAAATATTTTTGAATAATCTGAGTTTTTATACAAAAATTCTTTTAGGACAAAGAAAACCCGAAAATCCCGACAAAGCTTTGTCTAATTGATTGGCAACTGTCGTCGATGATCTCTCCAATTCACGATTTAAGCTACTTTTTTTACATATCAGCTGGGAAAAATGATCTGGAGAATTACATGCGATATTTACATGTCTACCATACAGCAATGAGTGAGACATTGAAAAGTTTCGGACTCAGTGCCGAAGATGTTTATCCCTTTGAATTGTTAGAAGAACAATGGAACGAAAAGTCTAGTATGGGTAAGTTGACAAGTAGGTAATGGGCTTCCCTACTAGATTTTGATGTTGCTGAGGTTTGCTGCCATTGCATAGACCGAGGAAAAATAGATTTTTTGCCGTTCCTATTTTTCGAATTTTTTTTTTTTTTTATTGATAAAGCCTGCGGCGTTTACTGTTATTAAAACTGGTCTGCAAGACCAAACATTAATTTTTCTCTAAATTCTTAAAAACTAAAATCCTTATATACTAAAGTTCACCCAATGGAGTCCTAAAGGTTTATCTGTTGTGGCTCATGGCCATGGCACTTAGCACTCACACACTTGCGCACTGTACTATGTTTTCAAAAGTCTATACTAGTTCAAAGGGCTTGGTCCTCTTCAGCCTTCTAACTAGGTCCTGGTTGTCAAGAAGCCTAATGGCTTCGACGTTAACGTGCTGATGGAGTCGAGACTCGTGCTTGATGGCAAATCTTCTAATTTCACTAGCGACATACGGGATACCAAGATCGCGATGTAGGTCACTATTTCGTATGTACCACGGTGCACTAACTATGTTCCGTAATACTTTATTTTGGAAGGTTTGGATGCGTTTGATATGGCTCTCCTTGGCACAGCCCCAGAACTGGATGCCATAAACCCAGACTGGTTTTAAAATCTGGTTGTATATCATGATTTTACAGTGTATTGACAGCTTGGATTTTCGTCCCAAGAGCCAATACAACTGTCTATATTTGAGCCCTAGTTCAGTGCGTTTAGTTCTGATATGTTCCTTCCATCTTAGTTTCGCATCTAAGGTCATCCCCAGGTATTTGGCAGTATTTGCATAGGGAACTATGATACCATTTATGTTAATTGGTTGATGATTGCCTATTCTTTTGTTGGTAAAGTTGACACAAATAGATTTTTGCTCATTAAGCTTAATCTTCCAGTCTGTGGTCTAATTGTAAATCTGGTCGCTAGCATGTTGGAGTTGTCTGGTTACTGCATCTAGGTCTGTTCCTACTGCTAATACAGCAGTGTCATCAGCGAATGTAGCCACAGTTACATTTTCTGTTTGTGGGAGATCACAAGTGTACAGTAAATAAAGGACGGGTCCCAAGACGCTTCCTTGAGGCACACCTGCTTTAACTTCCTTCAGTTTGGAGTATTCATCCTCCTGTTTAATTCTGAACACTCTATCTGTTCGAATATTGTTAAATATTTTCTGGGTAAATAAAGAAATCTATCACAATACAGGGTGAGTTTTTTAACGTGTTACCAGGCGATATCTCGAAAACGGTTCAAAATATTTCTTGAAATTGAGTTGATAGAGGGATGGGGATATATTTAAACATATTTTTGACATTTACCCCCTCTCTTTATTTTGAGAGGTGATGATTTGAATTTTTAAATGGGATGATGTACTTTTGTTTATAAAATATGTAAAAAAACTACGTATGTCTACAATTTCTTTTTTTGATTTGCTCTTTCAATTACGGAATTATGATCTATTAGGTTATTAAATAAAAAAAATATTTACCATTTAATTTGAACTTATTTATAGTCTGTCATGCCTGAGTTGTTCGAAATGCCCCCCTTTAATTTATAGACACGTTCTCACTCTTTCTCTAAATGAATTTCGTAACCGCTGTAATATTTCAAGTGTCACTAATAAGCAGGAAAAGCGGATTCGGTCTTTCATATCACCTAAAGTTGCAGGTACACAGTTGCGGCGCTAGGACGGTGCTGGGGTGGGCGAGAACCCAACCCACAAATACACAACAATACAAGGCCCGGTCGCCGCCCATCCTGGCAAACCGCCGCGGGACGACGTTCCGTCGTCGACGGGAACCGCACCGATAGCGGGATCCGCACAAGATCAAATTACCCTACAAGATAAGTGGGATCCGCACTGGACAAAATTACGTTACAGAACACTATTCCATCTATGGATGTGCGGTTTTGTCAAGTTAATACAAATGTTGTTGTAGTGTTTCTGCAGACAGAATGGTATCCTTTAACATTATTTTGTCCTGCTTACTTACCAGATAAAATGAATAAATCTAAAAGTATTCGCGAATTTTTTACTGCTAGTAGGTAGGTAGTAAAATTCAAAAGAGACATTGTGATGATTAAACTGATTCTACTAAGCCTGGACCCCGTAGTGGCGGCAATATATTTAAAAAACAAAAAGTTATTCCAGAAAATGATTAAGATTTTTTGGAAAATTTGCCCACCGTCCGCCCTCCCATTTTAAAAGTCTAGCGCCGCCACTGTTAAAGTGCAGTCGCTATCACTCTGTCCTTTATTAAACTCTGCAAGAAACAGTCAAGGAGGATCAAATCCACGGACCCAGCACGCCAATGTACCGGACCAGCTCGTCCAATCCACCTATTTTCAAATATTTCATTCAAATGATTACGGGCCTGGTATTGCATAACAGGGTGAAGCTCCGTTCTGTTGAAATCACATGTCAGGATTTATGTTCTGATTTATTAATTCTGATAATTATTTCCCTTAAAAAATCTGTGTAGATTTCTCCATTTAAATGCCATTCAAAGAAATGCGGACCAGTTACTCTATCCCCGATTATACCACACCAGACATTAATTGACCAGGGATGTTGATTTTGCAGAGTTCTTATCCAGTGGGGATTTTTCGACGCCAAGTAGTGCATATTGGGTCTATTTACATAAAGAAAACACCCAAAAAGAAAACGAATTAATATTTCTACTGATAAGGGATAACTTAAAATCCTACCTGTCCAGAATTACGGAAATTAGCTTCATCAGATAAAACATTTATTAGGAACCTGATATTTCCTTGCATTTGTGTTTTCAGTTTTGCCCATATATGTAGTTCTTGGTAGAGTATAATGTGGTATGGTGGTATGATTTTTGACTTATTTAAGCATGTCTAGAAAGCCGTCTAGTACCTACATGCGGGTCAATAGCTACCCCTGCTAACACCCCAACTGCCATATTTTCGTCCGTTTTAGTTCTCTTCCGAACTCCTGCTTTCGTCTTAAGGCTGGCAATAGTACGACTTCTAGTTTTCAGATTTCTAAATGCCACGTGAGATTTTTGGTTTAGGAAACCTCTCCGCTCACACGAGTACAGCTTCTATGTAGTTTTCTCTGCACTCCTCAATACAACATATCAACATGCACATTAAAATTCGCTTCCATGTTTAATTGAGCAATAAACTGAGAAATAATCGTTAAAACGTCAAAATTCGCACACTTTCATGGAAAAAAATTCACACATTTTCATGGAAATGAATAATTCCGAAATAAATCAACTTGATTTATCGGTAAAATTTATTTATTTTTTAAATTCAGTCAAAATTTCGTTAACCATAATTACTTAACCAAAAGAGTAAACCAAAAAATTGTACAAATACGTAGTTTTTACATAGATTCGAATTTTATAAACAAGAGTACATTATTTTCTATCAGAAATTATTTTATTATGACTTATGACCAACATAAACAAAACCATTTTTAACTGACCCTGAAAGAATATATATATCGCACACGAATGCACTAGCTTCCAATCGCCAATCGCTCCCGCCAGAGAGCATCCACAAGCCGTCGTTCATTGACAAGAAATACCCGAAGTAACCTTCTAGATGTTTTAAAGTGAGTTCGATAAGAGGTTTTTATATCTAGTACTAGCACCATCTAGAACTACCAATTTTTTGAATAGAAGAAAAGAAAAGAGGCTAGACTTACAACAGCTTCCTTTATAAAGTCAGCCTAAACGAACAAATTCAGAAAAATTCACTTGCCGTTATGGGTGGGTTATTTTCCCTTTCCTTTTTCTCGAGAGTTCCACCATTTTTGATGCTTATTTTTAGGTTTCTCAATGTGTCAACCGTGAACGGAATGTTTATGGGATCCCTTTGGTGTCTGCCCGTATGTCTGACACAGGCGATTTTCTCTAAAACTATTCCACAAAAATTTGAAATTTAGCATAGAGATAGTGTGGTGGCCGAATTATAGACGTGAAGTATAAAAAGTTGAATTTTGATTCTGGGGGTTTCGGGGGGTAAAGTGGGCAATGGAAAAAAACCAAGGGCATCGTGTATGGTGTCAAATGAAAGCTTACTGAAGCACTAATTCAACGACATATTATATGATGTATTTTTTATTGTATTTATTTAAACATTTTTCGGGAAAAACGCTTAAAAATTGCTATCCCCCACCCTTATCACCAGAAAGATCGCTCAGAAAAAGCTGAAAAAATCATGAACATAGAGAATTAGGTCAGGGCCGTGGCCAGGATTTTTTTTCGGAGTGGGGGGGGGGGGGGAGGGGAATCACCTTCGGACTTCAAAAATCGTTCATTTGGCGGTAAATCGCAACACCTGAAAACAAAAATTTCGGGGGGTTCTAACCCCCTGACCCCCCCGCTAGCTACGGCCCTGAATTAGGTGTAGATTGAGCGAAAATTGTCAGGACTGAAAAATTATAAGACCAATAATAAGAAGTGAATTCCCTGCTATCCTGTGAATGAATTACTAAAGAGAGTGGGACGAGGGTGTCAATTAAATCAGAGAAAATATACACTCCCTGCCATCATAATCCAAGATATACATAATTCCATTGATGACACCACTTCAGACACCACGGCATGCCTCATTTTTTTTTTGAAAATAAGACCTAATAATAAGAAGTAAATTTCGAGCTATCCTGTGGATGAATTACTAAAGGCTGTAGGGGGGGGGTCAATTAAATTAGAAAAAATAAACAAAATATACACTCCCTGCCTCATTTTCACGATTGTACTTTTTTCTTTAGGTTTCTTCATGTGTCTAATTATGCTTCAACAAACCTTAAGCACAAAAAAGACATATGACTACGAAGAACTCGCTAAAAAAGGCAAATCCATCTATGACACGAATAATAAAAAAATGGAAGTATCTGTTTTGTTCAAACAGAGAATGGGAAATCTGGTCGAATTCGTAGTGAATAATAATTTTATTTAAGTCTTTTTGCGTACAATTAAAGTGTTTTAAGAACTGGTGTTTTTTTTATTTTTATTCATGCTGAAAACTAGCGGGTACCCGCGGTTTTGCTTGTGTTTTCTCCACACACATAAAAATGAAGTCTTGTTTCAAGGAAATAATTGCTTTCAGAAATATTTCTTTACTTGGAACACTTGAGTTTTTAAATAAAGAGAACTTCTTTATTTTAAGGAAACAGTAAGATTTAAAGTGAGAAAAAATATATTTTAACTTCTGTGTTCAATTTAAAGCCATTTCCTTAAACTAAAATACCGTAATTATCAATTGGAATACATCATATTTAAGAATTAACAACATTCAAAAGTTATAGTTTAAGATTTCAGATTTCTTTCACTTAGATAGTAGGAGCTCAAAACTAAAAAATAATTCGCTCTCGCTGAAATCGCAATGATATTATTTTTAAAAACTCTAGGTACTTGATTTGAGAAACTAGTTCTTAGTTTAATGCAAATCTACGTTATTGTGAAATATCTCTAAGTTTAAGATATTTTATCTCAGATTTTGAATAAATATTTTTTCAAACAATGATAACAAGTGTTTCTCTAAGAAAGCGAACATTTTTAATACGAGATTGTGTATGTCTTTCATATTCTCTTATTATAAGAGCAGTCAAAACCTATGTCCGAAATATATCACTTTTGTTATGTTTTCTTTTGTTCCAAGGACACAAATACGAAAACACTTTTTTTTCTCTTTGAGACCTTATTTCTTTGCCACATATGATAGTCAATATGCTCTTGAATATAAACCAATGGCTTTATGTTAAGACATTATTTTTATGTGTGCATGGATATATTACTAGAACCATCCGTCTGTGTAACAAGACCTGTGATGCATCTTGGTGATATTCCCTGTATACCTATGTAGTAATAATGAAAATAAAGATATGTAGTAAATGATAAAATTTTATTTAGAATTTTATGCTCCATCGAACAGTTAAATCAGATATAGGTCGCTCTATTAACAAAGATAAATCTTATTTTAATAATGCTGGTAAATTAAGTAAAATTAAAAATTCAACCGCTAATGACATATGAAATATGATTGAATTTTTCGGAAAATTCAAAAATAAAATAAAATAAGTTATGACATGATTTCTTCTTTTTTTTAAATTAAGAAATGTGGGTACTATGATTTCTCTTATTACTTTAAAAGTTGTTCAAAATAACCACCATGACCTTCTTGGCAGTAATAAAGTCGATTTTGGAACTCTGCTAAAATGTAACACCTGCCATTCTCGAAAATGTGAGAAGCGAGTTCCAAAATTGACTTTATTACTGCCAAGAAGTCTATGGTGGTCATTTTGAACAACTTTTGAAGTAATAAGGGAAATAAAGATATTTAAAATTTTAAAATTTCTTTTTCACTATTTTTAATGTTTAAAAGCTTGCCATTTAAAAACCAATACGGACCTGGGGTTTGCAGTAAAATGTTTCTTTTTTGAAGATCTTTAAAATGAGGTGCCACACGGTATAGGGTTTCATTTAAAATTTTTAACCTCAACTCTTTAGCGCCACCCCTCAAGGGGGTTAAAAAACAGTGGCGAATACAGAAATTTTAAAGTTGCATATCACTGTTGCTACTTGCGGGACCCATGCCAAGTTCAGGGGTTTTAATAGTCTACTAGGAATATTTGGGAAAGAAAAAAATATTTTGTAATTTCGAAAAAAAATTGAAATTTAGTTCGCCGATGAACAAATGACCAGGTTTAGGTATTTTATTTACTAAAATGTGTTAGTAGAAAGTTATAGTCATTTGAATGTTTTTAAACCGAAATTATAATTAAAAAAAAATTCAAATGACAATTTTTTTGAATAGAAGATAAGAAAAGAGGCTAGAATTAAAACAGCTTCCTTTATAAAGTCAGCCTAAAACAGCAAATTGAGATAAATTCACTTGGCATTATAGGTGGTTTATTTTCCCCTTCCTTTTTCTCGAGAGTTCCACCATTTATGATGCTTATTTTTAGGTTTCTCAAAGTGTCTAGTTTTGCTACAACTGTCCTTGTCTGAAGGCAAGGCGCACGATTTTGAGGAACTTGCTAAAGAGGGCATATCTGTGATATATTTCAAGGACAGAAAGAGTGAAATAAGTGATTTATTCAGACAAAGAATGGGAGATCTCATCGAATTTTTGGCGGATCATAATTTTATTTAATAAATATTAAATTTTCGATAATGGACTCTGTCAATTAATTGTGATTTTGATTGAATTATTTAAAGCAAGGAAAATAAAAAGTTTTACACTCCGACTTCTTCATGTTTTCATTTTTAGTGTTCCGTGAACGGAATACTTATTGAATCACTTTGGTGTCCGCCCGTATGTCTGTCACAGGCGATTTTCTATTGAGCTTACTGAAGCACGAATTTAACAATATATCGTCAGTGGAAAGGTAAAAGGTCTAAAGTGCCACGTCGTAGAGGTGGCGCTTTAGACCTTGTAGTGGGAAGGTAAAAGGTCTAAAGCGCCACGTCGTAGAGGTGCCGCTTTAGACCTTTTACCTTTCCACTGACGATATGTGATGTATTTTTTGTTCGTTTTTTTTTTAGGGGAAAACACTTAAAAATTGCTGTCTCCCACCCTTATCACCTGAAAGATCGCTCAGAAAAAGCTGAAAAAATCATGAAGATTGAGAATTAGGTGTAGATTGTGGGAAAATTAGCAGAAAGTTGAATTTTGATTCTGTGGGTTAATTTCGGGGGGTAAAGTGGGCAATGGAAAAAAAATCGAGGGCATCGTGTATGGTGTCAAATGAAAGCTTATTGAAGCACGAATTCAACGATATATATGATGTATTTTTTATTGTATTTATTTAAACATTTTTCGGGAAAAACGCTTAAAAATTGCTGTCTCCCACCCTTATCACCAGAAAGATCGCTCAGAAAAAGCTGAAAAAATCATGGACATTGAGAATTAGGTGTAGATTAAGCGAAAATTATTAGGACTGAAAAATTATAGCGCGGTGAATTGTTATGAACAATTTAATTCTTTATTTCCTTAAATTTCTGAGCAATCTAGAAGTAAAGGCATTGTGACCATAGTTTGAAGGAACAGTTGTTCTTGCCTTGTTCGCCTCGCAGGGACCAAAAATAGGACTTCTTCAAGCAAACCTTTGCAACAAATTGTACCCCTTATTAGTTTGTATAGGAATATCAGCATCGATTTTCTGCGACGGTGTTCTAGGCTTTGCATACCACAAAGGAGTAGTTTGGTTTCATGTGAGGTATTTCGGTAGGGGGATCTAAGTTTGAAGAGAATATATTTGACAAATTTGTCTTGGCCCCTCTTGATTCTGCCAATGTGGCATTGATAATTAGGATTCCATACAACGGAGCAGTATTCAAGTGTACTGAAGGTGCTTGGTGTTTCGCATTACAAACCCTAACAGCCTGAAACTCTTCAAAATGATGCTGTTATTTTTGGGAAAATAAATAACAAAATAACACTTCCCACAAAAAGTTTTACTTACATCACGGATGACGTCACCACAGGCAACCTTTGACAACACCAACAGACCATGTTGACAAGTTTTAAAATGTACCCCTGCAATTCACTAAAAAGTTGTACTATTTAATACTGATTTAAATTTAGATGTTCTAGGTTATCGGTTAGGTTTGATAAGTCTTTGTTCTGTCGCTGTCACCAATCCCCCCTTAGAAAAAAATGTGTTAGTAGAAAGTTATAGTCATTTGAATTTTTTCAAACCGAAAATATAATTTTAAAAAATTCAAATGACTATAACTCTCTAGTAACACATTTTTTCTCTTAAAATTTAAAAATTCTCGACAAAATGAAGTAAAATTCATTTAGAAAAAATAATAAATAAAATACCTAAACGTGTTAATTTTTTTCCAGGGGGGGCAAAATTTAAACTTTTTTGCAAATTACAAAATATTTTTTTTACCAAAACATTCCTAGGAGGCTCGCTATTAAAATCCCTGAACTTGGCATGGGTCTCGTAAGTAACAACAGAGATATACAACTTTAAAATTTCTGTATCCACCCCTGTTAAAAAGTTAAATTACATAAAAAATTAGATTTATTAACCATTTTCAATAAAACATTATAGGTAGTTTAAGGGAGGAAGGGATTTAAGTGTTGAAGGTGATGCCGCTCCCCAGATGTGGGAGCAGTACTCTAGGTTAGGTCTTATTTGGGAAACATAGAGAGTGTATAAGTTGGAAGGGGAGAAGTATTTTCTGGCTCGAAAAAGAACACCAAGCTTGGTTGACTATAATATATCCTCATAAATAGGCATGATATGAGCCGTCAGCAACAAAATAGTTTTACTTAAAATAAAAAATGTTAATCTAGTAGTACATTGATGCATTTACTGCCGGTGCCTGATGGCGGGTAGGCATTTGCCTTGGTCGCTGCGTGTGTCTTTGTCTGTAGTTTTCTTCGCTCCATCTTTTTTTCAAAAGTAAAGAGACATTAGAGATAGCGTGAGCGATTTTCCTTTTTTATTCCGTGTACTTTCTAAATAACCAAGGTAAGTGTATTTACTTAAAGAATCACAATAACAATACAATTTCTGGAACGCGTAAACTCCAACAATAACACGAATTGACATTTTTGACCTAATCAACTAAAAATTGTTTTAATTAAGCCGACGCTTCGTCACAATTCAGTTGAGACAACAATGGACTTGTAAAAGTTACTGATCCTGTGTTGATTTGTAGGATTGTGGTAAGTATTTCTTTTTACTAATTTCAGTGTTTCAAAATTTTCACTTGAGTTGATAATAAGAGAGATACGGGATGTTAAAGTACAAATTTTATTTTACTTTTTTATTGGTATGTTTTAAAAGACTAAATAAATTCAGAAAATTTGATAGGCGGGCACTAAATTCCATTTTAAAACGACTTAACTTCTTTGTGCTTCGGTGTATGCAATTTCTGAACAGAAATTAGTATTCCCCTATCCCTTTCCTTAAAAAACCTTATTAATGTCTCTAGAAGCAACTGTTTTTGAGAAAAATGCATTTGAATTTGGTATTCCTCAAAATGCGTTAAATATGTTTGGAATTCGCTTTTGATTAGAAGATACAATTGACTAAATACAAAAAAAAATTTAATTGAGGGTCATAAAAATCTTAAATTTCCACCAGAGTTTAGTTTTCATAATTTTTTGGACAGAATTTTTAATAAAACTGAAATAAATTATATATTTTTTGAATCTCCAGAAAATTTGCTGTCAGATTAAGTAATACTCGCGGGAATTCACTTTAGGTTGGAAGATACGGTTGATTAACTAAATACTTCATGAAAGAAGGACCTTACATATTTGCATTTTCTATTTTAGTTTAGTTATGTTGAATTTCTGGACAGAATCTTTACCTATCGGATAAAACAATATTCGCTTTAGATTAGAAGGTGCAGTTGATTAAATACAAACATTTAATTTTTTTACCGAAGTTTAGTTTTTTTTGAATTTCCCGACAAAATCTTTAATGAAATCTTAATAAGTTAAATACACTACTCCAAGAAATTAACGTACCACCGAAAAGTAACCAAAAGTTTAAAGTTCATTTTTGTCAAAACCACTTGTCCGATTTGGACGATTTTGCTTTTAAATGACAGGTTGTCTCTTTCAGAAAGTTATTTAACTACTGTATGCGCATAGAAACTTATTTTTTATAAATACCGGGTGTAACAATTATAACGTGTTTTTTTTTCATAAAATTTAAAACACCCTGTAGAGTTCAACAGTTACAACATCAAGTTAGAATTCAAATCAAACCATAGCCTTATCTTTTTATAACATTTTCTTTTTTGATTTCCTTTATTATCTTGCTACTAAAAGAGAAACACAATTTGATAGGATAGCATGTTTATATTGAGAGTTAACGTCAAAATTAAACAACGAGAAAAAGAGAAACAAAATGTAAAGAATAAAGGTAAACGAAAGTGTCTGTAGGGAGTATTTCAACCTCTGCCACGAATTACTTCTTGGCAACAACGGCCTATACTTAAAATAAGCGACCGTATGCCATTTTGGTCCAGTTCTTTCCATATCCGCATCAGTTTCCGCCCTAAGTCATCCAAAGTGTTTAACTTGATACGTTTCCATTGAAATCTTCTCCCAAGAGTCTCCCAGAGTTTCTCTATGGGATTCATGTCTGGGCTTCGAGCTGGCCATGCCATGATATCGATTCCGACTTCTTCCAGATAATTTCTCACAAGTCGAGCAACGTGCTCGAGGTCCAATTTTAAGTAGAGCTCATCGGAGAACAAGTCTGCATTTCGCCAGGGAGAATCATAACTGGTTAGGAGTTGAATTGGTATTATTGGTATTATTTACGGATGAGCCCCGATTTTTTTTGTACAATAATGACAGGCGTATACGTGTATATATCGACGCCCCAACGAACGGCATGCTCAGTGTAATTTCTAACAAACATCATTATTTGGAGGAGGATGTGTGATGGTCTGGGGAGGAATTTCTTTGACAGGTCGCACGGAACGTGTGGTCATAAATAATGGAAGCCTTACAGCTGAAAGGTAGATATATACAAGTTGCTTGAGCTGTGAGAAATTATCTAGAAGAAGGTGGAATTGTCCGCCCAAGATATCTGCAACCGGCAAAAGAATTTAAAGAATGCAATGGAAGGCTTAAACAACGTTACCAATTGTTTGTAAACCAGTTTTGAAAAACTGTTTAATTTCTCGTTGTAAAATTTAAACTTTTCTTACCACATCTGGTTTACAAAGAAATTTGCAACGTTGTTTAAGCCGTCCCTTACATTCTTTAAATTATTTTGCCGGTTGCAGATATCTGGGGCAGACTTAATACCATGGCATGGTCAGCTCAAAGACCAGACATGCATCCCACAGAGAATCTCTGGGACACTCTTGGGAGGAGATTTCAAGAGGAACGTAACACCTTGGATGATGTAGGGCGGAGACTGATTCGAATATGGGACGAACTGAACCAAAATGACATACGGTCGCTTTTTTGAAGTATGGGCCGTCGTTGCCAAGAAGTTATCCGTGCCAGAGGCGGATTTTGGGGGGGTGGCACGCGCCCTAACCCAATAATTTAATTTTCAATAAATATCGCTTAGGAAAGTAAATTTTTTCGAAAATGAATTAACGAAAATTTTTAAAAATATTTTCTCGAAAATATATTTCGAACCTACATCTTTTCAAAAATGTCCTGACCACTTTTTCAAAGATGCTTTTTAGAAAACGGATTTATGAAATAGTTTCTCCAAAAACCCGTATTTCGAAAATACACTTTTTCAAAAATGATTCCAAACAAATAATTTTTAAAATAGGTACATTTTTTTTTCGAAAATACATTTTTTTGAAAACCATATCTAGAAAATTAAATTATGAACTCTAGTAGCTTGTAAAATGTTAATGAAAAATAGTTTTCGAATATGTACCTATTATGGAAGAAGGTCTGTTTTCGAGAAAATATATTTTCGAAAAAATGTGTCGAAAAATTTTCATATATCAGTCCAAATGGACAGAAGGTAAAAGTAATTAAAATAATGCTAGAATATTGGTAAGTTAGGTTGACAAGTGGTAAGTTAGGTTTGACAAGTAAGTTAGGTTGGTAAGTTTTCGCAAGATCAGGTTTAGATATTTCGTTAATTGAGGAGCCCCATTCAATAAGGGGACATGCGCTCGGCCCGGCCCGGCGGACCCAACCCAACCCTGAATATATATGCAATCCAACCTTTATGCGTCGCATTTTAGAATCAATTAAAAAACAATACCTTAACGTTGATTCTCAGCAAACTTCCAGCGGGAAAGTTGTTCCTTATAGTCTAAAGAACAATCGTGC
Organism: Philopedon plagiatum; assembly: GCA_963971165.1. Lineage (NCBI taxonomy): Eukaryota > Metazoa > Arthropoda > Insecta > Coleoptera > Curculionidae > Philopedon > Philopedon plagiatum. The sequence continues at coordinate 124,001,748 of OZ020192.1, read as the reverse complement.
GAAGGCACGAGATATTTTGACAAAAAATAAACAAATTAGAGCAGGTTGAATCCAGCGTTGCGCGCCGCGTGTATATACATTTCGATGCGTGCGTAGTAATGTTTGAACATTACAGAAGATAATTTGACGTTTAAAATATACACAGTGATTGTAAAAAAGTGTTACAAGAATAAAAATTGTTTTATTAAAAGTATATTATCAAATATAAATTTTTGGTAACACAAAGCATTTTAATACAAAGGATTTTTTAATATGAAACATTATAGCATTAATTTTTAAAACGTAGGAAAAGCATGCATCATAATCATTTCACTTTTTTGGGCTTACTGCCTTTAACAGCTGTGTTTTGAAAAAGGTTTTCCTAAAATTTTCAACCTTCAGGACCAAGATATTTAACCAAGTTTTCAAATCATTCAGTTTTTCGCGAGAAATTCCGACATCTTTAGCAAGTGACGATTTTTCTAAATTGTAAAAAGTGGTGAAAATTAATTATTTTTCACATGGCCACATTGACGTCTGTTCCAGTTATAATGAAATCACGCAACTATTATTCTCGAGGAAGTAATCACTTTTGAAAATGTAGAAAAATCGGCGCTTGCTAAAGATGTCGGAATTTCTCGCGAACAACTGAATGATTTGAAAACTTTGGTTAAATATCTTAGTCCTGAAGGTTGCAAATTTTATGAAAACCTTTTTCAAAACACAGCTGTTAAAGGCAGTAAGCCCAAAAAAGTGAAATGATTGATGCATGCTTTTCCTACGTTTTAAAAATTAATGCTATAATGTTTCAAATTAAAAAATCCTTTGTATTAAAATGCTTTGTATTAACAAAAAATTATATTTGATAATATAATTTTAATAAAACAATTTTTATTCTTGTAACACTTTTTTACAATTATTGTGTCATCTTTTAAACGTCAAATTAACTTCTGTAATGTTCAAACTACTACTACGCATGCATCGAAATATACGCGCGGCGCGCAACGCTGGATTAAACCTGCTCTAATTTGTTTATTTTTTGTCAAAATATCTCGTGCCTTCGCACGATTGTTCTTTAGACTATAAGGAACAACTTTCTCGCTGGAAGTTTGCTGAGAATCAACGCTAAGGTATTGTTTTTTCATTGTTTCTAAAATTCTACGCACAAAGGTTGGATTTACATACATTCAGGGTTGGGTAGGGTCCGGTCGGACCGGGCCGAGCGCATGTCCCCTTATTGAATGGAGATCCTCAATTGTGAAATAGTGTACATTTCTTAGAACTCTAAACAATAAAAAAGTAAGGATAGTAATTATTTCTGCTGCGATTTAAATAAGTCGATAGGTAAGCCTTAATGGCAAAAAAATTGCTCGGGTTGTATAATAATTTTCTGTCAATACTTTAAATAAACTGCCTGTGAAACAATGATGAGCAAAATATAGTTGATGAGTTCGGCATAATAAAACTTTAAGTAACAAATAAATATCCCGTTGGGCAGTCCGAAATCTATTCGAGCAGTAAAATTATTAATTGGGCGGTGAAATTATTAGTCGGCTGGTGACAAAATAAATTAGGCTGTGAATAAAATGTGCTCGGTATTTAAATATCGTTCAGCAGTTTTTAAGCAGCGTTTCGTTTCCTGCAAAATATTTACTTTTAAAGCCAGAAAGTCAAATGACCTGTATGCAATATTTTTAGTTGGCAATTGTTTGAAAATAGCGGCGAGATTCGTTAGTAGGTAGCGGGGTCTACATGGTCAGGCGATTTGTGCGACCAATTAGCAGCGATCGGTTTCTTTAGTTCGTCTGTTAAACTTTTGATCATCGCTAAGATTGGTCACTTTTGATCTGTTCGCTAACAAACCACACATATTATTTGCGACCCTTTATATTTTAAATAAGGAAATTCCCACATAAACTCACTGTGCGCAAACAGTCGCGTGTTTCTGCACACATTCGGCATATTACGAACTACCAAATTCACTGCGACGCGATAAAAAAATTGAATCACCAACCACACACACCTTCAAAGCGAAACTGAACTGCTGCTGCGGCCGAGTTCCCCGCCATGTAATGCTACTGGAGCGGCACTCACGGTGGGCAGCCTTACTAATAATACCATGAAACTTATATTCTTTTACATTAATAAATATTTGGAATTTGCTAATTAAATAGTTTATTTTTTACGTAATTAATTACCCATTATGATATGCTAAGTTCATTTTAGAGCAGTCAGAACAGTATTAGATTACCCATCAATTTGTAATGTTACAATATGTTTTCAGCAGTCACCTTGTTTTTGGAGCAGGCAAAAAAAAATAAAATGTAATCTATTTCGCACAGATCAAATATTTATTTAGTTGCAACTTACTGTTTTTATTGCTTAAAAGGTTTCGAAGCTGCTTGTTCCAATCTAAAATGTAGACCATTTTTTGTTTTATTACCTGATCAAGCTTCACTGCCATTATTTCGCCGCCCAATCGTATATTACGAGGTATCAAAATCGCAATATTTCGCTTCCCGTTTAAATTACACCCAAAAAGCAATGTCGCACTCGAGCTTGCCCATTTTTTTTTTTGGTCTGTACTTTTGTGTAGCTCTGAATACTCGCTACTGACACTTTCGTTTACCGTTTTTATTTACTTTTTGTTTCTTTTTTATGTTTTTAAATTTGGACGTTAACTCTCAATAAAAACATGTTATTCTATAAAATTGTTTATCTTTTAATAGCAAAGATAATACAGTGTATTAAAAAACAAAATGTTATAAACAAATTAGACTATAGTTTGATTTGAATTCTAACTTGATGTTGTAACTGTTGAACTCCACAGGGTGTTACAAATTTTATGGAAAACACGATATAATTGTTACACTCGGTATTTATTGAAAAATAAGTGTCTATTCGAATACAGTAGTAAACTAAGTTTCTGGAAAAGACAACCTGTCATTCAAAAAAAAAATCGTCCAAATCGGACAAGTGGTTTTGACAAAAGTTAACTTTAAAGTTTTGGTTATTTTTAGATGGTTTTGAATTTCTTTGAGTAGTGTAATTTTTATAATCTCTAGAAAATTTTCTTCGCGAGAAATCGCTTTAGATTTGGAGATACAGTTGGTCGTGCGCCTGCATTTAATCCGGTGGACAATGCTTTAAGCTGATCTTCTTTATCTCATATTATCAACTAACTTTTTTTTTCAGCGCAAACCCCACAATAAAATGTCCGAAGAACTATTTTCCCTAATATTTCTCTTCATTGTCATCGGAACTCCATTTTGTGGTGCTCAAGAATGCGAATTCTCCAACCCAAAAAAAGCCTACATCTGTAAAAATGTCGTCCACCAATTCCCCAGAGTCTACTATGGAAATTATCATTTGCAATGCGTGGACTGTCAGATTGAAAAATTCGACAAAGAAACCTTTTCTCACGAAAACACTTTAAAAAGTTTTAATATTTCACATAGTGGTTTGCGTCATATAGCTTCGTTCGGGTTTTCAAGCTTAAACAATCTAGAATATCTGTACCTTCAAAATAATGAGATTGTGAATATTTCGGAAAACGCTTTTAATGGTTTGAAGCAGCTATTTGAACTACATCTTGAAGACAACTTGCTTAAAACTGTAGATACAGGATTCCTGAATGGATTGTCAAGCAACTTTATCAATATGTCAAATAATATTTTGGACACATTGCCAAAAGATGCCTTTCAAGGCGCGGGGGCGCTTCTTACTGTAGATCTGTCGCGTAACAAAATCAACAAACTAGATCGGGACGCATTCGTTGGACTGATAGACTTGGAGGATTTGGATTTAAGTTTTAACTTCCTGTGTCACGTTCCTTTAGGGGCATTTAGAATGTTAAATAATCTAAGACGATTGGACTTAGCAAATAACAAATTTACGAGATTTAACAGTGGGGCATTTTCAGGATTGAAAAACCTTAATTTCCTTACTCTGGCTAGAAATTCTTTGACAAATTTCGACTCTACAGTGTTACTACCCATGATGCATCTTACCAAACTCGACATAAGTGGAAATGGAATATATACTTTCGACGCAAACGACATTCTATTGAATGTACCTACATTAAGAGCGTTGTCTTTTGAAGATAATATTTTTTCATGCACTTTGCTGAAGAACGTGCTTCAGTTTTTCAAATCGAAGCTGATCGATGTTGAAATTAACGTTTTTAGATATGAGTATCAGAACATTGTTGGCATAGCGTGTATAGATCGTTCTGGTACTGATCTGAATATCTCGTTACAATATTTTTTAAAGATATCAAGAGATGAGGCTGACTTGCTGGTCTCCTATTGTTAGTGGTATTAGAATTTGTACCAAATGCTAGGGAATAGAAACAGTTTATACTAGGTCAAAGTTGTATTTATAATAAAAGTTTATTTAAATAAATATTTTAAAACAGTTTTTACTTATTTTCTGAAAAGACGCTAATACACAGACTGTCTTTAAACCCCTAGTAGATATTTGAGGTTGTGACTCCTGATCTGATTTTATATAAATAGTCTACAGAGTGAGTTTTTAAAGAGTTACGAGGCGATATCTCGAAAACGGTGCACAATATTTTCATGAAATTAGGAATGAAATAATAGAAAGGTGAGGGGACATATTTAAACAGTTTTTTTGACATATAAAGACAAAATCAAGCAAGAAAAAGCCACGAGCGTCATGGAAATGAAGGGATTACGCGTGCTCGGTCTCGTTTTAGAATTCAACTAGGAATATTCTAAAACACCACAGAGTACAGAGCACGTGTGATGCCTGCATTGCTATGACGCTCGTCCTCGTTGCTTTTTAACCGACTTTACAAGAGGAGGTTATCAATGCGACCCATTTGGGTCGAGTAAAAACCCTTAAATGGTTCCATTTTAAGGGTTTTTATGCTAAAGTGAGAGGAGACCTAAAAAAACTGCGAAAATCTAAAAAACTTTTGAAATAGACAATTTTTGGGTATTTACTTCGAAACGCCAGCACCGATTTCAATCATTTTTTGTTGTATTTAGCATGACAGTCCGATGGTTCTGTTGGTATTTCTCACAAATGTTAAAAGAAAAGCTTTAGAGGTGGGGGTGGTGGGGTGGGGGGTGTGGTGAGAGAATAAAAGGAGCGGCTGAGAATTTCTCCAAACATGTTAATTAAGGTATCATTTTCGATGTTACCGAGGTCAAAAAATGTAATTTTGTGTAACAGATGCTAAAAATATTAACGGTGGGAGGGGGGGGGGGGGAATAGCAAGGAGTGACTGAGAGTTTCTCCAAAAATGTAAGTAATAAATTATTTTCGGGGATATCTAATTTTGTCTAACTGATGTTAAAAAATAACGAGGAGGGATAAAAACGAATGATTGGCAATTTCTCCAAAAACGATACCTAACACATCATTTTCGGGGTTATTAAGGTCAAAACAACACGAACAAATATCCCTCTTAAAGTGACGCGTGTAAGATTTTCTTCTGCTAACACCGGCTGTTTCAATATTAATATCTGGTAATGGCCTACCTCTATTCTTTAGCTCAAGTTTTTCCTCATAAATTTATTTAAAAAAATATTTTAACGTTTACTAAATTATAGACACCCATTATTTCGAAGTCTACAGTCTACAGAACTAACAACTGACACCTAACAATAATAACAACGATAACGGTATAATTGTCTTTCTTAATGACATAAAACAAGCGTGAATTTACCAGTAAGAACCTGTCACGAACGCGGCTAAGTGACCAGTGGGATTTCCCGTATTAAATTTTATAAACAGCCGAAGATGGAGACCCAATTTTTTCGCCATTCATTAGGTTGAATGGTGCTGTGCACGAATTAAAGTAGCTCAACTCGGCAGTCAATTAACGTCCCGAGAAAATTATATTAACTTTACTTGGTCAACTGTACGTCGTCGGTGTCGCGCGGCGCCGGCGTGTGCCTATTATTATTATATTGGCATTCTCGGCAGAAAATTCAGTGTTTTAATGTAATTTATTTTTATTTTAAGGAATCTTTAGTTATATACTGTAAAGCATGAAAAAATTAGTCAAGTAGCTAGCAAATTTTAGTGGTTGTGCAGCTCTGCAGCCCTTATGTACCATCCGCATCTGCCTATTTAGTTCTTAAACTCTTTGGGACAAGGTTTTTGGCACACCAGTCTAAGGTTAGTTGGAGTTGCTAAACATTTTACAAACGGTACAATATACCTGAAAGAGCAAAAGTATTTTTTTAAAATATAGCGAGAAATATAACTATGTCAGTGGCGTCCCAAAAAAAATAGTTTAGGTTGCTACTTTACTTAAAATAGGACGTGGAATCACATCCTAAAATATTTATCTGTGGTTTGGGAACACCCCATACTGCTTAACGTTTTATGGTGAAACTATCTACAGTGAAAAATCACTAACCTCATATGCGTTAGGTAATAAGAACTAAAAAAAAACTGCAAGTTTTGATCATTTGGAAACAATCTGGCTACCCAACTGATCATCAATAACTTTTTTACATGATCCTAGCGAACCTATCCATACTGTTCCATAAGGACAACTGATCTCGTGAATATATCTGTTAATGGCGGGGCCTCCTGGCACTCCCCACTGGATCACTTTTGTGTTTTGACTCTTTTTGTTGATGAAATCTTCGTAAGGGATTTTTTCTGCTAAAATAAGCTCTCTACTCCAGAAAATTAGTATTACTAATAGAACAACAGAATCAGGTTTTGTCATCGTGACGTAGAAGTCAATATTCTAAAATAATAAGAGAAAAATTACAAGTTTGTTTGCCTATTATTTAAACAAATGTAAGAGCTGATTTACCTTGTTACTTACCTCATATCTAATACCCAAGTAGAATTTTCCTCAACGGTTATTCTTTTAGTGAAATATTTAATCACATGTATTTAACCCAATTTATATAATGGTTAACGAAGTCTAGATTAAAAATGGACCATTCAAAGATGCTTGTTATATTTCTAGCATATTAAAGACTAAAACTGCGCGAGTATATCAAATGCAAATTACAAATATTTGTTAATTATCAACCTTTGACATTGATAAAAATTAAATAATCAATATTTTAAAATTTATCTGTGTTTTGGCAATATTCTATCAACAATTAAACAGTCTAAGAGATGGCAACTGCTTTATTCTAAATTTAAGTCCGTTGTAGATTTCTTGACAAATCTTAGAACTTTTTATATTTTTCCATACTGTTTTTACAACTTCAGGTAATTTAACGGTCTACAGAGAGGAGCAGAAGTTACATTACCACTTATTGGTTTTTTAATTGATTTTAAAAAAGTGCAAGATACACTATAACCTAGTAAGGCCAAGATGTATGACAACAAGCCATTGCATAAACGTATCAAAAGCCCACTCACCAATAATAATTAAAATCCCCGTAAGTAAACTCAAAAACTGTACATTATTATGAAACGAGTATAAAAGTAAATTAAATGTTTAATTGAAAGAAAAGGGCATTGTGAAAAATGAATTAAATATAATAGAAAAGAAAATGATAATTTTGTAACTAGCTCTAGAAAGCTGCAACGCATTTACAGCGCTAGAACACTATGTTAAACAGTTATTTTTTATAATTATTTATGGTTTTTCTGAGCATTTGGCTTTTCTAGGCGATTATAAAATTAAATACTTATAGCTAGTTGGTCATGTCTTTTAACACTCGAACCCTGGAGCGCCAAGAGTCGATTCAAAAACTGTTCTTTAAGAAGCGCAATCCTCCCCTAGTTTACTTCAAAAGGCTTGAACAGGGACACATGCCCAAGATTTCTTTAAACTATCGAAAAGTGAAGACGGTCAAAAAACGTCAAAAAAACTGTAGGTACCATTGTGCCCAAAAAAAACTAGGACAACAAAACTGTAATACGGTACAGCTGAGTTGTAGCTCCCAGACTGTAAGGAGGTACTCTGAAGGTGTAAATATTAACGCCTTACCCTGTAGAAAGTAACCTTGGTTACAAGATTTTTACCTTTTGTACTTTATGATACGAGGTGAAATCAAAAGTATGTTTTTATTTTATCAGAATTTTACGGTTGATGTAGATAAAACAGATATAGATATAGGAACCCCAAAGTTATAAAATATTGGATTATAAGTTTTTTTCAATTATTCAAAACAACATATTTTAAGCGTATATTAAACATGAATGAAAAATCAAAAAGCAATCAAACCTTAAAAATTAAATCAAAATCAATAGGTAATAGCATATTACATAACAAGTGTTGAAAGTGACATTTTTCACACGAGTGGGAATGTTGTCGCACGAGGCGACAGCCGAGTGCGATAATCCCACGAGTGTGCGAAAATTACTTTCACACGAGTAATGTACAATATTTTTCCTACGACCACAAAAATATTTACAAAAAAACCTCAATTTCTATCTTTTAAAACCCTCACTTTCAACACTAACATTTTCATCAAGTGTGCTGAAAATAAAGCAAATGAAATTGGCACCATCTATTTAAATGTCATGTTGACAAGTACTTTACAACACGTGTGTTGTAAAGTACTTTACAACACGCGTGTGATATAAGGCACTTTCTCGTCAAGTTAACCGTGCGTTTTTTCTCACTTTCATAGGTGGTCGTAGGAAAAAATATTAAATCATTTCTAAGTCTAAAAAAATCTAAATTAAAACACATTTTACATTTTTTTATATTTGGTCATTGCACCATTTTTGACGATAATATCTTGCAACCTTCGCGGCATACTTAAAACTAAGTTTCTCGTAGTATTTACGTTGATTTCATCCCAAGTTGGTTTATTCTTTCGCGGAGTTCATATTGATTTCTCGGCTGGAAATTATGCTTATGTCCTTTATCATTAAACCTCAAACGTTTTCGATTGGGTTGAGATCGGGGCTCCTTGAAGGTCATGGTAAAACACGAATATTATTTTCTCAATGAAATTTTGAGTGAAACGGGCTTTGGGTATCGGAGCATTATCGTCCTGGAATATGTAATCTTGATCATAAGCTGCGCCTACCGAGGCTATCATTACTTGGTGGAGAATATCGCAGTATAGCGCTGCACTAAGTCTCCCCTCCACGATTTGACAAGCTCCTGGACCCCTAGCACTAATCCAAGCCCAAACGTTTACAGAGAAACGTCCTATTAGTTTTGTGAGTATATCTCTCATCATATCGCGCACTATAAACACGGAATCTTCCATTATTACAGGACTGAAATGTTTTTTCGTCTGAAAATACCACTGCTTCCCACAAATTATTCTGGTTGAGGTAGTCATGGGAAAAATCTAACCTGATTTATGCCCGTTAAAAATATTTTATTAGCGGCACATCGATTCGTTATATCAGAATTGCGAATTCTCCTACGAGCCGTATTAACTGACTCTGGGAAATAGGTCTCTTTTTTGGCCTTTATGGCGGTTAGGCGGTTTCAAATGGGTGATCTCTTAAAAAATCAACTAATTCTCTACCTTGATCTTGCGTCGAAAGTTTGAGGCGACCAGAACCTTCTTTTCTAATAATAGCTCCATGTTCTGCAACTTTTTGCTTTGCCAAGAGCACGGTATTTTTGTCGATTTCTACTTCATCTGCTATGTTTCTTAAATTGACACCGTCTCGCAATCGACTGTAGATAATTGATTTTTGCTGGGGGGTTAACGAAGATGTATTTAGGAAGTAAATCTAAAGTCAATATTATTTAAATAAATCAAAGTGACAACTGTCACATGATACCTGTATGAGGTTCAACCTAAGGTAATACGTAATAGTCTAGGAGATCACAGTAAATTTCAGCAAATTTTGTTGTCCTAGTTTTTTTTGGGCGCAATGGTACCTTCTGATCAATGGAACATAATGCGAAAATCACATACCTAAATAAATAAGCTGGGTTATCCCTAAAAGGAACAACAATCAAATTCCGACACGTAATATTATAGGTTATAATTTACGTCCATACAAAATATACGGGGTGTCCGAAAAGTCTTAGTATGGGCAAATATCTTTGCTATTAGTCAAGATAGAGACACCAAATTTTAGGTGTATGTTATTGGTTAATAAAACTGCTTTTTCATGATATTTAACTTTTTTAACCTCCTTGAGGAGCGACGCTAGGGAATTGAGGTCACCTCATTTTAAAAGTTTTCAGAACAGAACCATTTTAACACAATCCGGAGATCCGTATCTTAATTCGTTTTTAAATGGCAAGCCTTTTGAAACTTAAAACAGTAAAAAAATTAAATATTTAAATACCTTTGTATCTCTTATTATTTTCAAAGTTGTTCAAAATGGCCACCATGAACTTCTTGACAGTAATAAGTGAGTTGCAAAATCGACTATATTACTGCCAAGAAGTTTATGGTGGTCATTCTAAACAACTTTTAGAGTAATCAGAGGAATAAAGGTATGTATTTAAATTGTTAATTTTTTTTTCACAATTTTTAATTTTTATATGCTTGTCATGTAAAAACGAATTAAGATACGGATCTCGGGTTTGCGGTAAAACGTTTCTTTTTTGAAGACCTTTACAATGAAGCTATACCACACGGCAAAGAGTTGAATTTAAAATTGTTAACCCCAACTCCCTAGCACAGCACCATAATCCTCTCAAGGGGATTTAAAAAGTTAAATTGTATGAAAAAGTAGATTTAATAACTAATAAGATACACTTAGAATTTGGTGACTTTATCTTTAGTAATAGCAAAGATATTTAGCAAAGATATTTGCCCATACTAAGACTTTTCGGACACCCTGTATAATTAAAATGTGAAAATCGACGAACGCACCCTTTTAGAGTCCCTAACAAAGAATTGTCTGTTTTAACAGAAGAAATGAAGCCAGATTTTAATGTCCCCCAATTAACTCCAGCTCTTCAGAATGACTTTGGTGACTTCGGAGAAATAACAGCTCAAAAATCACAAACGTCAACCTGCACGGCATGACTAACACTTCTACGTTTTAGATTAAGTTCATTCACTAACCATGCACAACATGTACGGCATGACTAACACTTCTATGTTTCAGAATAAGTTCATGCATTAACCATGCACTAATCATCAATTGACTTACTTGAAAATATAACAGTAACGAATGGTACCACACCATGTAAGTATATTCATAGAAATCAACAACGCAGTTATACAACATTGTCATAAACAACACTCTTAAGTACCTTCTTAAGACCATCAGATATCTATTGAAAAGTACTAGATCATGTGTTACTTAAACCGAAATTTTCGATGAGATAGAAGAAACTGATAATGCAGCAACTGAAATTCAGTTATATATTATTCCATGAACTTGATTTTGGACTAGTTCTACATTTGTAGTAGACACAGATAGTCAAAATGTACAAAATAGCAGTAGCAATAGCAATTTTGACAACGCTTTGTCTAAACTCTGAGGCTACAAAATTTTTAAAAGACACCACGGGAAATGTTCGTCTTAAATTTAACGAAAGTAATAATGGAATACGTGTGGAATTAATAAGAAGTAAGTAGAATAAAGCAAAAATATTGTAAATATTTTTTTCAAAGATCATAGTTGTTGGTGTTGTTTTTATCTTTCTTTAGTTTCGTTTAAATTTAATTGTTTTTAAACATAGGATATTTATTTTGTATTAGATAATGTCCAGTGCCTGAGTGTGCGTAGATGTATTTAGGTGTTAGCTTTAATGTCTGTTAAGTCAGTCAAGTGACCTCAGTATTATTTGTAATTTTATATTATTTTCCTTTGACGTATGTACATTACAATTATTGTCATTTTTAACACGAATAAACAATTTTAATTTGAATTTGACTAGCCGATAATAAATAAACCCCCTTTGAAAGACTAAAGCACCCGTCACTTAACTAAAAATTGCCGATGTTTCCGTAGAAACCCTATACCTACGACTTGTATTAACTTATATATGAAGGATATGGAAAATTACTTGTTTAGTTATATTTTTTCAAATTATAGGAAAACAGTCGAACATCGGTCTAGGTAACTTAACATAGGATTGTAACATGACATTATGACATAACTAGAGCTTTTAGTGAGTATAATTTAAAAAACTAAAAAGTAATATGAAGTAACATTACCATTTATTAGTTGTTAGCCATGATGTGGAGGTTTTTATTTGATTGTTAAAAAGTGTAGGATACACCACGTACTTATATCCATAGCAACAAGGTAGTTACGTAGTATTAAGTTATAAACAAAACTCTTAAGTACCTACCTATGTAAGATAATCAGATATCGATTACAAAATGGTAAAGAATGCGGTACTAAAACTATAATTTTCAATGAGATATTCCACGAAGTTGGTTTCGGACTAGTTGTACATTTGTAATAGACACAGGTAGTCGAAATGTACAAAATAGCAGTAGTAATAGCTATTTTGACAACCCTTTGTCTAAGTTCTGAGGCTACAAAAATTTTAAAAGACACCACTGGAAATGTTCGTCTTAAATTTAACAAAAGTAACAATGGAATGCGTGTCGAATTAATAAGAAGTAAGTAAAGTAAAGCTAAATTATTTTTTAGCATTGATATAATTAAGAGAAAGAAGTCTTAAATCAAAAAATAGGAAAAACCGTGAACCTCTACATAGCAAATAAACTGAAAAAAAAACTAAAGACATCTTTGGAAAACCATTTATTGGTACTTTTTGTGATACATTTTTTTAGATGGAAAATTACAAATTTCTGGGAAAATTGGAGTTGGTAAAAACTTAGAACAAGTGTCTTGCATAGGAGAAGAATTATGTACTTTTGGTGATAATGAAGAACTTTCGATCAAACCCATCGAAAATGGGTTTAATATTACTTGGGTTTCTGGCGATCCCAGTCAAATATATGAGGACTGTTATGATCTGCACTCTAGTAAGTAATTAGCACGAATGCATTTTAATTCTACCAAAAAAGAATATATGTACGTTCATTTGATGATTAAACAATGTTTTATTATAGATAATACCAATTGGTATGGGGGTCCTCAACGCTACGAACAAGTTTGGCCTTTGGAAAAAATGGTTATAAATGGTCAAGACCCATATGTCATAAAAAGGTCTGATAATTTTGGAGTTGCTGAAATGTAAGCAAACATATATCATTTTTTTATATAGGTTTAGGGTGTGTTATTATTTAAACACGCATTTTGTAGGTACTGGTTGAGTTCTAGAGGAACATATATTTTGTTGAACGAGACGACGCCTCTTTGGATTGATCAAAACAATCGAAACCAGGACCAAGTTTGCTTTAAAGCTGAAGCTAAGGAACCTTACATAAATAGATGGAGGGTAGGACATCTTTAAATTTTTAATATTGTCTTTACCTAGCTTTATATGGAGTCGATGTACCTGGTTAATCGTCTCCGTGTCCATATTATTCCACTCATCAATATTATTATTCTTTTCTCTGTCGCATCTAATCTCCTTTTATGCACTCTCTTTATTGGCCAGGTCTATAAATAATTGCAAATCATCAGGAGGATGATAATACGTAAATATTAGGAAAATACGTGTCAGTCAAAGAAATTCTTTTAAATTTTTCCCTAAGTTCTAAGAAGTTATATATCTATAGCGGTTTCTATTTGCCCAAAAAGGAAAAAAAAACTTGAAATTGGAGTTAACATTTAGGTATATATCACTAAAACTGACTTATTTCTCTTTAAGGTAGCGTTAATTTATGTACTAGTATCGCTAGAAGATCCAAAAGAGGCACACTTGAGCGCTGTTAACAACTTTTTGGGTAAGTCTATTAAGGGAAATATTATTTGTAAACGTTTTCTTAAAAAGGACTTTGTTTCGTTTCCTTTAGGTAAAGCAGAAGCCCATCCTAGTGAAAAAATGGTCGCAGAACCCATTTGGACGACTTGGGCAAAATACAAAAGACCAATCAATGATGCCACTGTGTTAGAGTTCGCCAATAATATTCGTAGTCATGGTTATACAGGAGGTCAACTAGAAATTGATGATGCTTGGGAGGTAACTATCTAAAAAAATTATCATTGCTACAGTTACTACGTCTAAATTTATTGGACTGGGTTTTCAGTAATAATTGCTTTCAAGCTGATCCATTTTTTATATAGTCTGACTCTTAGGTATGTTATGGTGCCCAAGAATTTGACAGCACGAAATTTGGAGATATTCAAAACACAGTTGCTACTCTTCATAGTGATAACTGGAGAGTTAGTTTGTGGATCCATCCATTTGTTAATGACAATTGTCAAAATAATTCACAGGAAGGACAAACACTAGGTAGGAATTTTTTTTAACAATACCTAATAATAACCACACACGTAAGTAGTAAACAAGAGAAGCTATTTAAAGTTAAGATAAAAAAAGTCTTAACAACTGCAAGTTGCTGCTACTGACCAAGATCGCCCAGACAATGAAAGTCTAAACAAATCATGTTACATTTTATTATAATTGCATTTTTTTATAGATTATTTTGTTAAGAATACAACAGGCCAAACCTTCGCAACATGGTGGAATGGCGATGATGCCCACCAAATAGATTTTACAAAATCTGAAGCTGCGGAATGGTGGTCAGCTAGGTTAAAGAAGTTGCAGGAGAATCCAGGAATCGACAGTTTCAAATTCGACGCTGGTGAGAGTGATTATGCTAACCAAGTATGTAAATAATGAAATTATTCTGTATAAGTTCTTGAAAAGTTTTTTCTAAGAGTTAGAGGTACAATTTCACAAAAAAATGTTTTTCTTAATTCTAGAAATCCTTGTATTTAAACTTATAACAAACTTTCTCATTTTTTATACTTATTTGTCCACTGTTTCTAGCCCAATGTGTATGACGATATTGAACACATACCTAACATACTAACCCAAAAGTACATTGAGACTTGTGTTGGATTTGGAGACCTGATTGAAGTTAGATCATCATTCAGGTAAGCTTTAAAATACTTTTAGACAAGACAAAAATTAAAAAGACAGAAATTACTTAGAAAAGTAAAGTAACGACGAAAAGACGAACATCATCGAAGAACCCTACTTCATATGTTAAATTTTGAGCGTACAAAAAGGTCTTTAAGCCTATCGTTCTACTTTTATTTTCGCTATGAATATCTCCTGATTGTTTTAATGCATCTGATAGTGATAACTAGATGATAAGTATTTGATTTTTTAATAAACTGATGTTTCTAGGGGCCAGCGTTATGGAGAGTTCATAAGAATGTTGGACAAAGATTCCAACTGGTATCTTCAAAATGGTTTGCCAACTCTCGTCACGACGCTGTTACAGCTGAACATGAACGGTTATGTCATGTAAGATAAAAATACCTGTTATTAAGCATTGGTGCAGTTTTTAATTTAAATCTGTTTTATATAATACAGGGTGTTGCCAGATATGATAGGTGGGAATGGGTACTCTTCACAGCCAGATGGTGACCTAATAGTAAGATGGACGCAAGCAAATACATTCATGCCAACGATGCAGTTCAGCTACTTACCTTGGGACTACAGTGATCAAGTTTCGGTAAATATTCCCAATAGATTACATTACCCTTCTCTTTAGATGCCCATGGTACGGTCGTACGGTAGTACTTAGGCTTGAAGTCTACGTGGTCTCATATAAAATAAAGGTGAATTTTTTACAAACATTCTAATCATCTATTTTTTCCTATTTATTAATACCTTACATCTAGTCTACTATTCTTTATTTATTTATTTAGTACGACATTGAAGGCATTGTCAAGAAATATGTCGATCTCCATACTCAGTACGCTCCCAACATCATCGCAGCCATGAACCAAAGCATTGTAGATGGAAGTCCACTTAATCCACCCATTTGGTGGGTAGATCCCACAGATCCCATAGCACTAGCATCAGCTGACGGTAAGATATTAGAAAAGGTAGTCTTGATCTAAGAACCTAATTTAGTTGTAACTGTATCTAAAATTTCTCATTTGTTATAGAATATCTGTTGGGAGAAGAAATTCTCGTAGCACCAGTTATGGATCAAAATAGTTATTCAAGAGATGTGTATCTTCCTAGGGGACAGTGGCAAGACGGAAATAATGGAACGGTATATACAGGGCCAATCAACTTGAAAGACTACCCTGCACCGATTGAAGTTTTACCATATTTTATTAAGCAATAAATGGTCCAGTATCAATTGTATTCTAGAAATAAGTAAATAAAAAAAATTAAACAAAAATACCTGTAGTTTATGTACAAATAATTTATCCAAAGACGGATGCGTATCAGAATAAATACACTGTAATATCTTTGGTTCTGTGACTCAGAAATTAAAAGAGTTAAAGCAAATTTATGGAGAAAGTCATCAACTTGCACATTCTAAAATATCTAGAAAAATACAAAATCATCTATGACAGACACTACGGATTTCGGCATCAAAGATCCACAGCTGATCTCCTTAGCTTTGCCACTCATAACTGAAAGAGGTCTCTCGAATTTCATGATGAATCCCAGATTATTGCGTTTGCTATTTTCAAGGCCTTTTACCTTCTTGCTGTCCTCCCAAACTATGCAGCTGGATCGGTAGCTTTCTCTCTAATCGGCACATATCTGTCGTAGTGGACGGTCACTCATCTAACTTTCATCCTATTAATGCTGGCGTACTCAAAGGTTCAGTTCTAGCACCAACCCTATTTCTTCCTTACATTAATTGCTCTCTTCAACTACCAAACCACCATTCGATCTTTTTGGCATCGCTTTCGAACATAATCTCAGCTGGCACAACATATTACTTCAAGAGCCACATCAGCAGCTAAAATGCTTAGTTTTCTCTTTCGAGCCAGAAAATTCTTCTCCCCTTCCAACTTACACATTCTTTATGTTTTTTAAAAAATACCTAACCTAGCAAGACCGTGTCTAGGCTAAAATTTCGAAAGGGGTTGGGGTTAAAGAAAACAATCATGTTCGAATGGTTTTTAATGAAAAATAAAAAAAATTTGGATAATATCATAATAAAAGCTGTACATGCCTCTTCTTTTCTCTCGCGAAACAATTTAGCACATCTTCAGTATCAATTATTGTATTTCTATATACGCCCCATAGGGCAAGACCTATTAACCGCTTTTGACCAGTTGAATTTTGTAAATAATCTTTTAAGACGCCTGTGCTAAGGAGAAGCTTTTTTCTCAGATACGACCTTGTAACCTAGAGTACTGTTGGCACATCTGGGGAGCATTCTATCCAAAAGAGAGCATTAGACTTATCACTGACCCAGTCCCTACAAGAAAACTCCCTTCTCTCGCTTATCGCCGCGTTCTTGGAGATTTATTCCTGTTCTACGAATACTTCCACGGATTTTGCTTTGAAAAACTAGCTGCTATAATTCCTCCGTAAAACTAGCTGCTATAATTCCCCCGTACGCATCACTTTACTGTCCAGCTACAAAAGCCTAGAACATCCCATTTCTCCCGCTCATTCATACCTATGGTCTCCAGATTATGGAGCAAATTGCCTGCAGATGTTTTCCCTTCCTCTTCCAACCTCCAATTCTTGAAATCTCGTGTCAATATATTACATTTCCCTTCGCTTCAGATGCCCTCGGTACGTTAGTACTGAGATCTACATGGGTTCTCTCAGATACAAAAAAAGTAAAATATAAATAAATAATTGGTAAAAAAATATATAGCTGGAAATAAAAAAATTATACTTTTGGATGATTTATTTATAAGAATAACCCTTAACCCATCAGTGTAGTACAATATATTATGATATAATAATAATATACAAATTACGTTATTATTAGACAATTCGCTGTAAACAAAGCTCTCAAATAACTTAAGTGATTTCAAGTCTTTGAACTTTGTTGATTAGTCTTGATAAAATACAACATTCAAGTATTACTTAATTACAAATTACTATAAAAACAGTTATTTGTGTTATTTGTTTTTTTGTGCGTTGAGATACTTACATATTTGAAATGCTTGAAAAAAAAGCAGGTAAACATTCATGATATCTATATTTTTTTAATTTTCTTCTTGTTCCTGGTTTATACCTCAATTCCTTTAGATCTTTAGCTTGTCGTCTTCTTAAACTTTTTTCCCATAAATCATTATTGATTCGATCCAGTTATCTTTGTTGTGGTTGTCCTTTACCTTTTCCTTCTACACACCGCCATTTTCAATATAATGATCTTCTCAGGTTTATGCCCGTACCTCTCCAACCTTTTCCCTGTATTTCCCTAGATGTTTCCACTACTTTTCTCATTTTTCCCTTAATATTTCATTTCGAGCTTAAGCACACCAGATTTTCTTAAAAATCGGCCATCCCGTTGGCATTCTGTGTTGTTTTTTTCAAATTCAATGTACGAATTTAGTGATCTTGAAACCCAGATATATATTCTATTTAGGTATTTTTACTTTATTTCACCTTTATTCGCCTACTGCTTTCCTTTTTCCAGTTCTTTTGAATTTCTATGGTAGATTCTTTGTTGAATATTAATATAATTTTGGTTAATAGCAAAATCAAATCAAACATTTTATAGTGATATTTGCCGCAATTTTGTCAACGATTCATGTTAGCAGTGGTTCTACAAAAATTTTAGAGGATATAACTAAAAATGTTCAACTCAAACTGAATAAGAGCAGTAATGGCATTGACATAAAATTATTAAGAAGTAAGTATATGATTTTAGTAATATTCTTTTGTCTCCATGAAAAATAAACAGATAAACTGGTTACCAAAGTCAGTAGTTTTGTAAAAATGTGATTTCTAGTAGAAGCAGGTCATTATTGTGTAGTGCAAATAGGGTTGTTGCGACAAGTGTACCTTGGGGTACGCCAGCAATGAAATGATGTTAGTAAGATGAATAAACCATATTTAAAAATTATTCTAATTTTGCTTTAGATGGACAACTGAAAATGTCTGGAAAACTTGGCATTGGCAAAAATCTAAACCATATCTCTTGCATAGGAGAGGAAATATGCAAATTTGGCAATAATGAGAAGCTATCGATCATATCCATTGAAAATGGGTTTAACATCAGTTGGGTTTCCGATGATCCAACTGATGTATACGAGGATTGTTATAATTTAAATTCAAGTGAGTAATTATTACTATATTTTGAGCTTTAATAATAAATTGTAGCTGATGATCTTCAAAGCAAATGTGTCTTATTTTAGGTACTACTAACTGGTATGGAGGACCAGAACGCTACAGACAAGTCTGGCCTTTAGAGAAAATGACCATTGATGGCGGCGACCCCTACATCATTAAAAATTCTGATAACTCTGCAGTTGCTGAGATGTAAGTTAAAAAAATTAATTATTTTACTTGATTTTCTATTAATGCTCTTAATTGCCAAAGTGTTTTTATTTTTTCAATTAAGTGATTTGCACATGTACGTTTTTAGGTACTGGCTTAACTCCAAGGGTGCTTATATTCTTGTAAACGAGACAACGCCTCTGTGGATTGACCAAAACCATAAGAACCAAGATCAAGTCTGCTTTAAAGCGGAAGCTAAGGCTCCTTACATCAACAGATGGAGGGTAAATCAGAGTTAATTAGATAATCACAGTTTAGATTAGAGTCAAAGTTTGGCTCTCGACTGCATGAGGCATCTTCAGGTATTTTTGCTCTGAGATATCAAAACACTGAATAAGTTATAAGATGTCGGAGACGAACATTAATACCAGACTGGTGCTCATAGAATCGTCGACTTGTTTTCACGCGAGAGCTAGCCCCACTAATTTTGAATGAAATATAACTGGGTGAGTTTTTCAAAGTGTTAGAAGACGATATCTCGAAAATGGTTTAAAATAGTTAAAATTTGAGTGAGTTAATATGGAGATGGGGGCATACTTACACATAAACTGATCGAAGTGAGTTAAGTATATTGTGGATTCTCTGAGACGCAAAGTTCAGGAAAAAAGTTGACAGACGTCCATGTTCCCTGACCATTAATAGAAATAAAACACATTTATTCAACTTACAAATGTTTAGTATTAGAATTTAACAATGTGTTTTTCTAATATGTAACAAAACAGAAAATATTTTTGAAAATTATTTGATAGCTTCTGTGTCTATAACAGCTTGGACTCATCCAGGACTTAGAATTAAGTAATTTACCTCATCGTAGTCCAAGGCATCATATAAATCCGGAAGTACTTGCCTTAGTGTTTTTACGTCACGAAGAGGCGGTTGACGACCAATTACTGCTCTTCCAAGCATGTGCCAGACATGTTTAACACAGTTTAGATCTGGAGAGAGTGGAGGTAACGGCAAATGATCAATTTCATCCAATGCTAGCTGCTCTAAAACTAGTCTGGCTCTATGTGGGCGAGCGTTATCATCTAGGAATCCTAAATTGGGCTCCGAATTCCAACGATAATCATTTACTATGTTGCTAACGATGTCTCGGGAATAAATTTTACCTCTTCTTACCAAGAGCGGCATGAGATTGGTGGCAAATATCACCACATGTTCATTTAAATATATTCATAGTTCTAGCACAAAAATTGTTTTCCATATTTCTACACATATCTTGTCAGCAAATTAATTTCAGAAAGATTCTGTTCCACCATTTAAACCATTATAAATTTTGATCAAAATGCGAAGTCCGGCCATGACCAGAGTTCAAGTTGTGTAAACAGAATGTTACTAGAAATATCATGCAACGGCGGATATTAAAATCTTAGCTGATATTAAGTATATTAGCCCATGAACATTCTAAAAGGGTAATAATAAAAAATCTGTCAAGTGTTCTTTTTATTTTAAGGTTTTCTTGTATTATCTGCTAGTAGTCCTAGATGATCCAAAGGAAGCACATTTAAATGCTGTAAATTATGAATTAGGTAAGAGACGCTCGTTTTTGACATATTATCGGGACAAAATTGGCTAAACTCTAACAAAAGTAGATATATCCTTACATTTAAAACATTTTAGATAGGTATTATAGTTAGTGATTTTTTTAAAATTTGGTCTTAGTGAGTTTTAGATTGGTAATACGTTCTGCTTTTTCCAGGTCAGCCAGAAGCCTATCCTAATGAAAAAATGATTGTTGAGCCCATTTGGACTACTTGGGCAAAATACAAACAACCAATATCTGACGCCATAGTGCTAGAATTCGCCAATGATATTCGAAACCATGGCTACACTGGAGGTCAACTGGAAATCGACGATAATTGGGAGGTAAGAGAATATTTGTCCAGAAGTGGGATGTTATTTTATTCGGAGGAAATGTGGTCAACGATTGGGTTTACCACTTTGAATTAAACCCAAGACAACATTTACTAATTCTAAAGTAACTTTCTTTAACTTAAGAGTATTATTTTCGTGTTAAATATTATCTATTGTGACACGCTTTTAGGTATGTTTTGGTGCCCAAGAATTTAGCTCTAACACATTTGGGGACATTTCCAATACAATAGCTACTCTTCATAAGGATAACTGGAGAGTTAGTTTGTGGATTCATCCATTTGTTAATGACAATTGTCAAAATAATTCACAGGAAGGTCAAGCCTTAGGTAATG
The DNA here is from genome assembly GCA_963971165.1 of Philopedon plagiatum. NCBI lineage: Eukaryota > Metazoa > Arthropoda > Insecta > Coleoptera > Curculionidae > Philopedon > Philopedon plagiatum. The sequence goes on along the minus strand of OZ020192.1, from coordinate 123,980,355 downwards.
ATCTTAATTTTTTTTATTGGTTTGCTTCCTTACATGAAGAAATAGCCATTTAGAAAAATACATGTTTTTTATAGTCTAAAAGCATTGTTCATTTTGTAGGTTATTATGTTAGAAATCCAGAAAATGAAACCCATGCTTCATGGTGGGATGGTAGCGATGCTCACCAAATAGATTTTACAAAACCTGAAGCTGCGGAGTGGTGGTCAGCTAGGTTAAAGAAGTTACAGGAGAATCCAGGAATCGATAGCTTCAAATTTGATGCAGGTGAAAGTAATTATGCCAACCAAGTAAGTGCAAACTCTAAGCTGATATCTTCATTATCGTCTTCTTTGACTCAGTCTCTTTTCGACTGTATTTGGGATCAACGTTCTTGATTAATCGTCTCCTTAACTTCTATTAAACCCTTTTTCCCTAAATCATTCTTGGATCCATACATCCATCTGTACTGTGGTCCTTTTCTAGCATTCCCTCCATACACTTCAATTGTCATTATCTTCCTGTCGACATATTCGCTATCTCTAAAAAACAAAAAGTGAAATAATTTATAATAAAGTAATTTATTTTTCTTTATTTAATATACATAATCAGATTTTTTTGTTCAAAAAACGATTCGCCTTACAGCAGTGTGAAAATTAGTTACAGTTATCTTTGTACTTTCGGTAATGAGCGTCAAAAAAACCTGAAATATACAGGGTGTGAAAGAGAGATTCTTTAAAAGAAATTAAGGGAAGAAGTTCATATAAACATGGATCTGCAGATGCTTTGTTTTAAACATATAGAATGTTAAATTTTTTTAGTGTTCTTGACTTGCTAAAACCGAGGTGCAATTATCTATACTCAATATCATGTAAGATTTTAATGGCGGCCGTTGACACCTGTCATTTCTGGTAACATTCTCTTTACACAACTTGAACTTTGGTCAGGGCCGGACTTTACATTTTTTATCAAAATTTATGACTGTTTAAATAGTGGAACAGAATATTGCTGAAATTAATTTACTGTCAACCTAGGTGTAGAAATATGAAAAAACAATTATTGTACTAGAACTATGAATAAGTTTAAATGAACATGTGGTAATATTTGCCACCAATCTCACTACTATTTGCACTCTTGACTTGTATTTAAAGCTCTTCAAGCCTCGAATCAAGTTTTAAACATTTAAAATTACACAGATTTCCATTTCAAATGTAAAAGTTTTTTGAAACTTGTTTAAAGGTGTTACTAATCTCTTTTTAATGTGCCAACATTTATCAAAATTTTTGTTTTGAGAAATCAATGATACAAATATTTTTATCTTTCTACCAGTATTACATACATATATATGAAAGTAACTAATATGAAAATAAAGTTATCATGTCAATATCAGATATTCAATAAAAACAAATTTAAAGTTACCAAACTTCACTACTTGACCTGGATGTACTAGCAATGCAATAATCGCGATCCATAATCAATTAATAATATCTAAAAATGTTAATAAAAAGTAAACACAGCACTCCACAAATAATGATTTTTTTTTATTTATGTAATTTGAGGCAAATATTACAAACCTGAATTTGCTGAATACAGTTAAAACTAATAGAAAAGACGCGTCATAGATACTTTTTCCCTTAGACCGAAGCCATTTTGAAAATATTTAGAAAAAAAATTAACAAAATTTCAAATTTTAACACCTTTGAAACAGAGCATATGCAGACCCATGTTCATATTATGAACTGTTTGCCTTAGTTTCTTTTAAACAATCTCCCTTTAGGCGATGGTACATGCTTTTTGAAACACCCTGTAGGACTTTTTGTAATACTATTCCTATGCTTTCAAAACTCAAACCATGTAAACATACATAACACAACCTAATATGAATCACCTTTTCTTGTGTAAATACACAACATAACGTTTTATGACTCGCATTTTGTATATTCTAATTTTTCTAGCCTAATGTCTATGATGACGTTGAACGTACACCAAATATTTTAACTCAAAACTATATTGAAACGTGCGCTCAATTTGGAGATCTCATTGAAGTAAGAGCATCTTTCAGGTAATTAAACAAGAGAATTAACAGAACTACATTGAGCAATGAGACTTTTTTTCAAAAAACATTTTCTTTGAGTGTTAAGCTTATTATCATGATTTATTCCACTTTTCCAGAAACCAACGTCACGGAAGATTTGTAAGAATGCTCGACAAAACTTCAAACTGGGAAATTGACAATGGCCTGCCTACTCTCATCACAACACTGCTGCAGTTTAATATGAACGGTTATGTCATGTAAGAATATCTATTAAATTATATTTTACTTCAAGGGCATAAAAATGTGATTTTTCACATTATTATTTAGTTGTTACTGATCAGTAGTGTTCGTAAAAACGGTGCCAGATCATGGGCGGCGGGACAGTAAATAAACTGTGTTTAAAAATAAGAGACAATTTAGATAATACTAAAAAACACTTGCCCAGTAAATTTGTGTACGGTGGTTACCACCCAATTTCTTGTGGATCTGCCAGTACAGCTCCAAATTCTTTTACAGGCTATTAAATAGGGAGATGACGGTCCTCGTGGATTTATTGTTTGAACTACAATATTGACCACGGATTTTTCTTTAAATCCGTTGATTTATCGATGGTCATCCACAATTTTTTACTGTTTACTTAACGCCGAATTGCATCTTTCACTCGTTCGCGTAAACGTGGTAAATACTTTTGCAATGTTGCTTCGCATGGCAATTTCAAGTCGGGGTTATATTTGCCCAAAAATTACGAAAAGCTTTTTTCGGGACTGTATAAAAAGGCATATGACAATATCAAATCTAGTATACATTCGGAATAGGGTTTTTGGCTCTTTTTTATATTGATTTACACTATTAACGCGAAATGACTGATCAAACCTATTGTTTTTTCAGGGTACTGCCAGATATGATAGGTGGAAATGGATACTCTGGACAACCAGGCGGTGACCTGTTAGTAAGATGGACCCAAGCAAATACCTTTATGCCAACAATGCAGTTCAGTTATTTGCCTTGGGATCTCAAGGATCAAGTTTCGGTAAAAGCTAATTTGTAATAACATTATTTAAGCAGTTTTTGGATCATGTACTAAACAATGGTTGGAACATAATCAATGTCCCTGAGTTACAATTATACTTAGTCTTTGGTTGATGTCCATCCTACAATGTAAAGATCCACCAAAAATTTTCCAAAATCGTCCTTGATCTCTGCAAGTCTAATTTTTTATTAAAACAAGCAGTGACGGCTGGTGAAATTTTAAAGTTGTATATTTCTGTTTCTACTTACGGGACCCATGCCAAGTTCAGGGTTTTTGATAGTGAGCCTACTAGGAATGTTTTGGTCAAGAAAAAAGATATTTTGTAATTTGCGAAAAAAAGTTGAATTTTTGCTGAGCCCCCTCAGGGATTAAATAAACACGTTTAGGTATTTGATGTATTATTTTTTCTAAACAAATTTTCAAAATTCATTTAAAAATTTTCGACAAAATAATGTAAAATTTGTTTAGAAAAAACGTGTTTATTTTTTCTCCTGGGGGCTGGGGAGGCTCAGCAAAAATTCAACTTTTTTTCGCAAATTTCAAATGTTTTTATTTCTTCACCAAAACGTTCCTAGTAGACTCACTATTAAAAAACGGGTGTGATTTAAACGGGCAGCGAAATTTTACAATTTTGACACATCGTAATATACGATTGGCCGGCGAAATGATGGATTGGGCGGTGAAGCTTGATCAGGTAATAAAACAAAAATTGGTCTGCGTTTTAGATTTGAACAAGCAGCTTCAAAATCTTTTAAGCAGTAAAAAAAAATAAGTTGCAACTAAATAAATATTTGGTCTGTGCGAAATAAATTACATTTTATTTTTTTTTTTGCCTGCCCCAAAATCAAGTTGACTGCTGAAAAAATTTTGTAACATTACAAATTGATGGGTAATCTAATACTGTTCTGACTGCTCTAAAATTAACTTAGCGTGTAATAAGGGGTAATTAATTACGTAAAAAATAAAGCATTTAATTAGAAAACTCCAAATCTTGATTAATGTAAAAGCACATACATTTCATGGTATTATTAGTAAGGCTGCCCACCATGAGCGCCCACAGGAATTTTAAAGTTGTATATCTCTGTTGCTACATACGGGACCCATACCAAATTCAGCTGAGCCTACTAGGAATGTTCTGGTAAAAAAAAAAAATATTTTGTAATTTGCGAAAAAAAGTTAAATTTTTGCTTGGCCCCCCCTGAGAAAATAATAAACACGTTTAGGTATTTTATTCACTAATTTTTCTAAACAAATTTTACATCATTTCGTCGCCAATTTTTAAATTTTAAGAGACAAAAATGTGTTAGTAGAAAGTTGTAGTCATTTGATTTTTTTTTAAATTACGTTTTAAGTTTAAAAAAATTCAAATGACTTTAACTTTCAACTAACACATTTTTTCTCTTAAAATTTAAAAATTTTCGACGAAATGGTGTAAAATTTGTTTAGAAAAAATAATAAATAAAATACCTAAACGTGTTCATTTTTTTCTCAGGGGGGGGGGGGGGGGGGCAAGCAAAAATTTAACTTTTTTTCGCAAATTACAAATTTTTTTTTTCTTTACCAAAACATTCCTAGTAGGCTCACCTGAATTTGGTATGGGTCCCGTATGTAGCAGAGATATACAACTTTAAAATTCCTGTGGGCGCCCATGCTGCCCACCGTTAGTGCCGCTCCAGTAGCATTACATCGCGGGGGACTCGGCCGCAGCAGCAGTTCAATTTTTCGAATTCTTTAAAATTACGGTACGCCGCCGGGCCACGCGGCACGCCGTCCGATACCCCCTACGAGCGAGTTGAACTCGCACCTGACCGTCTTTTTTTATTTCACGTGAATATACATACGTACTTAATTTTCGGCATCGACGCCTCTGGTAACAGATCAGAAGTGGCCAATCTTAGTGATGATCAAAAGTTCAACAGACGAATTAAAGAAACCGATCGAACTAACGAATCTCGCCGCTATCTTCAAACCCTTGCCAACGAAAAATATTAAATACAGGTCATTTGACTTTCTGGCTTTTAAAGTAAATATTTTGCAGAAAACGAAACGCTGCTTAAAAACTGCTGAACGATATTTAAATACTGAGCACATTTTATTCACAGCCTAATTTATTTTGTCACCAGCCGACTAATAATTTCACCGCCCAATTAATAATTTTACTGCTCGAATAGATTTCGGACTGCACAACGGGATAGTTATTTGTTACTTAAAGTTTTATTATGCCGACCACATGAACTATATTTTGCCAATCATTGTTTCACAGGCAGTTTATTTAAAGTATTGACAGAAAATTATTATACCACCCGAGTAATTTTTTTGCCGGTTGGGCTTACCTACCTACTTATTTAAATCGCAGCAGAAATAATTACTAGCCTTAAAAAACCTGAACTTGTCATGGGTCCCGTAAGTAACAACGGAGATATACAACTCTAAAATTCCCCAGCCGCCACTGAAAGCAAGTCGCCTAACTCACAAATTCCAACTTTTACTAAAAAATTGAATTATTTTTCAGTACGATATTGAAGCAATTGTCAAAAAATATGTCGATCTCCATGCACAGTACGCTCCCAATATCATTGCAGCTATGAATCAAAGCATGTATATTGGAACGCCAGTAAATCCACCCATTTGGTGGGCAGATCCCACAGATCCTATTGCTTTAGCTTCAGATGATGGTAAGATATTCGCCAGACCTACCTTCCATACAATCTTGAACAAAAGTTTTAAAATTCAGTACACAACAGTTTTGGGAGCAGTCATAATTTAATCAGCTGTCCCATAGCAACCAATTCCATTTGTTTAATTATCGACTGCGTTGTCTCAGCTGCCACCCAGAGAATCGACAAGATTTAATTATATAGAATAAAAGTAAAATTTCGCAAGAATAAGGATAAAAATAATCTGTGAAAATCTCGTCAAAGATTATTTTGAATCTACTCCGCCAGAGATAGCAGAAAAAGCCGCCGAAGTAGCCCGAAATCTCCTTCCTTCGGATTCAAGAAAAAGATTTTATAGACGTAAAAATTTAGCATCTCGCATCGTTCCATGCGAAAACTCCCCAAAAAAGAATCAATCCAAGCCATCGCCGAAAGATCTTCAAGCTTGCTCCGGGCTCGGTCGTTTTTTAAATTGACTTCATAGGTTTATATGGACTATAAAAATGCATTAAAACTCAGGGAAAAATAAACATACGCGCATTAGGAAGTTAAAAAGAGACAAAATTTGTCGACGGCCCACCAATAACATCCCGGGCCAATACACTCGAACCGCCCCGTGAAATATACTCTTTCAAAACGTTTGAGTTGGACGAAGAAAAACTAATTACCTAATATGCCCATTGTATTTGCATTGTACTATTGTACTTATTAAAGAAAACGGTTTTACTTGAGTACAGTACAGTGCAAAAAAACTGTTTGCATGTAATTTAAACAAAAGTCACAGCAAAAATTCAATTTTAGTACCTGTGGCATAGTCGAATTAAATAATAAAACGGATAAACTGTAGAAACACTTAGATTTATTGTAAATCGCTAAAAATACATGTTTAACGAAAATGGCTTCATGGTAGAGAGAGAGAATCCTTCCTTGTATTGCCTATTTACTCTTAACACATAACGAATAATCATACTTTTAGTACAAGGCGCGACCTCTATTGAGGAAACGTATCAAAATGGGAAGCCGCTAACAATCTTAGACTAAAGCACGAAGAAAAGGAATACATCTAGAGTAGCAATCTTTAATATACCACAGTACCTATTTTATGTTTTAGCGTGGTGTTTATTTGTAGGTAATAATTTCTTGGCAAAACTAGGCACATTATTAAAAACGGTGTGACTAGCCTCCCGGTTCCGGTATTCATACCAATCCCGGCTGAAATATAAAATAAAGCAAATGACGTCACCGTCAACCGGGATTTTTCAAAATCCCGGCTAATTAGAAAATAAAACAAATTAATGACCACTCGTAGCCGGGATTTATATAAATCCCTGGCAGCACTTTTATATTCATATATTAGCAACCGTCTTTATTCATTGTTAGATAATTAAAATATTTCATTTGGGATTGATAATACGCATATTATACTGTCAGATAAAAAAACTTTAAAAGGAATACTTGACTATATAAGTTTAAACTTAAACAAACTAAAAAAAAAAGTTTATTTATGTTTTGCATTTCATGCACATCCATTTATTACTACACTTTGGCTTTTTCTTTAAAGTCGTACATTTAATGTGTCTCCAAAGAAGACACAAAATACACATTATGGTATAAGCCTAATTTTTCTTCAGTTCTAATAATTGGCATGTTGCACATACCCACGGATTCTCTCGTTCCTTGGTTAATACTACGTTGCGAATAACTTTCCAAGCGGCATCTGAGAAGAAGTTCCTAAAACAAATTGTTTATGATATATTAACTTTAACATAGGTATTAGCTGATCATTCTTACCGAACAATGTTTAGGTCGATATTTTCGTATAATACAGAATGAGGAATTTTTTCTAGCCTTGTTTCAATTGATGTTTCTTCAATTATTATTCCACTAAGAGCCGCTGCTACAACTTCATCCTCAACAAACCATCTTAGCATCCTTTTTTGTTGATCTTGAAATGGAAATTTAAAAAATGGAACAAAGATGCCTCGTTTTCTCTTTGGTAAGCCAATTGCTGTCAGTTCGCTGCCTTTGGGACGCCCTCTCTTTTTACCTTTGGTGGCATTTTAATATCTTTTATGTTGTCTTTGCCATCAAATTTTGCTCTTTGTTCTATGTCTTGGTATAAAGAAACATCTTTGTTAGAACTGTATATTAGTGTAGCACTGCGCTCATTCATTGATTCTATTTCTGAATCAATAACTGGTTCTGCATTTTTTACTGCTGTGTCTAAAATTAAAATAGAGAAAATATATCAAGTGTTAATAAGTGTAAAAGTAATAAAAACCTTGTGATTGTTGGTCATCTAAAGATTCTTCCATGTCTTCTAGACCATCAAAAATGATTGGCATATTTTCTATGTCCAGGTCAGAGTTTTCTGCAGCGACTACTGTAGTGGCTAAAACAGTGTAGCATTTTAATAAACTAAAACATGGTATGATTATGTTATTTTTAACCTGGTAATTCTTCATCTTCGTTGATCATAAGAACTCTTGCCCTTTTACCCTGCTTCCACAGCAATTCTAATGTTTTAAGGCTATCAATTTTTTGGTCAAATGATTCATAGCTTGACATCGCAACTAAATTAGCTAGCGAATCAGTTGTTAATAATGCCTCTCTTCTTTTCTGGCCATATGTTTTTAGCTTCTTTTTATTCGTAACAGTTACCGCAGTGTCTGATGCTTCAAGGTTTGCTTCAGAAATGGCATCTACATCAGACGCATTACTACCTTGCGCTAAACGCCTTTGAGTTGTTTTGTAATACTCTAAAGTCCAACATTTATTCACAATTTCTTTGGAAAACAAAGGCAGTGCCATATATTTACGAACAGCAAAAATATGCCTGCAAGGAAGTGACATACCGGCATTGAAATTACAATTGCATTTATTTGAATCACATTGCAATTGCCCTTCTGTACTGCTGGTAACAAAAAAAGTACATAGGTCTTTATTTACATCAAATTTAATTTTCTTGCTATATTCGATTTGCTTTAGAACCAATTTGCCAGATTCATGTGATAAAAAATCTAAGTATTTTTTTTCATCGCTGTCTGGAGCGTAATTTGTCACCAACCTTTTTTGCAACTGATACACTGCCTTAAAATCTCTTTCGCTTTCAAGTGCTTGTAAAATATCAAAAAATGAATGTACAAACTTTTCTAATGTACTATTTTTTGTGATTACTGATTTTAGTTTTGCATTTATTGACTCTATACGATTATTCGTTGTATTTTGAAAACAACCTTTCATAAAATTTTTGGTCATCGACCATTCGTCCTTGATGGGATACCAATTTTTGTCAAAATATTCAACAACTTGTTGAGGAACAGACGATTTCAGCAAATTGTTACAACTTTCAAATTCGTCATCTGTATTAGAGTAAACCATTTTTTGCAAAAGTTTTAAAGACAGGGCTCTAGCCGATTGTGAAATTCCCATTTTTTCACAGGTAATTTCTCGATTAAATGTGCGCATGGAATGGAATATACAAATGTGCAAATTAGCTTTTGGGAAAACGTCTTTTATAACAGTTCTTTCTAATAAATCTTTGTCTGTCATAATGCATTGGGTGAATTCCGTTTCTTTATTGTCTTTTCTAAACATTTCTAAAAACCACGTAAAACTTACTTTATCTTCACTGGTTAATAGACAAAAAGCAACTATCTCAGTTTGGCAGTTGCCATCCTCTGCTATAATTAAAAATACAGGTATTCCTATATTTATTAATTTGTAGGTACCATCTATGCCTAAAAATTCGGGATACGCTTTAAAAGTGTTTTTTATTTGGGGTTTGAATAAACATGCCCTTAAAATTATTTTCATCATCTTTAAGTAAGCTTACTTTAGCATTATATTTATTTTCTAAGATTTTGAGGCATTCATCTAAATTTCCGGATTTCTTTTCAGTTTTTTGTTTAATATTTGATAAATCCTTTAGTATCAATAGTTTGCCGGTTTCTCTTTCTAATTTTTGCTTAACTAATTTTGTGTTCGCTTTTAAAGCTAATAATTCTTCTGCATTTTGTTTATCTTTAGTACTCAGCCTTCTTTGATGTGGCAAATACTGAAATTGTACCATACTATTTTCATGATTGTGATTTTCGGAAATACTTCTCACTTCCAGTGCTCTTCCATCTGTAGTGATTCTTAAAGATACATGGGCAGTACAGGGTTGTTCTTTTTTGAAAGTTCTTGTATCTCTTTCCCCTTTACCGGAAGGCCTAAATTTCTGACCTCCATGAATGCAACAATACTTTATTTCAACATATTTAAGTTCCTTTCTAATTGGACGTTGAATTCTTGAAGAAGCTATAAGTCGCGCATCTCGTTTCCAAAATTTGGAAAATGTTTGCTCTTCATACAACTTTAAGGAATTTTCAACCTCCAAATAGGTGTAAAATTTTTTTCCAACATCAAAAATATTCTTAGTAGGTAAATAAAATTTAACCTAAAAAATTTTAAAAGGCGTTGTGGCTCTGCTAACTTGATTGCCATTAAATATGGTCTAATAATAAATACCTGTGTATTTTTAAAGAAAATACTTGTTTAAGTAACAACCTATTAAGCACAAATTTTTCAACTCCAGAACCGTAAACAAAAAACAACAATATCGGCAATATCTGTTCTCTATTAATCACAAAACAAACCGGAATACTAATGCTGAATTTAGAGCACGTGTTTGTCGGTTCATTTACAGGCAAAGAGCGCATGACCTAACCGGGGTTACCGCGAATACCGGTTCCCACTACAAACATATTATAGAATACTTAGATGCGCTGTGTACGGTATCTGTACAAATCCCGGCTGCGGATGATGTCACTTGTATTATTTTCTAATTAGCCGGGATTTTGAAAAATCCCGGTTGACGGTGACGTCATTTGCTTTATTTTATATTTCAGCCGGGATTGGTATGAATACCGGAACCGGGAGGCTAGTCACACCGTATTAAAAAACCTTCCTCAATTAAAAAAGTGTATTTTGCATGGATTTATTAAGAATGGACACGGGATGATTTAACATTCTTTGAAGCCAAAACAAACCATTCTAAGCGACACTGTAAACACAATTTGTAAACATTGGCCACATCTTATTTTACCTTGTATTTTTGTACAAAAAATACATTTTAGAAGCATCACAATATTTACTAAAAGTAATAAATGGCCTAAAATATTGTATTTTTCTGCTAAATAATACTAAATTTAAGTTAAATAGGTTTTATTATTTATAGGTTATATTATTTCTAAAGGTTTATTTAAAGTCGCTCCGAGTCATTTATAAATCTATAAATCGCACTTTTTCTTTCCTAGTTCATTAGACAAAGACGTACGTGTAACCGAGTGTTCAGACGGTTTTCCTAAGCAACCAGCAGAGACAGGAACACTTCTGAGCTCAAACACTCCAATGCTATTTTATCTCTTTCTACTACCATTCTTGATTCAATTACGTAGTTCGTAAACTCTACCCCTAGGGGAAATGTTTTCATAACAAACAACAAATATAAGGTTTCACGTTCGATACGCTCACAGTATACGGACATCGAATCCTTTCTTAATAAATCCATGGTATTTTGCTTGTTGCGTTGATATTACTAGTTGTCCACAAAATTTTGACCCACCTGGAAAAAAACTCACGGGCCGCGCCTGGTTTCTACCATAGTTTTCACAATTTAGTAAATCTTCTCTATTTCTTTTTAGTTTAACTTTTGTCTTTTGCAGTCGTTTTATTGTTTCTCTAATAACGTTGTTATTTGGAACTTTTTCGTACATAATTATGAAATTGGTTTTAGAATATCTACTTGGTGAAGATATCCTTGTAGCACCAGTGATTATCGAAAATGCAGTTTCAAGAGATGTTTATCTTCCAAAGGGACAATGGAAAGACGGAAATAATGGAACAGTATATACAGGACCAATCACCTTGAAAGAATACCCTGCGCCGATTGAAGTTTTACCATATTTTATTAAACAATAAAAGAAAACCGATTATTGAATGCAAAGTGTTAATTAATTTTGTTCTATAATAGTTTATTACTCATGTAAATACACCTTGTTTAGCTCAAAATAAATACTTTGGTAACTATTAGAATTTGAATATACAAGGTGGTTCAGAAGTCCCGCATAAAATTTCTTGGGTTATTTTCGAGTACCTATAACGCTAAAATACGAGAATTAATTGAACTGTATACTGATTTTTCTGTAATATTTTCAACCGTCTCCCTTTAACCCTCTAACCCCCAGCCACCCCAATGGTTTTTTTCATTGAGAAGCTTGTTAAAAACTGAATTTAATATTATCTTTAATATGTAATTTTTTGTAGGGTTTTTTAATGCTATAAAAATATACAGGGTGATTCAAAAGTACTTTGACAAACTTCAGGAGGTGATTGCTGGCACTATTTTAAGGCGAAAAGTTCATATAAACAATGGTCCTTGGCGGCTTCGTTACGGAGATACAGGGTGTTGAAAAATTAGATGCCTCCATCTTGGCTGAGGGTAGACATTTCCAACAATTTATTTAAGGCAATTTTATAACTGTTACTTACTTATTTAAATAAATTAGTTGTTATTTTAATAATGTCTGAATGTTTGATCAATTGAAAACAAATTTTTTTGATCAATTTAAAATAAATTTTTTAATATATTTGTATAGCCGAATAAAATAATGATTTACCTTTAAACCGTTCCCCGTATGAAAAAAACGCAAGAGACTTTTTTTGTTGCAAATAAAGCAAGGACTCAAATAAAGCAAGGACTGGTAGTTAAAATAAAATAAGTCAGTGGCGTAGCATAGTTTCACAAAAAAATGTTATATGAAAGTTTCGTACCGACGCCACTGGTTAAATTTAAAAACCCGATATACTTTTAAAATGAGTGTCCTTAGGTGCTCATCTCATCCACCGAATTTCATAACACAAGCTCAAAACGTTTAGAAGCTACTTAAAAATTCTAATTTTTTTTTTAATTTTTCTACACCCCTGTATCTCCGTAACGAAGCCGCCAAGGACCATTGTTTATATGAACTTTTCGCCTTAAAATAATGCCAGCAATCACCTCCTGAAGTTTGTCAAAGTACTTTTGAATCACCCTGTATAAAGGGAAAATCTAGTGCCTTGCATCGGAAAACCAAACAGAATGTGTAGATTTTTTTTGCTCTGGGGTTAATAGTCGAGGCAATGAAGCACTAAAACAGCCAAAATCTAGGAATTTTTTGCACTAAGACGGATCGGAATGCGGTTTTTTGCATTCGCTTCCAAAAATTATTTGTAAAAAATGTATCTACTTTGTATCGTATACAAACCGGAAATTGCATTGCTGCTGTCAAAAATGAATTCACAAAATGCATTTTTTGAAGTCGCTTGAAGAAAATTAAATAACTTTGTCAATAAGACTCAGAATGGGCTCAAACCGGGTTCCCGGGGGTTTTCGGGGTCGCTGATCACGATTATGATGTTCAAATTGACCCACAGCCGACCTGCAGCTCAGGATCGCTGATGAACGTCATCTCCGTGGGACTCTCCCAAAATTCACGCGGGGAAGAAGAGGGGAACTCGGCGGCCGGGGTTTTTTTTGGGTTGCTGAATTCAAATATGGCATCGGCGAACACCCCCTGGATACCTGGTGCGCCGGAACCTGGACGTGGACGTCATCCCCGAAAGTTTTCCTGACAAGATCGCAAAAAACAAACCGAAAATTGTTGTGTGGGCGTTTTTTGGGGCGCTGAATCCAAATTTCACTTCGAAAACGACCCCCCCCCAACACGTGGGGCACCGGAACCTGGGCCTGAATGTCATCTCCGAGGGTTTTCCAGACACGATCGCTAAAGACAAACCGAAAATCGTTATGGGGGGTTTTTTGGGGCGCTGAATCCAAATTTCTCATCGAAAACGACCACCCCCCAACACCTGGGGCACCGGAACCTGGGCCTGGACGTCATCTCCGAGGGTTTTCCAGACACGATCGCTAAAGACAAACCGAAAATCGTTATGGGGGGTTTTTCGGGGGGATGAATCCAAATTTCTCATCAAAAACGACCTCCCCCCCAACACCTGGGGCACCGGAACCTGGACGCGGACGTCATCTCCGAGGGTTTTCCAGACACGATTGCTAAAGACAATCCGAAAATCGTTATGGGTTTTTTTTTGGGGCGCTGAATCCAAATTTCTCATCGAAAACGACCCCCCGAACACCTGGGGCACCGGAACCTGGACGCGGACGTCATCTCCAGGTGTCACATTTGCAAAACATGAAATGAAATTCACATCAAGGGGTTTTTTAGCTGCCCTCCTCGAATCCAGCATCCGCGACCATGCTCCAACTATCTAGTGCACCGGAACCTTTATCTTGACATCGATGTCATTCCCATGAATGTCAATCAAACCTGATGTTTTAATGTCTTAGAGACTGACGTCAATACTGCAATAGATGTTTGGAATTGTTGATTAGTTTAGTTTTTTGCGATCCTGTCTGGAAAACCCTCGGAGATAACATCCGCGTCCAGGTTCCGGTACACCAGGTGTTGGGGGGGGGGGTGTCGTTTTCGATGAGAGATTTGGATTCAGTGCCCCAAAAAAACCCCCATAATGATTTTCGGTTTGTCTTTAGCGATCGTGTCTGGAAAACCCTCGGAGATGACGTCGGCGTCCAGCTTCCGGTGCCCCAAGTGTTCGGGGGGTCGTTTTCGATGAGAAATTTGGATTCAGCGCCCCAAAAAACGCCCACACAACCATTTTCGGTTTGTTTTTTGCGATCTTGTCAGGAAAACTTTCGGGGATGACGTCCACGTCCAGGTTCCGGCGCACCAGGTATCCGGGGGGTGTTCGCCGATGCCATATTTGAATTCAGCAACCCAAAAAACCTCCGGGCGCCGAGTTTCTCTTCTTCCCCGCGTGAATTTTGGGAGAGTCCCACGAAGATGACGTTCATCAGCGATCCTGAGCTCCAGGTCGGCTGTGGGTCAATTTGAACATCATAATCGTGATCAGCGACCCCAAAAACCTCCGGGAACCCGGTTTGAGCCCATTCTGAGTCTTATTGACCAAGTTATTTAATTTTCTTAAAGCGACTTCAAAAAATGCATTTTGTGAATTCATTTTTGACAGCAGCAATGCAATTTCCGGATTGTATAAGATACAAAGTAGATACATTTTTTACAAATAATTTTTGGAAGCGAATGCAAAAAACCGCATTCCGATCCGTCTTAGTGCTTCATTGCCTCGACTATAATCTCAGGTGGTAAACTGAGAAATGGAAAATCATGTTCAAGGGCATCATGTAGGGTGTCCAATGAAAACTTATTAAAGCACGAATTCACAATATGATGTGCTTTTTTTATTCATTTTCTTTTTTTTGGGAAAAGGGTTAAACATTGCTGTCCCTCACCCTTATCACCAAAATGATCTCAGAAAAATCTGAAAAAATCATGAATATTGAGAATTAGGTGTAAATTGAGCGAAAATTATCAAAAAGTTGAATTTTGATTCTGGGGGCTAATTTCAGGGGGTACATTGGGAAATGGAATAAAAAATTTCAAGGACATCGTGTAGGGTGTCAAATGAAAGCTTATTGAAGCACGAATTTAACAATATATATGATGTATTTGGGCTTGGTTATTCATGTGGATGGGGTCAGTGTGGGATTAATTAAAGATCTTGGAAAAGGGATAGGTGCATAGATCTACGTCTGATCTACGTCCAGCTCTTGATACGAGACTTGTCTGGAAAAATAAATGTTGGCGTGAATAGTACTATCGTCAGTGTAACTGTGAATGGAATTGGTAGTTGAAGAGAGAAGATCATTAATGTGAAGAAGAAATAGGGTTGGGTTGGGTTCGCCAGCATTGATAGGATGGAAGTTAGATGAGTGACCGTCGACTACGACAGATATGCGCCCATTAGAGAAAAAGCTACCGATCCAGGTACATTGTTCGCGAGGAAGACCGTATTTAATGCCCAATTTTTTAACATGAAATTCTTATTGACGTTTCAATAAGCTATAATAAAATTAAGCTCAGATTCTCAGATTATTGTTACTATGTGAAATTGTATTAGCTATAAAAGTTAATCGATCACTATTATCCATAATGATCATCTTCTATGGTACAGAAATCAAGATGCCTCTTATATGAGGTTCAGTAAACTTTTTATAAACAAAACTCTTAAAACGAAGTACTTTTAATAAAATAAACAAAAACAAATTTGAGATCAAAAACTTTCTCAGACGTCGTTGATTAGATATAATGTGATTTTTTTTTATAAATTTATTATACATATATTCAACCAAAACGTATGGTTCTTATTGTTATATAATAGATAACTAGCCAAAATGGCGCAAATACAAGCAGGTAAGCACATATTATTGTATAATGTGGATGACTATTATTATAGTACGATAAGCAATAATTAGTTTTACACAGGCAAATTTTTCACACCAAATATTTTGCAGTAACTTTTGCTGCAATTCTGTCAACGCTCGTCTTAGGAATTAACACTGCAGGAACTATAAGAGATATCACAGGAAGCGTTCAACTTAAATATGTTAAGAGCAGTAATGGATTTGATGTACAATTAGTGAGAAGTAAGTAGATAGAATCTTAACTTATAATAAATATAAAAACATACCTTTGCTTCATTTAATTTTTTTAGACGGTAAATTGCAAATTACCGGAAAACTCGGAATTGGCAAAAAAATAGAATCAGTATCCTGCTTAGGACAAGAGCTGTGTACATTTGGTAATAATGAACAAATTTCAATTAAACCCATTAAAAATGGGTTTAATATTACATGGGCTGTAGAAGATCCCAGTGAAATATATGAAGATTGTTTTGACTTGCACTCTAGTAAGTGATAAATGAGAATTAATGGTTTTTAATTTTAATAAAGAATACTAGTCAGATTATATAATCTGAACGTTTTATCTGATGTTCTAACGTAGATTCTACGCACTGGTACGGAGGACCAGAACATTCTACGCAACTCTGGCCTCTGGAAAAAATTACCATCGATGGTAGCGAGCCATACATCATAAAAAACACCGGTCACACTGCGATTTCAGAAATGTAAGCAACATTGACAAGCAGCTTTTGAAGAACTTTTAAAGGCGTTTAAAAATGTTGTAGGTACTGGCTCAATTCTAGGGGAACTTATATTATTGTGAATGAGACGACACCTCTGTGGGTGGATCAGAACCATAAGAATAAAGACCAAGTCTGCTTTAGAGCGGAGGCCAAGGATCCCTACATTAACAGATGGAGGGTAAGTTGTAAACTTAATCTTAGGGATGAGATCAAAACAAGTTAAAAAAATAATTATAAGAAATATACTAATTTTATAGCTTCTTGCTTTAAGGTTGTTCTAGCTTACACGCTAGCCTCCCTGGAGGATCCAAAATTAGCTCATCTAGATGCTGTCAATGGATTGCTAGGTATGTTAACAGTGGCATAACTAGGGTGGGCCTGGGAGGCCTGCCCCCTGAGTCTTTGCTTGGTTTAGAAATAAAATACACGATGCCAAAAATTTGTTTCTTTTGTACAGGGTATGCAAAAAACACAAAAACGTAAAATTTGGTTAAAGTTGCTTTTTTTTAAATTTTAATGCAAAACGTTGAATAAAACAGTTTCAAATTTTAAAAGAATTTTTATTCCAGATTTTTAAGTGAAAATTTCTAAATTATACTTTTTAAATCAATTTTTTGTTATATATATTTGATATAAATTATTCTTGTTTGAAATAATAGCATTTTAGCTATATATATATATATATATATATATATATATATATATATATATATATATATATATATATATATATATATATATATATATATATATATATATATATATATATACAGTGAAATCTCTCTTAGGCGGACACCTTCGGGACTGTCGAAATGTGTCCGCCTAATAGAGGTGTCCGCCCATGGGAAAATGCCAAAGATTCATGTATACATTTATTCTAACTTTCACTAACTAACATCACACAGAAAATCTTACATTAAAATACGTATAGGTAAATTAAATAATAAACAATGTTAGTTAGGATTTACTGAAAAAATCTAATAAAGTAGTTTGACGTGCTTGCGTTTTAAATTTGCTATTTAGAAGATGTAATTCCAGGTCTGATAATATTTCCATTGCTGTAGAGTCACCTTCTTTGCAAAATTACCATACTAATGGCCTGTTGATAATTTGTGACATTTATTCGATCATTGCTTTCAACTTCTCCGTCGGAGTAGTCAGACATGGGCGTGGTTTCAGGTTGGACTACATAATCGATATGAACGGGGTCACCATCGTCTTCTAATAAAAAATTGCTATCAGTGTTCATAAACTCGCCTAAATCATCGTTATCAAAGCCTAGGATTTCAGAGTTTTGCCATATCTCACGTAAGATAGAGAGGGGTAGGTTGTCTTCTGCTCAAAAATCGTCATTTTCTACAACTCTGTTATGATCAATTATAATTCCTGCTTTACGAAAACAATTTTTAATTGGTTCTCCTGTAACCTTTTGCCAGGCAGTTTTTATGCAAAAAATAGCGGCTAAAACATTTACAGCTTTAGTAAGACCTTGAACATTTGAAACCGATTCCATTTTTGATAATAGGTTCTTGACCAAAATTGTCCTATAAAATGCTTTAAAATTTTTGATAATGCCCTGGTCTAGAGGTTGGACAACTAAAGTACAATTTGGGGGTAAAAAGGTCAGTTGAATGTTTGCCAACCGATTGTCCTTGGGGTGGGAATATGCATCTTCTAAAAATAGCAAGATTTTTCGTTTCTCTGCACTCATTCTTCTGTCAAATTCTTTCAATCATTCTTCCATTATGGCCGATGTCTTCCAAGCTTTCTTGTTACTTTTCCACACAGCAGGCAGTGTATTTACACTAATGTTTTTGAATGCTCTTGGACTTTTTGACTCGCCAATCACCAATAACTTCTCCTTTTCTCCGGCCATATTTACACAACGCATTATTGTAAGTCTTTCTTTAGATAGTTTACCACCGACTATTTCTACAGACATATCCAAACAACGCTATTCTATAAATAGCGTACGGGGAACCGGGGGAACCACATTCATTTCATTCGGGGAAGTCCCTGCGCACCGCCGCGCTCACGCGACTGCCGTAACTTTTAATATCTGTTGTCCGTTTAAAAGAGAGTTTGTATGAAAACAGCGTGTCCGCGTCCGGCCAAGGGAGAGTCCGCCCAAGAGAGGTCGACTTATATTGGATTTTATATTACGTAGTTCCGGACTATAAAAAAGTGTCCGCTTAATAGAGATGTCCGTTATGAGAGGTTTCACTGTATATATATATATATATATATATATATATATATATATATATATATATATATATATATATATATATATATATATATATATATATATATCCTCTGACCAGACTAAGACCGAACAGGACTATAATAGGACGCTATTCGAGCACTATATGGACACTAATATGACGTCATTATGACACTATTAGGAAGCATTCAGGACACTATCCAGACACTATCCGAACACCAATATGACACTAATATGACGTTAAGATCCTGTTTCAAAAACAGCTATAAAACGACCATTAAATAAATATACCCTGTTCCTAGTGACTTTGTTTATTTGTGATCTGGGTATTAATTAACTCTTTTTTTGTGATATTATTAGATATTTTAGCAGTAACAACCATCGTACTGAAAATACATATTTCGGCGATATTGAAGGGGAAACTAACTTGTCTGACAAAAATTACTCCAGCATATGTAAATGAGAATGTCTGTTACATGTATTATCAAAAAAATATGTTATACTTAATCCCATAATAGGAAATGGGGCACCAAACATTTACTTTTTTAAAATAAGTACTGCCGGTTCGCAATTCTATACTCCGGGTTTTCCCTACCCCAGGCCACAAGACTATTCTTGTGCCCAGGCACTGTAGTTGAGAGACTACAGTGCCGTTTGTACTGAAGGTTGACAGAGCATTACCCGCTTATAAAAGTTCACGTTGTTACTTAGAATTTCATCACCGACCCACAAACAAAAATACAAGCGTTCCGGTCCCCATCTTCCAAAACTTGGTTAAAAATTGATTTAAACGGACATATTGCATTGTCTTTTAACACATTTTAAATGGCTTTTTTACACAATTGTAAACTTCGTGCTCGTTTTCTCAAAGACATAATAGGATTTTCATCAACAGATTGCAAAATTAATACTGTAGAAGCATCGTTTTCGTCATATCTTTTCTTGGTCTTCTTTAAATCACTAACGGATCCAGTTCTTTTAAAAGTTAATTACTAACTAGGTACTGAACTTCTGTATAATTGTACATTTGGAAAGTTTTCTTGAAACTTCTCAATAAAACGTAGCGATAACAATTCTCGCCATTTCTGCAATTTTGGATTATAAATATTCTTTGCTTTAAAGACAACATCGTTATTATTTTGACAAATCCGTCACAGTTATCAAAGGTGCAATCAAATAAAAAAGGCGACAATGTGACAATTTTGATTCTAAGAGCGTAATTTAGAAATTTCAACTTTTTACTTGAAAATCTGGAATAAGAATTCTTTTAAAATTTAAAACAACTATTTTGTTTAAAGTTTTGCATTAAAATATTAAAAAAGACAACTTTACTCTTAACCAAATTTTACGATTTTGTATTTTTTGCATACCCTGTCCAAAAAAACAAATTTCTGGCATTGTAGATGTTATTTTTAAAGCAACTAAAAAACATTTTTAAAGAATGACCTTTTTTCGTGTCTTTAATTTTTGGGTCCATTTGTCCTCTTGTCTACCTCATCCATGGACATGTACATTTTATGAGTTCTGATGCTTTAGGAAAAGCAGAATCTTACCCTAATGAAAAAATGATCGCGGAGCCTATTTGGACCACGTGGGCAAAATACAAGAAACAAATCAATGACAGTGTAGTGTTAAAATTTGCTAATGAAATTCGAAGTCACGGGTATACAGGCGGCCAACTGGAAATTGATGACGTGTGGGAGGTAAGGCTTCATTATGTATATAAAAATATAGATTTACAAAGAAAATTTCCAAAGAAAATCTTCGAAAATATTTTTTTAAAACGAATTCTCGAAAATACGTATAATTTTTTAAAATTACCCTTTAATAAAGACACTATTTTTCGAAAAGGCATTCGGCAATAATGGAACTTTTCGAAGGGATTTATTTTTGATATATTTTTGGGGAATTCAGTTTTGCACTCTAACGTTCAGATTCGCTAAAAAGGTGTACGATTTAGTGCTGGTCTAATTTAGGATCTAGTTGATCAATTAGGTTTTAACAGGTTTTTGTTCTGTCATTGTTAATAAGTCGTCATTAAAAACTTATCGGTTATTCTGATATTTCAGCGATTTGCTTGGTTTCTAAATAATTTTCACCTTGGAACATGTAGCAAGCGTAAATTTAGTTCTATTATTGTAAAAAGTACGTAAAGGCTTTTTTAAGGAAATGTTTTTCGAAAAAAGTTTCCAAAAATTGTTTGTTTCCACAATGTTTGAGTCCACAATAATTAATGCTAATTTTTTAAAAATGGTTGCCGTTTCTTCTCAATGCTTTAATTTTAAGGTTTGTTATGGCTCTTTAGAGTTTACCACCACGAAATTCGGAGATATTAACAACACAGTTGCTGCACTTCATAAAGATAACTGGAATGTCAGTTTATGGGTACATCCGTTTGTTAACAATGATTGCCAAAATAATTCTGAAGAAGGGATAGTACTGGGTATAAAAAAAGACATAATTGCTTTGTTGAACCTCTAGCTTGTTTTTTTTTAGATTATTTTGTCAAGAACACAACAGGTCATATCAATGCATCATGGTGGAATGGTCAGGATTCGCATCAAATAGATTTTACCAAACCTGAAGCTGCAGAATGGTGGTCTGCTAGGCTAAGAAAGTTACGAGAGGATCTAGGTATAGATACTTTTAAGTTTGATGGTGGCGAAAGTAATTATGCTAACCAAGTAAGTATATATATATATATATATATATATATATATATATATATATATATATATATATATATATATATATATATATATATATATATAATATATATATATTCTGCAAAATTTGAAAACATTGCTAGTTTCAGCCAGGGCACAAAAGGAATCTACAAAGATTTTTCGAAAACATCGAAGTACATATTTCCGCAAATTTAAGATATACGAACATACTTTTATACCGAGTTAATAAGTAAAAAATTAGTCAAAATTGGTGCATATAACTGAGATAACCTAGCATTGCAAATACAAGGATAAGCACTTCTATTATCTATTATGAACAGTTTTAAAAAATATATACTTCAGTAGGATATATTCTTTGGATATGTGCATTGAATTTAATAAAATAGACTACTATAACGTTAGCAATCCGTAATAATTAAAGGCTGTTGTTGGGTTATCAATCGATAATAATTAGTAAAAACTAGGACAGATAACCTAGTATGACAAATATGCGGGTAAGCACTTCGATTGGTAACTTCATTTAGTTTCTGCAAAAATCTATTATGAACAGTTTTAAAAAAATAAGGCTTTGGATGTTTGCACTGAATTTGAGAATAGTCTGTTATCGTTAGTGAGTGGTAATAATTAGTAAGTGACACCCTACACATCCACTTAAAGGACTGGTGAAAACCCTACGGGCGTTTCTAGATCTGGGTGTGTGAGTCGGACTTTTCCAGTACACTCACGGTACATAGTACTGGCTTCGGTCGTCGTGAACTGTCAACCGATAAAAAAAATGTGTGGAGAAAAGATATTTTTCGAACAAATATATTCGGAAATATGTCGTAGATACACACCACACTATTCAATTTATTGTTGATTAATTTCCTATTGAGAATCATTTAAATAATTTTTACTGATAATTTTTACTAATAATAAGTTACTGATAAGTTGTAATTACCATTTTTTAGCCTGGTGTTTTTGAAGATATTGAACATACCCCAAATATCCTAACTCGAAAATATGTTCAGACCTGTGCCGAGTTCGGAGATCGCATTGAATACAGAACATCATTCAGGTTTGTGAGCAAACAACTTGGTAAAGTTTTTAACTTCTAAAATGTTACGGTTTTTACGTTTTAGAGATCAAAAATATGGAAAATTCGTAAGAATGCTGGACAAGGCTTCCACCTGGAATATACAAAATGGGTTGGCCGCTCTTATTACATCACTCTTAGTATTTAATATAAATGGTTACGGAATGTAAGAATTTTTTTATTTATAATTTGACGTTTTTATAAAACAACATTACAGGAGAGTTATTAACATCGAATTTTTGAGAATATGACAATTAGTACCCTTAAATTTATTCGAGGAATAGAGCTATCTTATCATCACGGACATAGTTTTTACAAAAGAAAATAACACCAGGCAGACAAATAATTAAAATAGTAATAGGACCAACCATGCCGCGCAGGTAAACTTTAAGGCGATAGAATTTTTACATTAATTTAAGATTCCTTTTTTGTGTATTTTTAAATACAGATATATTTTTAATACCAACAGGGTTTTGCCAGATATGATTGGTGGAAATGGATACCGAAATATATATCCCACTGGCGACTTACTGGTAAGATGGACCCAAGCCAATACTTTTATGCCAACCATGGAATTTAGTTATCCACCATGGGACTTTAAGGAAGAAGTCGAGGTAAATATTTTTTTAGAGTTGGTTAGAGTTGAACAGTTGAATATCATGCTGAAAGTGTTCCGTATTTATGGAATTATATAGGAAGGATGAACTTGACAAAAATAAATGTATGTGCAGGAAATATATTGTATTTGTTGTTTGCTTATTTTTAATGAGAAGCACAGATGCTGAATATAACCACCCTCAACAATAGTCGACATAAATCGACATTTTTTTCCAAAAATAAATTGCACCTCTCCCTCTAGAGGAAGTAAGCAGTTTCTTTGTTGAATTTAACATCCCCACATTCAGCGGTTTGAGAGATATATAGGCTTTTATTTTGAAACTTGTCATACGGTCAAGAGTTTTGAACAAAGGGACAGACACGTTTTCACTTGTTCGCTGTGAGGAGTTTACACGCTAAATTTAGCATCTTCACCTTTAACTACTTGTGATATATCAGTTTCATGTTATACAGCCCCTTTTAATACCCTTAGGGGTTAAATTTCAAAAAGATGTTTATCTGCTATTCTTAATATTATTTTAGTACGACATTGAATCGATCATCAAAAAATACGTTGATCTTCATGCAGAATACTCGCCTAAAATCATCCATGCCATGAAGAAAAGTGTTGCCAATGGAACCCCAGTTAATCCACCCATTTGGTGGGTGGATCCGACAGATCCTATTGCTTTAGCATCCGGTGATGGTAAGAAATAAGAATATGTCTTTTTTGCATCACAACTAAATTTATTTGTTGTTTTAGAATATATGTTGGGTGAGGAAATCCTGGTAGCACCTATAATTGTGAATAACACCTACTCAAGAGACATATATCTTCCGAAAGGGCAATGGAAGGATGGGAATAATGGATCCATTTATACAGGACCAATAAACTTGGAAAATTATCCGGCACCAATCGAGCTTTTGCCATATTTTATTAAACAATAGAAAATTGTGTTACTAATTTTAGCTAGACAAATAAAAATTCCATATCTAAAATGTGTTTTCATGAATTCTACATTTTAGCAGGCATATTGTGCTCCAAATCTAAAAAATATTTCTTTAAGTAGAGTTCATTTAAGTAGGGTCTGGCCATTTACGCGAATGGAATTAGTGTTGCAACATTTTTTGTGTGACAAGGAGCAAGACTGGGTTTTGGAGGTAATGAACTGAATAAGGTTAATTGGTGATCTTGCGAAAGGAATAGGTGCATAGATCTGCGTCTATTATCCAGCTGTTGATTCGAGACTTGTCAGGAAAAATGAATGTTGAAGTGAAGAGTACTATCGTCAGCGTAAATGTGGATGGGATTGGTAGTTAAAGAGAGCAGGCCATTAATGTGAAGAAGAAATAGGGTTAGTGCCAGGACTGAACGCCGGCATTGATAGAATGGAAGTTAGATTTGCGCCGATTAGACAAGAGTTACCGATTCAGGTACTTAGTTCGGGAGTAAGACCGTAGGAAGGTACCTTGTTGAGGAATGCAGCATGCCATATCATGGCGAAGGCCTTGAAAATGTCAATGACTATAATCTGGGATTCGCCATGAGATTCAATAGGCTTATCCCAGCTGTGTGTGATCAAGGCAGGGAGATCTGCTGTAGATCTTTGGTGACGAAATTCATACGGTCCGTCTTGGATGCGTGTGTATTTTTCTAGATATTTTAGGATTTGCTAGTTGATGACTTGCTCCATAACAGAAAGAAGAGATGTAAGTATATAATTGAATGGAAGGGACTTTGAACCTTACTTGGGGACAGACTGCACACTAGCAGTCTTCCAGCTTTCTGAGAAGATACCCTTGTCACCGGAGATCTGGAAAAGACGAGTCAAGATGGGTGCAAGCTCTGGAGCGCACTTTTTAGAACAATTTTTGGTATGCCATCCAAATCGGAGGAGTTCTCAAGTGAATTTTTTGAACTTGTTTGGCCTTTATGTCGGACATTATGTGGGGTACAGACGTAACGGTTGGAGGAGCGAAATTGGCAGGAGGAATAAGGGTGGAATTGGCAGCGAATTGGTGGACAAATAGTTCAGATTTTCCTTTAGAGATGGAGATAATTTTGTTGTTAACGGCCAGGGGAAGAAAAGTGCTTCTACAGAAGTTTGAACTAATGTTTTGGCAAGTGACCAGGAAGATTGGCTGTCGTTGGAACAGGAAAGCATTTTATCTTTTATGCGGTTGTTAAAAGCATTTTTGTACTGCGGGAGAGTTCGATTGTATTGATTTCTTGCCTTGGTGAAAATCTGACGATTTTCGGGTGTAGGATTTCTAAGAAACCTTTTGTAAGCCTTAAGTTTTTTGAGCATGGCTTTGCTACAGAATAAACTTAAGTAGCTTGTTCAAGCACAATCTAAGGGAATGCTACGTCCTGTAGATAATACTCAAATACCTACTTATGAAAATGTAGATTGCACAAATAGCATTATACAATATGTTTATTATAAGTATGTTATTATGATATGCGAACAATAGAAAATAATTACAAAATTATATTATCAGTTAACTTTTTTTATTAAATCAAAATACTTCAGAATAAAAACCAATTTCAAAAATTATTATATAGGTATAGTATATTGTGATAAACGTATTTAAATTTTTATTTAAACGACAGGTGGTGTCCAGTTGAGAGCACTCTACTTGGTATTCTAAAATGGATACAAGAGGTAAGTAAACTATGGTAGAGGTACTCACTATTTATTTAAAAAATATATGTACTAATGTAAAATACTGTACTATTTTTCTGCAAGTGAATGGTTTTGATGTTTTATATTTTGATCGTATTTTTTTAAATTTATTTTTCAAAACCACGAAAACGTACCAAAAAATCTCCATTTGATTACAAAATGTAGCTTTGTACCACAACAAATGTATCAAATTTGGTACAATTGTACCCAAACGGCAACGATGCCTAGAATATCCCTCTTCTCTCGCTCATTCATACCTAAGGTCCCCAGTTTATGGAACAAATTGCCTGCAGATGTTTTCTCTTCCCCTCCCAATCTTTAATCCTTTAAGTCCCGTGTCATTAGACCCCATTTTCCTTCTCTTCGGACGCCCACGGTACGGTGGTACTAAGAAACATTTTCCTTTTGGATTCATTCTGATGTCAACTCTAGTTTTTTAACCAAAAAATGGAATATTTTCCAAATTTCAAGGCAAATTTCTACTCCCTCAATGTGAAAATCAGCAGCTAAAAAGAATAGGTAGGTATGCCTTATATTTTTTGATGTTCTACCAAAATGCATTAAAATCTGTGTCGCCCAGTTCAGTCAGTCTCCCTTTAAGTGAGATAAAATCGCAATAATTTTGAGTTAAATAATTTAAATAATATCACAAGCAATTATCATTTTAGGTGGACAATGTTGCCTGTGGCTCCTAATTGGTCTGATATTAGGAAGTGAATCTATTTATATCAAAACAGGCACTCTGAAAGCCGCAAATGTAGAGCTATCAGTAACGCCCACAGATAATGGAATAAACATAACGTTGTTCAGGGTAAACGGTAAGCCTGGTAAACCCTAATTTTTTGCAACACCATAATGTTAGAAAAGGACTCAAAAGGGACTTTCAAATAGTAATACTAATTGATTAAGAAAAGAAAAAATGATGATTACTAGAATAGTTTTTAAAATGGCCAAAACATGTTATTTTGCAGTTAATCCTCCAAAACTTGAAGCTGTTCTTGGAGTAGGTTTGGACTGGGATCCTAACATTTCTTTAGAAACGAAACTCCTTGACGATGGCAATGGTTTTTCTATTGAGTGGCAGGCTCGAAATGCAAATGTCGTAATAAGTGATTGTTTTGATCTCAAAAAAGGTAGATTTTATAATATTTAAAGTATTTATTATGAAAAGAGAATCAGTTTTCGAGATAGAGTTTTGTATATAGTCAGCTGGTTGACAATCTACAGGGTGTTTGTAATACCTTGGCCATACCTTAGCAGCGGCTTTCCTAGCTCAGTTTAGGTCGGTTCAACCTAACTTATCTTAATACAAAAGTTGATAATAAACAGGCTGTTACTACTGAATACTTATTTTTCTTGTAGGTGAACTAAACTGGTATGGAGGACCACAAATTTACCAACAAGAGTGGCCAATAGAGAAATTGCAACTAAGTGGTAATGATCCTTATGTTGTAAGAAAAGGTGGCAATTTTGCAGGTAAAAAACCTTTGGGAAAAATACTAGGCTTCTTTTTTAATAAAGAATTGAGGATACCTGAGTAGTATTTTGAGTAAAGGTACTAAATCATTTTTAGTTCCTGAAAGATACTGGTTAAGTTCTAATGGTGCTTACATATTTGTTGATGACAGAGTGCCTCTTTACATCGACCAAAACATGCAAACAGACGGACAGTTGTGCTTCATCGCTAAGAATACTGGTCCTTATATAAATAGATCAAATGTAAGTATCAGTGGCGTATGGTGACAGTTACAAAGGGCAATACCGATCTGATATTGCAGCAGGCCCATAGCTAGGGGAGGGGGGGGCATAGTGGGCAATGTCCACTCTAAAAGAAAAAGTTGCCCGCTCTAGAAAATCACTGGAATCATTGTCTCGTCTACCAGAAAAATTTTAAAACTTTAGTTGCCCACTCTGAAATCAAAACCTCGCTACAGGCTTGTATTGCAACCGGTTAATCTCTATTAGGGATTCATCAAATCTAAAAAAAATCCATATTTCGAATCGATCTTAGATCGTTATCATGGAAATCGATTCACTATTTAGATCGCCTTAAAAGATCGATCTTTGGAAAAATTTGGATGTGGGATGGATGTTATTTTCATTGTGGTAGAAGTAACCCCTAAGCTGTCACATTCACTGTTTTATCGTATCTAAGAGGTCTTTCTAGAGTGGGTCTAAATTTCTTTATCTCCCCGCTTCCATGGACCGCACGCCTCTGCATTCCTTACGTGCTCTTTCCTATCTCCCTCATACACCCCCTCCGGGAAACCCTGTCGTAGGCCTTTTTTAAGTCAACAAAAACCACATGTTCTTTCTGCTTGTCCTAGTATTTTTCCATCATACATATTATACATATATGTTATATGAACATTAATTTTTTAGCTCATCCACACATACAAAATTTATGCTTTTGATGATGCTGTGACGGCTCATCGATTTGCAGTCAAAAACTATCTGGGGCTTCCAACAAGTAAGAGCTTAACTTTACATCCCTAACTAGCTAATAAAATCGTTATTTTTAATCATTTGAAATATTTCTTAGCACTTCCCAACGAGAATATGATCCGAGAACCAGTCTGGACGACATGGGCAAAGTACAAAAGGGACATAACTGACAGCATGGTTCGGGATTTTGCCTACCAAATTTATGACCGTGGGTTTAAAGGACAAATAGAAATTGATGAAAAGTGGGAGGTATTGCTTACATTATTTAGTTGCTTAAATGCTACCATTTTAAAATGGAAATAATATGTACAAATTGAAAATGTGATCATATTTTTGAAAGATACTAAACAACTTCTAATTTACATCTTTGATTATTTCAGACATGTTTTGGGTCCCGAATCTTTATGCCAGATAACTTTGGTAACATTTCTAATGTTGTCCAAGATTTAAAGAGCAAGAATTTTAGAGTGACGCTTTGGGCTGCCCCATTCATCAATCCTGACTGTGAGGATTTAATTCAAGAGGGTGAAGAGAAAGGTAAGGAATAGTTCACCGATCATCATGGTCAAGTCCAGTTTTTCGCGATAAGAGTTCTTTATCCAACATGTAAGTCTAAAAGTCTATAGGCGATTTCAATTGCCACATAACTGAAAGCCTGATGGTAATAGCCGGATTGACTTTGTCAGGTCACATTTCAGGATTGTACCTATTGCAGGCTCCGTAAGATACATTTACTTGCTGGTTTAAACGCCGAATAGGGGTTTGTGGGTGTTCATTAACAATTTGCCTCAGTTCTTCCACCTTTTGTCTTATTTATTTCTATTCACACTTCCTGTTTCTCTAAACAAAGCCACATATCCATCTCTCACTGTGTGAAAATTCTGTTTGAAAATCCTGAATGGCGTCCCGTGTTGAATAAACCCGTTGGCCATCAACCCTTCTACCATTTCTAAAGAAACTTCCGATCATAAAAGCTTTTTGTTCTGATTACCATATTTAATGTTATTAAAATTAAAAACTTCAGAACTTGACAGTTTTATTTGATTTTAGTTGATTGCTCTAAAATGTAAAAAGTGGTATCTGCTCCTTGTTTCTAAAATCATGCGCGTAGCCGTACTATTTATTTCTTTGCAGGTTACTTTGTCCGAAATACAGATGGCGATATGACTACGGTATGGTGGGAAAGCAACAGTGCTCGCCAAATAGATTTCACAAAGCCTGAAGCTGCGGAATGGTATGCGGAGAAGCTGAGGAAAGTGTTGATTGATCCTGGAGTGGATGGTTTCAAATTTGATGCCGGAGAAACTGATTACGTTGCTCAGGTAATAGGTTATGTTACAGTGCGAGTTTATTTAAAAATACTGGCATTTATTTAAACTCTTTTTCATAAAAGGGTTTTTATTATATATAATAAATATATTAAGTTTAAAAAATGACTTTTAGCCAGCCGTGTACGAAAACGAAGATCCAGAATTGGTACCAAATGTCTTCACTCAAAGATACATCCAAACAATTACTCAATTCAACGATTTAATGGAAGCACGATCTGCATTTAGGTAAAAATGCTATAGCATATTAGGAATTATCATCAATGTTAATGTCTTCATTTTTCAGGACCCAGAATTATTCATTTTTACTCCGGATGATTGACAAAGATTCTCTTTGGGGCATTGATGATGGTCTTAAGTCTTTGGTCACAACACTTTTACAACTCAACATGGTGGGATATCCTTTGTAAGTAAATTAAATTCACATCGTACGAAAATATTTTCTTAATATTGGGCAAATCTAACCCAAACCTAACCCAATTGTTACCTGGGAGAAAGTGCAGCCAGGTCGCCATTTTCATTTTTCATTTGTTGAAGCGTGCTTCCCGATATGGTTGGTGGCAACGGCTACAGGGCACAACCTGATTTGGAACTTCTAATAAGATGGACCCAGGCTACTGTGTTCATGCCATCTTTACAGTTTAGTTACTTACCATGGGACTTTTCCAACGATGAAGAGGTGAGAGTAATTTTTTCAACTGATTAGTGCAATACATGGTTTCAAATTTTCTTACAATTTTATTTTTGTACAGCTACAGGGGACCGAGACCATTAGATCCTTGATAGACCTACACGAAAAATATACCGATACAATCAAGGCAGCTATGCAAGCGTCTATTGACGATGGTACTCCTACTAATCCCCCAATATGGTGGATTGATCCCTACGATACAGTTGCTCTTCAAACTAATGATGGTACATTATAGTTTGTTTATATCATTTGTTCGTATTGGTATTAGATGGTTAAAAATTATTAAATCTTTTTTTTTAGAATTTCTTCTTGGAGAGTCAATCTTAGTAGCACCGGTGATGGACCAAGGAGCCACGTCCAGAACTGTCTACCTTCCAAAAGGAACATGGCAAGATGGAAACGATGAAAGTAAAACATATACAGGACCTGTCAGTTTGACATATGATGCCCCTATAAATATTTTGCCTTACTTCCTTCTGCAAGATAATTAGGATATGTTCTTACAAGTAATTTTCTTGATATACATAAATTGAATTAATAACTTTTATATGTTTCAATCATTTTTACTATGTTTTTATCAAAATCTACATTTTAAAGTCTTCCAAAGTTGTACCTAAATTATTGCAATGATAAATAAATACTTGAATCCCTAGCAAAGACTCTTTGTCTCTGTTATTGAAGAGGGATATTTCACTAGAGCTGGCAACTTTGCTAGAGAAGAAAACCATTTCCAATCAGTGGCGGGTCCAGGTTTTTGCTGAGTTGGTGGGGGGCGACTCGAGCCGATCGTACCAAGTTTTATAACGGGTTAAATAAATACGTAAAATAAATCAATGCCGTGATTAGGGCCCACGGGGGGCGTCTTTGTCTTACACACGCACAATGTATGAAGCAAAGAAAAGGCTAGTTGAGGAGCTCGCGTACAAAACCGGATGTATCCATTTGTTTCCAAAAAATAGGCTAAACAGGTTATCGCATCAATTTATCGAGATCTGTCTTTACCTCGAGATGATGTATTTACACTGGGGCACTGGGGGAGTTCGAGTTGACGCTTGGAACGCTCCAAGCACAGAAATTAGATATTGTGTATTACTTCTTACTTTGTCATTTATATAGGACATGCTAAAAACGTATGTCTGAGATTTGCGCTCCGAGAACTCCGAGCGTCCAACTCGAACTCCCCCATTGTAAATTTAATGTACGATTTTTTTAACACGAATGTACAGGGTGTCCATTTTTCGACACTTTTGCAGGGTATCTCGGTTATCTTTAAAGATAGAGAGAGAGCTGCGGTTTTCGCAATACCGTGACTACTTTTTCGTGGAACGTTAACGTATGATGCTATACAAACAGAATTTTGAAATGTAGTGAAATACACCCCTGTTCTACGCCTCTAAAGTGATTTATTTGGCTATCGTTTGGTAGGTTAATGGGCATTATGTAGTGATAACATGTCAAATCAAATTGATATCTCGTTCCTAGCAGATATTACATAATAAAATGTTTTTATATCACACAACCTTAACACCCTGTATATTCTAAACAGTGAAACTTAGACAAAAATTGCATTTAACTGTTTTTCGTATTCCCCTTAAATCCGTCTTTAAAATTTCGGTACTTATTTCTGAATCACCCTCTATGGCGAAGAAGAAAACCAAGAAAACACTCTATTTTCTCCTCTCGGTGGATTTACCCTGTTCTGATCTGCCATCTCTAAGCGTAGATTGGAACTTACACTGAAGTCAATTCAACAATATCCCCGTCTATGCCAAAGATTTCTATAAACCGTAATGTAATAATAAAATTAACGCAATCTACGAAGGGAAACCGTAATTTACCGAAATAGTTTTTATTTTTAAGGAGTTGTCGATTACCTTACCTATCAGCTGTGGCTTTCTAACCTAAAAATGTAAAGTATTTTTTGCAATTTTGTGCATTTCTTGACAATAAAATAAATAGAAATAGCCACACGTGTCAAATGTTTGTAAATATGCTGCATTCTATTAATTAATTTAATTGAAATCGTAAGTATAAATTGATATTTGTTAATTTGGGCTTGTTTTTATTAACCTTTACCTTGCTGGTTTTGATGTTTATAAACTTTAGGAACGTATCATTTGAAAAAATTGTAACTTTTATATTATGAAACTCTATGAAATAAATTGTAGAAATTCTATATTTTCCTTATGTTTTGCAAAGAAATTCGTGATGAAATCATCTTTGTTTTAAATGTTATCAAATGTGTCACACTCACGGACAAATATTAAAAGGGTTTGTTCGTTTGTCACTGTGTACAAGGTGCAAGTCGGATCTACTCCCATAGCTGAACCGATTACGTTATTCTCACATAGGAATCTGTTTTAAGCTTGGAAACCAAATTGATGTTTTATACAACAAACGACCCATTGCAATGAGTTCCGCGGTAGCACTACAAGATGGCGCCCCGAATTCTGGGTGGAACTTTTCGAATTTGTGTGGCGCAGAGGGGCTTGAAATGTGGAGCGCCTCAAGGCACGATTTGGGAATTTGTTTTCAGCAATTAGTTTTGGATATACCCGTTTTAGGTAAATAAATTTTTAGATATATTTCGCCTTCGGAGTCGTTGCGAGCAATCAAATAAAATTTCAATAAAAACTTGATTTTGTTTTATACCTCCTGCTAGGGTTGCCACCTTTTTAGAATTGGGAAAAAGGACTTTGGAAAAGGCGGGAAAATTCGCTTTCACCATTTTATTAAAAACTGTATTTTTGGGTTTCCTTTTGGGGAAAATAATATACATATAGTTTTTTAAATAAATATTTATTTTTGAAACTTAAATCTATATTTTTCATTTGATTTTCCAGCTTATACTATTTTTTTTGTCATTCTTTATCGTATAATAATTCGTTACAGGTATCCTCAAAATTAACAGTAAAATCAAAAGTTCAGCTTTATTTAAAGTAACTATGCACCTGTTTCTTTCATCTCGCCAATTAATGCCAATAGCAGAAAAAATCGTTCTTCGATTATAGGTTGTGGTTATGTTTGTTTTGTTCTCTTCTCTCTTCGTTTTGATGATGGGGTTGATGGACTTCAGGCGAAACGCACGCAACGTCCATCGACGCGAAAGACGAATAATGCTCTCAGCAGTGTCAAAATATCACGTAAACGTTTGAAACTCACTTTTAATTTTAGAAATTATTTTAACTGCGAAAATGCGCTAGCAAGGTCGTCCGAATATCAGTTTGGGCTTTAAAAAGGACATTTTAAGCTAAAAAAGCAGAAAGGACAAAACTCCTTAAAAAAGGACTGTCCTTTCCAGAAAAGGACAGGTGGCAACCCTACCTCCTGCACCTTAGATTATGCAATGAAGAACAGATAAATTTATGTACATGTTTTGCTGCCGATACTTTAACTACTTTAAAAAAAGTTGAAAAGTTGATTTCCAAAAAAAAAAAAAAATGGAAAACACTCCCAGTTTTCGAATAACTGTATTATCTAAAAGGTTTTGTATTCGAGAATTATATTTTTGAAAAAACGTGGTTTTATAAAATGTTTTTGAACAATTTTTGTAAGGTAACAGTACCAGTTATTGACAGTGTTCCAGTAATTGACATGTGCCCACTTTTCTTTTTAGAAAATAAGATCATTTGTCTAAATAAAATTAATACTTATATAAACTATGTAGGTATATAAATAATAGGATGTTTGGCAACCTTATAGAAAATTTGAAGCAAATCGACCGATTTAATTTTCCGTTAAAAAATGTCGAAAGTTACTAGTGTCTGTTTTTTAAGACAGAAAATTATTTAGTTATTTTAGTTGCAATTGCGTTTAGTTACCTCTAGCAGAGACTAGGTAAGAATAATTATGCGTGGGGGGGGGGGGTACTAAATATGATTTCTTTGGGTATTTCGTTAAGGTTTATCCTCGGGTTTATCTAAGGTTTAGGTGAATCGTCTAACCTCATTTTACCTAGGATGTCAATAACTGGTTCAAGCCCATAATACAAATATAAGAAGATATGACACCGCGCAGGAAGGCGTGGCCATGTACGTCACGCTGTGAGTAATTCCGCCATATTTTGTAAACGAGACACGTCTTTGGTAAGATCGAGTTGTGTTTTAAATTTATTTTTTGGTGTTTTTATATCACTTTTAAGAGTTTAAAAGTGAAAATGAGGTGTGTATGGTTGTCATGTGGAAAATCAATGCAAGGGCTTTATGCCCGATATTAAAGTTGTTAGGTTCCCCAAAAACAGAGAAGCACAAAGTGTTTGAAAGCGTCTGTGCAAATGAGAAGCTTAGTTTAATGTGAAAAATGCCAGAATATGTTCTAGACATTTTAACGAAAGTGATTATGTAGGTAATTTAAAGCATAACACATTCTTACATCATATGAAGAAACTCTTTTAGAGCAGTGGATACGGTATGTAGCTAAAGTTCACCACCCAGTTCATAAAGAACAAGTATTAGACACTGTTCAGCTCATCCCAATCCAATCCCAATCAAAACTGAAACAAATAAATGAGCAAATCCTTTTACTAATTCTCGACCAGGGAGAAAATGGTATGAATAATTTTTAAGAAGGCATCCGAATATAAGTGAAAGAGTTGCACAAAATTAAACACCTGCTCGTAAAAAAGTCACTAAATAGCAAATCAGACAGCGGTTCGAAGAAATTGAGGTTTATTTACGATTTAAGAATTTATTTGATATAACCAACGATCCTACCCGTGTATATAACTCTGATGAAAGTGGAGATAGTATGGATAATGTCAATAATGTTGTAGACATTGCTTTAAAAAAAGAACAAGATGAGGACGATCTACCACTATCTAGTTTATTTAACTCAAGTTTAAAATAAGATGACGTTTAAGCCGGAGATTTTATTTTGGGTGGAAAAAGGCAAACGTACTTTTATAGATATTTTTGCGTAATACAAAAATAAAATATTCAAAAAATGACATTGAAGTTGTATATCTCATATCAGTTAAAGGAAAACCATATTTTAAGCTGGATGAGAATGACATATCGACCATTAAGTTTGAAGACATCCTAGAAAAGCTTCCCCAATCGGAACTTTATAATGTTGGTGACTGAATAAAGTAGGTTCTTTCCAAATACATTGATATTTCTGAAGCATAACGTGTATTACATTAAATTTAACTTTTATACTTTACTTTTCTTAAAACGTTTGTATATATCTATACCTGTAACAATAAATATTTATTTTCTTTTGGTGTCAATTATTGGTGTGTCAGTAGTAAATACAAAAAAGTTTACCCAGTTAGCAACAATGATCCCCAGGACGTCCCATTTTGATCCGCAACGTCCCACTTGGGATGATCCCAGCCAAAACGTCCCTGGGACGTCCCCTGGACGTTAGAAAGATCCCAAATTGGTCCGTCCTACGGACGTCTCATGTTGCCGTCCCAAGGACGTCCGCAATGGGATTTAAAAAAAATTAATTTGGTAAAAATTTTTTATAAAGTGTAAAAACAAAATACTGTTGGAATCTTTATTGTATTGATGACTCTATATTGTAATGACTTGACATTACCCCAAAATGCATTTTTTTGTGTCAGTACTAGGACTGTTTGGAATTGCTAGGAGATGGCGCTGCCTGATGTGTCATGCTGCTTCCGTAATTCAGCAAAATAATGTTAAAGATTTACTCTTTGCGTAATATTCCATCAAACCCTAATCAAACGAAAAAGCATACTTTTTCCTGGTAGTTTTTTGCACTCTGAATAAGTATTCTGTTATCTAACCGTGTTGGAACGATTTGATATGGGAAATCATTGGGGAAATCCCAAAATTAAGGGGACATCCTATAAATACGAAATATCAAAAACTCTAAAAGCGGTTCAAGTGCAGTAAATTGAAAGTGCTAGAAAATGTATCCAGACCCTTCAAGGCGTAGGGAATGTCCAACAATGATCCTATATACGTCCCAAATATAGTCGCTATAACGTCCTAGTAAGGTCCTAAGATGATCCCATATATGTCCTGTGTAACCTTTATGGGATGATCCCAGATACATCCCGACCTGTTCCAAACGGACGGCCCAGGGACGTCCTTGGGATCTTATGCGACATTCCGGGACGTCCGTGGGATGTGGATATATCCCAAACTTACGTCTCTGGGACGTCCCAGGGACGGTTTTGTGTTGACTGGGTAGTGGCATTAACTGGTGCCTCAAACTCACATTTCATATATATTTTTTTGAAGCCAATTTTTTAATTTTACACAAAACCATTCTCACATTTATAGTTTAAAGACCAAACTACAAGAAAAAAAATGCATAAGTATCCTAAGTAAAGAATTATGACCTGGAATAATTTTAAACCACAGAGCATGGCCTAATAGTGTCAGTTACTGGTACACTTACCTTATATATGTCCAAATGGAAAGAATGTATAAATTGATTTGTATTGAGATATTAGGCGGATCTTGGCGCTTGTTGGTCTGATCTTCATTTCATTTGTCAATCAAATTGGTGCCAATTGACATTTAATCTATTGTCTAGCGGTCAACCGTGACTAATAAAAGACTTACTATGTCTAAGTATCTATTTTAGGTCTCTTGGCGATTTTATCGAGCTACTATATTGGACGAGCAGATGGTCTGGTAGCAAGAGGACGAACCCAATTATTAGCGATCAACTTGAGATGTTTTCTGACCATCTTACTAACATTTCTACCACTGCTCCAAATTTACATTTTTAGATTTAAAACTTCAGAACGTATACCTCAGATAGCATATTTTTTAAGTGCTGTACAGGGTCTAGCATGGTTTGTGCACTTTCTGTACAACATGAGCCTGAGAACAAAGCTGGGAAAAAGTACACGTGGTCCCATGAGCATATGTGTTATATGGTTAGTATAATATGAACGAAAGGCTGATCAGAAAATTATTAAATATATCCATTAAATCTGTATGGATGCACAATTTATGCAAATTATTAATTTTTTAGGAAAAAGTTTATAAATGTATTATACATTTTTTTGCAGACCTTATGGCAGACACTGTATGACATGGTGCAAAATATTTTTTTTACTACCTTTACGCACGCTGTACGTACAGCGTTACTTTAAAAAAAATGGGCCACATTACTGCTAGCCCAAACAGTAAGGAATGCACAGGAATGCAGGAAAGATTCCAAAAAATCTTTTTGTACCTACGTCCTACAGTCATCCAGAATTGAATTTTAAAAATATTTTGTTTGAACGTTTTTATAAAAAAAAATCAACCATTTTCACCAAATGTTGGACAAATAGACTTTGTACTTTGGGAAGCCCATTTGTTTTACGCTGCATACCAGCCAAGAAAATCAACCTTCGTCATAAAACACGGACATCCCAAACAGGAGATTATTTGATATTATAAAGCGCTTCGATCAAATTTGGATTATAATATTATAGTTCCAGTGGCGGCCCTTGACATATTTTACTGGTTGTGCTGCATGGTAGATCTTGAGAACAGACGAAAAATTTTCCCCTTGTGGGTGGGGCGGAAATATCTTTACTCCACCCTTCAAATCTAATAAAATATCAAAATTACCAGACACATATTAACATAATAATAATTATCAAAGTAGATGAGTTCACCTTATTTGATTTTCCTAAATTTTAATTCCATACGACCGGCGGTCCTTTCTACCCACAAATTTTTAAATCACTTTTGTTGCTTAAATTCACGACTTTTACCAGCAACTTCAATATTTAGATCAGGCACAGAACCGCGCTCTTTTACAGTTAACGATTTCTGATAGCTGAGTTTGTGAAATTTAATTTCTGCTGCTGCTACTTCGGAAAGCGCACTCGGCCGAAATAATTTATAATATATAATTTTCGGTAGTAGAAACAATGTCGTGTGCAATTTGTATGTAATCTAGCTTATTGTACTCATGGAATTATTTTCCATACTACGTGTTGCATAAATAACTATTTTACTCTAGGTCTCTACTTTTTGTTTTAACTGCTATATCTGTGAGGAGCCATTTTTTAATTCTAAAATATTCAAACCAAGAACTGTACAGCTACAGATTGGCATACGGAATGAGTGTTTGTTACCTGATAGTGCAAGTGTTCTACGCCATATCCTTAATACCAGGAGATGGGGAAACGACTTACTTAAATTTTGTAGAACGATATACAGAGGTAAAATAGAAAAAAAGAAGTATTCATATTATATGTTTTTTAAAACTAAATTTGGTAAAAATAATTCTAAAAAAAAAATGGAATATTAATTAGTTACTATTACTTCTGTTATAACAAAAAGAAGTTTAAAATATTATCTAATTTTAGATAGGTGAAAATCAACCTCTTTTAAGCAACGCCTATGTAAGATTTATAGAAGAAGGCGACCCCGCCTATTTGGGGACAGCAATGGAAAACGCTAACTGGCTGTCAAAAGTATTATTTGCATGGGTAGAGCCGTTAATGCAAAAGGGAGTACAAGGTGTGTCAAAATTTGTTGGCTTGTGTTTAAAATTTGTTGTTGTTGTACTTTTAAGTACTCTTAATTTCAAATAAGAAGCTCTTTCGGCACTCCCTTATAGATTCTTTTTGCAATTCTGCAATTTCGGACAAACCGTATGAGGACAGGGTCATATTAAGATCAACACGTAATTTCTCCAATAAAATAAAATAAAGTATTCGAAATAACGTAGTTTTTTTTTAATATCACTTAGTGGTATTAAAATTATATTTTCTTGATTCTTTGTTTATTTAGCCACAAAAAAGAGTGTAAAGGCGTGTCACAAGGAGCTTTAAACTTTGAATATAGGTTATCAATTTTTTTAAATTTTGTAGGCCGGTTAAAAAATTCTGACGATCTTTATGACCTCCCTTTATCTCTAAATTGTTCAGCTGTAAGTGAAGAGTTAGACAAGGCTCTGTGTGAACAAATAGGCGAAGGTAACCCAGTACAAGGTATAATTTCAATACGCATTTTAAGTAAAGAAATACTGTTATTTGTTAGTTACCTATTAAATGGATTTTCAAAAAAAAAATACAATACCTATAGGGTAGTTCTTAAGAAATTTTATTGTTTAACAAAAATATTTACACACAATTTACACTATAATCAAAAAACATACTCTCCGCAAACAACAAAAAATATATTCTATTCGCATCACTGATGATCGATTCGGGTTAGGTTTAATGAGAATAGGCAACTGAATATACACTCGAGGCCCTTCTTAAATTTATTCTTTTTGCTCCTTATTTTTTGATAGACACGTGACTAATTCTTGTAAACAATATGATTGATCACACGGCTGTTACAAATCCCGAGCAAATAGGTTAAATGGATTGAATTTAAGAACTTAGCACAAAACAGCGACGCGTGCTTTAGACAATAGTGAGATTTTGCAAGCCGAAATTCCAGACACGTTAACCCGTAAACGCTAAATTTTACAGT
The DNA here is from genome assembly GCA_963971165.1 of Philopedon plagiatum. Taxonomy (NCBI): domain Eukaryota; kingdom Metazoa; phylum Arthropoda; class Insecta; order Coleoptera; family Curculionidae; genus Philopedon; species Philopedon plagiatum. The sequence goes on along the minus strand of OZ020192.1, from coordinate 123,940,452 downwards.
GGATTTTTAATCACAGTTTTTGCTACATTTATTAACTGACTTTCTAAACCGACCACAAATAGGGAAGGCTTTTAACATTTCTTCAATTTTTTAGGTTATTATAAATCCAATGTTTCAAACATCACATATATTTTAGCGTTTAGGGGTTAGCGTGTCTGGAATTTCTGCTTGCAAAATGTCCCTATTTTAATTATGTCACTTGTAAGCAGGGTTGGTTTGATTTAAATCAAATGGTTTAAATCATGATTTAAATCGTGATTTAAATCAAGTGATTTTTTTGAAAACAAATCAATGATTTAAATCATTTTTCTTCATAATGATATTTTATTGTTACATAGTAATTACGAGAATGATTATTTTATTTTAACTCGACTTGATTTTATTATCTACCATTATAATAGAGGTATAGGGCAGTGGTTCCCAAATGTCTCGAAATTCTAGACCCCCAAAATTAGAAATTAGTAACATGCGGAACAGTTTAGCTTCAAAAATAATAAAAGAAACAACCTTTGTTAAAAAAATATTTATTTCAAAAGTGCCGATTTATTCAATGCCTTTAATATGGCTTGGCAATTTGCACCAAAAGGCATCATGCTATTTATAAATAAAAACGGCATCCAATAAAAGTAACTGAAAAACTGAACTAAACTGAACAAAATATATTCTCTTTTCTAGCAGAAAAAATATAATATATCAATCATCAGTTTTGGATTTTAATGAGAAGAATGAAATACTGTTTTTCCTGTCATAGTTCTTTCTAAATCTGATCTAAGATTTGAACAGCAAGATTCTCCAACGTAGTGCGGTCTAATTTGACAACCAAAAGTTTTAAACTGACAAGTGTAAGAATAGGACAATTAAGTTTTATGCTATGAACTTATTTTTGAGCTTTCTCACAAATCTGTAAAGAAAAGGGCAATTTTAGTAAGTACTTTTGACAAAAATAGAACTAACTTCATTACAGCAACTCGTTCCAAGATGAAAATGATTTGGAAACCAAGCAAATCGGTGAAATATCAGAATAATTCATAAGTTTTTAATAACGACTTATTAACAGTGACAGGACAAAAACCTGTCAAAACATAACTGACCAACTAGAAGATTTCAATTTAAACCAGTACTAAATCTTAAACCTTCTTATTAAATCTACATCCAGCCGATTTCTTTGTTTGGATTTTAGCAGAATGTTTTCAGAGGAAGTTTGTGCACACATACGTCGTGCAAAAGGGCATCAAGTGTTTCAAAGCAAAGGTTGTCGGACCCCCGCAAAATAGCCTGCGGACCCCTAGGGGTCCGCGGACCACCATTTGGGAACCAGTGTTATAGGGTATAGGTACCTATATAATATGTACCTATTGTTTTTTGTTTGTGTTTTTAAAATTACCGTTTTCTGTTTCGTTTGCTGAAGTTTGAATTAATATTATTATTATTATTATGAAATTTATATTTTCTACTCCATTATTTTAATATTTGCTGCATTTTAGTTATTTACTATTGTAACTGTGTTACATCTGAACAAACAATAATGAAATAATACAAACCTAAAAAAATCAAAAAAATCTGATTTAAATCAAAAAAATCTGATTTAAAACAATAAAATCTGATTTTTTTGATTTTTAAAAAAAAATCATGATTTTTGCCAACCCTGCTTGTAAGTGCGCGCAATTGTTCAAAAAAATTAGTTAAATTATCTTAGTAATTTTCTTCAAAATAGCTATTTCAGAACTAAAAAGATCAATATTGGAAATAAAACCTTTAAATGCTTTTTAACAAAACAGAGGCAGTATTATGAGGATGCACATAAAATATTTAATATATAATAGATGGGAATTCTTCGTCATAAAAGTATTACATCCTCATATCAAAACTGTAACACGATACAAAAGACTTCAGTCACAATGTGTTTTTAAAACTTTTGTTAAAACTACGTCTAGAATAAGCGACCTATGACATTTTTCTTTGAAACCGTGGAAAATTGTTTGTTTTCTTACTGTTTAACGGAGAGCGATATTAGAAACGGGATGTTTGTTGGTTGCAACTAAGCACAAAGAAGATGAAAATCCATACCCTGAAAACTCATGAAAAATAAGAAAATTGTTGCGATGTGTCTATGTTTTGTTTTGAGATGGTCTTTTGTGAAATACATGTTCGCATATTAATGAAACTACGAAAATTTTTCAAAAAAAAAACAATTTTTAAAATGCGTTTGTCGGAATTCATTAAGAGTTTACTAGAAAACCTTTTAGGTACAGTCGTGAGTAAAATATAGATTTCATTTTTCAACAGTACAAGCATTGACGATCAAACTTTATTTTGGCCAAGACTGTACATTAAATTTAAGTATTTGGGAGCCCGAATTGTATTTTTAGATTCTCATCAGGAACTACAACCAATCATAGAAGAAGTACAAATTCAAAAAACAAATTTGACTCTACTTAAAGCATTACATAAAGTGTTTTGGCTGGAATTTTATAGTGTTGGAATTTTAAAACTTATTGCTGACTTTGCAGGGTTTGGTGGACCCATGTTATTAAACAGGTAAGCCATGAAAAGGTAAGTATACAAAAATCCGTTGTAAACAGTTTATTCAAAATACAGGATGGCTGGTAACGAATGGGCCATACTGCAGCATATTAAACTGTAGTTTATTAATTTTTTTGCGAACCTTAACTTTAATGTCATTTTACGCATAAACTGCTTTTCCCCCATATCCGTTTTCTCTACAGAAACATGACGCCAGCTTAAAATCTTTTATAACAAACATTTGTACCTGTTGTTCGTTTTTCCAATGTTCGGATAAGCACAAAAATTTACATTCTAGATGACCTTCTACCATATGGTTTATTTTGTCTATAGAATTGCCAGTGGATTGAATAGTTAGGTGGATTATGCAGTAATTTGAGAGTTCTTTCCATTCTTTTGGCCAGACGGTTTTAATTTTTTTTATAAAAAATGTGTTTCAGTACTACTGACACCAAAATCAATATGTTGCCGATGTTTGTGTAGATAATTGTTAAACAAATGAAATGTTTACCTACTTACTTTTAAATGGAAAAAAATACTTAACACATAGGTACATAAAGTCCATCAACATACTATCAAAATGTCTAATAAGTCCAAAATAATCAAAATAATGGCAAATGCCTTCTCAAAACACCGAAAACCCAACAACAATATTCCTAAAAACAAACATTGATTCCACATGTCATAAATCAAGATCGGACGGGACGGCCCTGTAAATAGCGAAGAAACGCAGAATAGACAAGACGGGTTGAAGACTCCCGGAAAGAGATAGGCCGGTGCACAGGCGTAAGAAAAGGATGCCCACAGCATTTGACCCTTCCTACCAAATTTTGTGGATTTATTTAGTCTTTGAAAACATTTTTATCAACTTCTGTACTAAGATAAGTAAGGTTAAATTGATCTAGACTGAGCCAGGCAAGTCACTGAAGGTATGGCTCGTTCGTTACCAAATACCCTGTATAATTGCCGAGCTAACAGAAGTACTATTTTAGGTTAATAACTTTTATAGAGGATAAAAGTGAAGATATTAAGTGGGGATATTTGTATGCTGCAGGATTACTTGCTACCACATTAATTGGTAAGTTGTAATATTTTTAGTGTCAAAAACGATATACGATGTTGGCAAACTCTATCGATAAAATTGTACGTGATTATGAGAAGCAATAAACAAGAACTTGATTATACCACTTTGACAGGCTTCCAGCATATTAAAGAGCTTTAGATTATTCTAGAAAATATCCTTATTTATTAAAAGACGAAAGCCAAATTACATATATATATATTTTTTAGGTTCATTGTGCGACTGTCATTTTCAGTTCCTGATAGCTAAAGTGGGTTTCAGAATGAGAGGAGCACTTGTAACTACGATTTACAAGAAAACGCTTAGTGTGAGCCCAGCAATAATAAACACCCAGTTTTCAGTGGGTGAGATTGTTAATTTTATGTCGACTGATACTGACAGAATTGTGAATTCCTGTCCTAGTTTTCATGCGTTCTGGAGTATACCATTTCAGGTAGAAAATTTTACAACTAGCCTTAAGACAAATAATCATGGAGTCCTGAATGCCACCATGTATAACAACAAATATGTTAATAATGAATTAAACAAATTTCTGTAAGACACAATGAGTAGGAGGGAGATGGATATAATAATTTTTGTAACGTGAAATCTATTACTTGTTATTTTCATCTAGTGTTGTACACAGCCGAAAATCTTCCAAGTCCCTTCCATCCAATTTAGACCTATCCCTCTTCTCTCTGATATCAGCAAAGGGTTGGAGAAAGCCATCAACTTACAAATTCTAGAATATCTAGAAAAATACATCATCCATGACAGACAGTACGGATTTCGTCACCAAAGATCATCAGCAGCTGATCTCCTTACCTTCGTCACCAAGCGAAGCAATAGCTTGCGAAAAAATTAAAATCACCAAAAAATGGAGAAAAAAGTTTGGGTTCGCTTGTATTTTCTTACTTCAGCATTGTAGGAACCCCGAATAATTCTTATTTTTTTGCGAAGTGTTTTTATGTCATGAATTCCTGTCTTTTTTATTAGAGTCTCTTCTGCTTTACTTCTCATCAATCTATCTTTAAAATGCACATGCACTTTGTTCCACAGTCATGGGCGGTTTCATATTCATTTATAAATGTGTTTTTTTTCAAAATTTATACTTGCTACTGATTCTTCACACTTTTCTACTTGCGTGACATTGCCTACCACTGTCGCCAGAATATCAAAATATTTTGAGATCGTGACAGTAAAGTCGCGACAGCAATTCCAATGTCACGACAACGCGACTTTTCAGTTTTCACGACGACAAAAGTCATGCTACAAATAAAAGAAGGTGATACAAAACCGTGTCAAATTCGTCCGGGTTCGCGCATGACGTCACGCTGTGTCTTATTTTTGAAATTTATAACTCGCAATATAGAGGTTACGTTAGTTATAGGCGATTTTATATAAATTCTATTGGCAATATACTTTGCATCCTACTTATAATACAAATTTTATAGTATATGATTTAAAATAATCATATTAATAAAGGGATAAATACATACATTGATCACATTGATTCACTGATTGTCCACATCACAACCATACACAGCACATCTCATTTTTACTTTTAAATTGGTCACGGCGTGACGTAAATGGCCACGCCTACCTGCGCGGTATCATATCTTCTTTTATTTGTATCATGGACAAAAGTCATGGCAGCAAAAGTCGCGATTTACTGTCACGTGAAATCGAGCTTTTACCGTCCAGCTACAAAAGCCTAGAACATCCCACTTCTCTCGCTCATTCATACCTAGGGTCTCCAGATTATGTAACAAATTGCCTGCAGATGTTTTCCCTTCCCGTCCCAACCTCCATTGTTTTTAAATCTCGTGTCAATAGCTTGCATTTTCCTTCTCTTTAGACGCCCACGGTACGTTAGTACTTATGCTTGAAGTCTACTTGGGCTGTCTCAGATAAAAAAAAACTTAAAATAAGAAATTAATTTCCAAAAAATTAAAACCCGATTTGGCAAAATACCTAACGAATGAAAAGTTAGAAACCAGTGACGTATCTGTAATAGAGATCAATATTCACACAGTATATACAACAAAATGTCTATCATGCCTATGTATTTACGAGAAATATGTTCCATAGATGTTTTAGTTTCTTTAAACTTATTTTTTTAAATGTCTTTGTATACTTTATGGCATCGTAATATTAAACAACGTCCTTTTATCCCGAACATAAAAGCTCTTATCTAAATTTATCATTAGGAGAAAAATACTTCCGGGGTCCATATAAAAAACAAAAAAAAAATAAATGACTAGAATTAGGCCGTAGAAGACTATTCACTCCAAAAAACAAAGATATGAATTCCACCGACTACGACCTAAAAACTTAGCAAAATCGTCATAAATTCCAAACTTGTACAAACTTCCCGTATTAAAGAAAAATGAACAGAAGTTTTTCGTGGGGATTTATCTGTTATGATGCAGCACAAATGAGAAAAACTTTAGGAAAAACGGCCTGGAAATTCGGGAAATCTATTCCGATGGCCCAGATAACGTGATAAGGCATACAAAAGACGGCTATTAAATAAATTTCCACGATTTTGTTGTTCCCATCGATGTTTTCCTTTGCTCTATTGACCGGAAAATCCGTGTTTTGGCGGCATAAACCTATTACAGAAAATTGGTCGTTTTACAAGTTAATAATTTCGTATAAGTTTATTTATGGGTTGACAATGATTTAACGATTTTCGAAAATACATTTCTTGGAAATACAGTTTTTTGAAAACTGAATGTTGAACTCTAACAATTTAGAAGATGTTAATGGAAAACAAAGACAGAAAAACATTTTTGGCAAACCTCAAAAAGTCCGAGCAAACCTGTTTTTGATTTTACCAGGTGTGTTTAGGTTTCTTCGGTTTTTTTCTATCCTTTTATCAAGAAGTTTTAAGTTTGATAAATCATGTATTAACTGACATTTTCCATACATATTTTGTGAATATCTATGGAAATAAACCTATTTTTATTTTATTTTAATAGCAAATAACTGCGAAACGACAGTGCTAAAAAAATGCACAATACAGGGATTGAAATATTGCACTTAAATTTTAAAAAAAATTGCTAAATATGTTTTGATTTTATTTAGCTTGCTGTCACCCTCTATCTCCTCTACAGCCAGGTGGGAGTGGCTTTTCTAGCCGGAGTTGTTTTCAGTGTAATTTTAATCCCCGTTAACAAAGCGATAGCGAACAAAATAGGGGAATTAAGTACAAAACTCATGGAGGAAAAAGATTCGAGAGTCAAAATTATTACCGAAGTTTTGAGAGGGATTAGAGCTATCAAACTGTATGTTTGGGAGGATCATTTCATGCGCCAGATTACACGTATGTATGGAGTTTAATTTTTTAACAGGGCAAATGAAATTCATAAAAACTGAAGAATTAAGGTAGAAAGTTAAAATTTTTATTTACGGTTAAAAAAAAATTGGCCAAAGCGAATTCCCGCGAATGTTATTCTATCCGATAGCAAATTTTCGGAAGATTCCAGAAATTTATAACTAATTAGAGTTTTATTAAACATTTTGTCCAGAAATTCATAAAAAATAAACAAATTTTTGTTTCCCTCACTTTAAAAAGTGTTTGTTGATTAAAAATATATATTATGCACTTTTGTTAAATAAATAAAAAACAATTAAATCATGTAGTAAATCATGCTTGTATTAATAGGAAAAAAAGTAAGTCGTACTTTAATAAATTGTGAAGAAATATTTTAAAAATGTCGCATCGGTATATTGTGGAATAAAGAAGATATCTCTATAGGTAAGGAAATTATGGATTTAGTCTGAGAATATACCTCTAATCCTTATTTGCATTCACAGGAAAATTTAATAACTTAATCCGGATTATTTCTGCTATTTGTACAAGGTGTGAATAATAAATACGATGGAGTTACTCGCTTAGAGAGTATCGTTTTATTGCTATTTCTAGAGAGAACAGGTTTGTGTATATATGCAAATTAAATACATATGATAAATTTATGATTCTCGAAAGGTATTAGATCGGCAAAAATACAGTTAACCAACCTTCGTAGATTTTTAAATTTTGCTTTTCGCAATTTGTTATAAATAAAACCATTACTATGTTAAAATATGTCACCTCATCTCACGATTAACCCACCAAAATTTCACGAAAATATTTTAAACCGTTTTCAGGATATTGCCTTGTAACACTTTAACAACTCACCCTGTATAATATATTACCCAAGGCCACTTTTATTTTTTTTCTCGAACATCTTAGAAGCAAACGTTTTTTTAAGGACTGAGATTTCAAGAGCTGAAGTACCTAAAAGGACGAAAATATCTGGACGCCCTCTGCGTCTATTTCTGGGCAACAACTCCAGTGGTAATTTCCATTCTGACTTTTGTCACTTACGTATTGCTAGGTCACAAACTCACTGCGGCGACAGTGTTTACTTCCATAGCTTTGCTCAATATGCTTATAGCTCCATTAAATGCTTTTCCATGGGTTCTTAATGGAATGATGGAGGCTTGGGTCAGTTTGAAAAGGATACAGAAACTTTTACAGGTAAAATATTTGTAATACATTAGGGATGGTTACAAAAGTTTAAACCCAACCCAACCTGACAACGCCAACAGGCACACAAATGATAACAATAGTAATAGGATCGACCACGCCGCGCCGTTAATCTTTAAGCTAGAATTCCTGTATTTTAGTGCTAAGTTATGTTCGTGGATACTTCTTCATTATAAGGGACATTATTTTTAATTCTAGAAACAAGAATTACTTTTTAATTTTTGGCGAAAAAATTTTTTTGTGTTGTTTAGTGTGTATACTGATGATTTTATTAGAAAACCAAACTGCTATAACATTGTTAATGTTGCAGCTAACAGATTTAAACTTAAATTCATACTACCATCCCATAGAAGAAAATTCTTACGACATAGTCCTGCAGAATGCAGGATTCAACTATGGAAAAGCACTTTCCGCAGAGGAAAAATTAACACTTCATGGAAGAAGCCCTAGAAAGTCCTCGAAAGGAAAAGGTCTTGGAAAAAATAAAAATGTGGGGAAAAAAGTAAGCTTCGATAATAATGGAGAAAGTGGAGAACTTGAAAAGTTTTATTTAAAAGATATAAACCTAAAAGTTAGAAAGGTAATGTATGGTATTCGAATTTATTATGTAAAAATTGCTTTAAAACTTTAAAATTTGCTCTGAATGTAGGATATTCATTTGATTTTTAAAGTACTGTAAATTTGAAATATATTTCCAAGCGACAAGTGGCAAAACGGCACATATTTGAATTTTTAGAATAGTTTTCAGCGCTTATGACTGTGATTTCTTTAATGAAATACATGTCTGTTTTGAAAAGTATTTAATGTATTTAAAAACTGGAAAGTCACTTTTTTATAGCAGGTAACTTAGCAACTATAATGTTAAAAAAATGAAATAGGAGTTGTGATCGCTGAATACCGCTCTTAATGCTTTAAAGTTCTTGTATTAAATTCTTACCAAGAAATATCATTTTCAGGGCGAATTCATAGGAATAATGGGTCCAGTCGGATGCGGAAAATCATCGATATTGTCCGCCATTTTGGCCGAGCTCTCGGTCCATTCTGGAGAAGTTTCCATCAGCCAAATTGAGTCAGGTATTGATATAAGCTATTTATAAAATTTAATTGTTATTAAAAGACGCATGGGTAATTCTCCAGGAAACGTAAAGTTCAAGGTATACGCACAGTTGAGAAAACGCGTAAACGCGAATTAGTTTGCCAACTCCTGCGAATTTCATTCATAAACGTGAAGCACAAAATTGTTTTTTATAGCTGTCTGCCTATCTCGAGTGTGCGCAGTAAGAGCCAAGTGAGAGCCGAAATATCGGCAAATGGTTCAATTTACGACGTATGTGCTACGATTAGGCAGAACCGGATTACTAGATACAGTTAGAGCAAGAAAAATGTTCACGTACATCGTATCCGTATCGTAAGCATTTCTTGCAGCGCTGCCAATTCTCGATAACCCTAAACCCGAAGAATTTTGTTAGTAATATTGGAGAAATAACACAATCGGAGTAAACATTATATTTTTACTTGTTTTAGACTATAAACTAATGTATTACTATTCTTGTTACAATAAAACTACCTTTTTACAGCCTAAATTAACTAAGCGGTAGCGTAACCCATCAATATATTAAGGAACCAGTTGGTTCAGTCAGGGTTAACAGATATGTCTTCTGTATTAACTTTGACTATAATCCTTTGATTAGAATTACATAATTAGTTTTAGCAATATAGCATTTACATGTTTTCCTACACCTACTTCTTAAACGTTCGTCGTGGCAACAATGTTTGCCGCCTGGAATAAATTGAAAAATGCGCAAGCGTCAACTAGGCAGGCCTGCTGCTATTGGTCCAAATTCTTGGCCTCAACGATCTTGCTAAGATACCCAACTGATTCGGGCTGAAAAGCCCGTTTTATAAACTGCGGTATAAGTACAAAGAACGTACAGAAAACAGTTTTTTTTGCATTTTATTTCGAAAATTCTACCAAATACTACAAACTGTTTAAGCCGTGAATGAACGAGACTACGGTACTTGCTAACGGGGAAAAAGCGACATTGCAATTCGCTCTAAATGTCGTCACCATGCAATGGAAATAAATTACGAAAAATAATGGTATATTGGTGTATTTTATTAATTCTTAGTCCTATGCTTTAGCATGTGGTATTTACGATTGCAGATATTGACCTGCAGGTTATTTGGTATAAATCAATGAAACAGCTTGAAGCGTAACTTTACCATTTCTAAAAAAATTTAAGACCTAAGCTAGAAAATTATTTAATACAATTCAAATTTCCAAGCTTAATATTGGCACCAGGTTCTTTCTTAATATTTGACAATTTTCTGTGACTCAGCATGTGGTGGTTTCCCTTAGCAATGCATAAACAAAAAAACTAGGTCTGTAAACAATAATTAAAATGAAAACTATGACGACATTACCTGTATCTCGTAAATATCTCATTTTATCCTAGCGGGTACATCGATACAATGTCAAACCTATCATTTTCTGGTTTGCTTTGTTTAGCTTTTAGAGGGCGGTAAAAATATCAGGATCATACAGAGTAATTACTGTATTTTATGAAATATTTTCTCATATAATATTGTTACTGGGTGTTCTTGACAAATTTGGCATACAGAAGACTAAATCTTTAATACTGGTCAGTAAAACGACTTACAAAAATTGTATGCGTTTGCGAATATAACATAGTTAGACATAGAGCGATCTACGGTGCAACGTTTGAGGTAAAACGACGTTCCTTATCCAAAAACACCATTGAAGGATTGTTAATGATGCAAATTTTTGCAGATTCGTACCAAAAACCGCTGATTAGTACCTAAGTCCTGACGTAATTGTTTTATTTTTGCACCTTTTAAAGTAAGTATATAAATAAAAAGGTCACGCCACTGTATTCCCGGTAAGTTCCACAGCTCTGTAGATAATTTTAACGTTTTTTACTCCATTCTTTGTGATTATAAATTGAAAAAAGCATATTAAAAAAAAGTGTTTATTCATTCTGTTTTATAATTTTTTACCTCGTACTTAATAAACATTGGAAATATAAATAAATAAATTCCAATTTTCAGTTAAAATTCAAGTTTGTTTTTGCGATGACCGTATGTTACAGTTTAAACATTTTTCAGTATTAAAAAGTAGAAAAGTAAAAAATATTCAATTCTATTAAATTTTATTTAACTTCGTGAAATCTATTTGATCGCATATGCTAGTCGAACAGCTCAAAATTCATTATATAAAATCATTAAAATTGCTATTGAAAGGTGTTTAAAAGCCCTTTGTGAATTTACCTGTCAAATTTACCCTTTCTTTTTGTTACCAACTTCATACAGCCAATTACGGGAATAGCTTAATGGTGATTTTTCAATTTTCTTTACTCAAGTAGGAAAAATATCCTAAATTATATAAAAAACAGATATTTTTAAAGAAGGAATCTCTTCAGTTCTCTGTTAAACATTGTCAATTTTTTTCAATATTTTTATTTGTATTTGGAAGATAAATTAGAATCCCCTCATTCTTTAAAGATTTTTTCCCAAAATTACTTTTAACTGTTATACTTTGAAAATTCTTACAATGTCGGGTGTTGTGATTATGTAAGTTTTTATTTTCCTTAAAAGGAATATTTGACTTTTTTTTCTTTTAATAAACTAACGTTTATCAAGTGCAGAAAGTTACGTGTGTTGATCCCTATACCCCGTTCCTGACCTATTTCTGATTCTATTTATTAACTTTTATTTATGGTATAAGTAAGATAAACAGTTCTTTATTATGTATGCAGAATCTTAAGCCTGAGCAATTTTTTGCTAGACAGTACAGACGTGTAAACAATCAAGGTCAGTGCGTTAGTACTAAAATTGATCTAATATCGAAATTGTAGGAAGTAATCAAAGAAAAACCCTGTGGAAAGTTAACAAAATGTGTAATCTTCCATCAGGATAACCCATCCAGGCACGGACCTTATATTGCTGTGGCTGCTGTTAAGTTACTTCCACACCCTCCTTATTCGCCTGATCTGGACCCTAGTGACTATCGCCTATTTCTGAAATTAAAGGAATATATTCGTGGAAAAAATGTTCTTGCGCTTTCTGGCAGCGTTGGGAGAAGTGTATAAGGGGGACCATGGTGAAAAATAAGCCTCGTGATGAAATTCGCAGTGTTCATCAGTCGTTTCCATTGGCTCAAATTTTTTACATTTTTGGCACAAACTTTGCACCAAGAAATTTCTTGTTCCGTACTATTTTATTCGTAGGTTCGCCCAGGTTTCTGTCTACGGAATCTACAGAGTTCATGATCAGTTTTTTCCATGTGTTCAAAATTTTTTACGTTTTGGACTAGTTTATGTTATAGACTTTAGACCAAGTAATCTTTTGTTCCTAAGCATTTTATTCCCAGGTTTTGGTTACGTCACTCAGCAACCCTGGCTCCAACATGGCACGTTACGAGACAACATCCTCTTCGGCAAACCTTTTGACGAGCAAAAGTACAAAGACGTACTTTTCGCTTGTGGACTGATTGATGACGTCAATACATTACCAAATGGAGACATGACGGGAGTGGGGGAAAGCGGTATGACGCTTTCGGGGGGGCAGAAAGCGAGAGTAGCATTAGCAAGAGCTGTCTATCAAGATAAGTGCGTTACAGTCATAATGACTATTAAGTGTTTCTTAAATTAAAAGATTTTTTTTAGATATGTCTATTTATTTGATGACATTCTCTCCGCTGTGGACCCGAAAGTAGCAAGGCACATATTTCAGCACTGCATTATGGGATTATTAAAAAATAAAACTAAAATTTTGTGTACGCATCATATACAGTTTTTGGTTTATGCAGACCGCATTGTGGTAATGGAAAAAGGTGTTATAAAGAGACAAGGTAGAGTTAATTATAACATATTTATTAAACTTAAAAAAGTGGAAATAGATGCTGCTAAGAAATCCTCTTAAAGAAGATAAGCGAATGCCATATTCCCTTTGTAAAACTTTTACCGGTAATACATTTTGTTAAACTTTTTAGGAAAACCGTCAGAAATTCTTCCAGCTATAGACGATTCTCTCGCGATAGATCTCGAATTAGGTGAAAGCACCCAATCGACTCTGTCCAGCTTGTTAGACAGCACTAGAGAGGCAAGTGCTTCTCTAGAAAAAGAAAAAGATAACGATAGTGTTTTGAATTTGGAAGTGAGCGAGACGGGGAATTTGAGTTTTAGCGTTTTAGTTTCCTATTGGAAAGCCATTGGACATTTGCTGTGCTTGTGTATTTTGTTATCGATAGTTTTAATGCAGGTATGTAGGTGACATGTACGTAAACAAATTAATAAGTAGAGCCTTTTCTGAATGGCAAGTATCTTGGGGAAGAAGTAATGTTTCATGTTTCCCTTCCAAATAATAAAAATAGGCGATATTTATAGATACCTACAGGGTGAGATTTTAAAGTGTTTTAAATATTTTCATGAAATTTTGGTGAGTTAGTAGGGAGATGGGGGCACATATTTGAACATATTTTTGACATTAACCCCTTTTTTCTATTTTAAGGAGAGGTGGTAACTTTGTAATTTTAAAGGGATTTAAAAATAAAAACTTTGGAACTTGACAGTTCTATTTTTCATTCACCTGTACCTTTTACCTATGTTACCGTTCAAGAGTAATAATTCGAGACATGCATGATTGATTCCACGGCATATTTTGAGAAGATTTTTTTATCTTACATTACTTTTGTTTGTAAAATTCGAATCTACGTAAATAACTACGTGCGTACAACATTTTTTGTATTTGATTTTTTGGTTGCGGAATTGTGATTAGGTTATAAAATAAAAAAAATATTTACCATTTAATTTCAACTTAGTTATCGTCTGTCATGCTTGAGGAGTTGTTCGAAATGTCCCCCTTCAAGTTCCAAACACTTTCTCACTCTTTTTCTAAATGAATTTCGTACCCGCTGTAACATTTAAGGTGTCGCTTATAAGCAGGCAAAGCGGATTGGGTTGACCATCACTTTGTCCTTTATAAAACCCCACAAGAAAAGTCAAGGTGGGTCAGATCCGGGGACCTAGCAATAAACTGAGAAATAATCGTTAAAACGTCAAAATTCTCAACTGACTTTAGTAAAAATAACGCATTTCCATGGAAACGAATAATAATTCTGAAATAAGTAAAACTTGAATTATTGGTAAAATTAATTTATTTTTTAAATTCAATCAAAATTTAGTTAACCAGAATTCCGTAATCGAAAGAGCAAATAAAAAAAAATTACACGTACGTAGTTTTTTACGTAGATCCAAATTTTATGAACAAAAGTACCCATTATTATATAGTATCCCATTTAAAATTCCAAACTTAAAATAGAGGGTAAATGTCAAAAAAATGTTTAAATATGTCCCTCTCCTATTAACTCATCAAAATTTCGTGAAAATATTTTAAACGATTTTCGAGACATCGCCTTGTAGCACTTCAAAAGACTCACCCTGTATATATTTTTTATTTTTTGCATAGACATCAAGGAATATGACTGACTGGTGGTTGGCACACTGGGTAACAAACGCCGAATCAACAAACGGAACAAATGCAACAAATTTTACAATCGACTATAGTTTGTCGCTTTTAAAAAGTTCTGGGGCCCTTAAGAATTTAGTAAGGTTAGTACTTGAGTACTTTTTCTATCACTCCTTTTCCAGTTTTTCGGTTTTCCATTACTCCTTTTCCAGTTCGCTAATTTTAATCAGTCTTCCGGTTTATTTTGTGCAAAAATTAACTAAAAGTTCACAAAGGTGTCATAAAATACAACAAGCTAGGTAGATAAATAAGATTTTAATTTAGATTTTATTATACTAATTTGCTATGGGGAATTCCCACTGGGGTTCATGTCTGTTAGGTAAATAAGTTTAATAAGGGTGAGTTATTTAATTGTAATTGATCGTTAAGTAATATGACAGAATTTTTCAACCGATTTATCCCAAGACTTTCAAGTAAATTCAATTTTTTACCTTTATTTTATACATGTAGTATTTTAAAATTGTTATCAAAGGTATGTCGATTCTGTAAAAGTTTCTGATATGTATATATTTATCCCTTTTCTACCGCTACTTCCACGGATTTTGCTCTGAAGAACTAGCTATTATTCCCCCCTTGAATGTCCCTAACAGAACAACAAGAGGCGCGTTACGTATGCATCCCTTTACTGTCCAGCTACAAAAGCCTAGAACAGACCACTTCTCTCGCTCGTTCATACCTAGGGTCTCCAGATTATGGAACAAACTGCCTGCAGATGTTTTCCCTTCCCGTCCCAACCTCCAACCTTTCAAATCCCGTGTCAATGGACTACATTTCCCTTCTCTTCAGACACCCACGGTACGTTAGTACTTAGGCTTGAAGTCTACGTGGGATGTCAGAGATAAAAAACATTGTAGAATTATTTTTATTATGAATAAAACTTCTTTTATGTTCTATTAAAAATGATCTGTCTGTTTGGCCTATGTATCTTTTCGGGCATGATCCACATGTTAAGTGATACACCGGATTTATTATTTTTATTGGATTTACTTTTTGAATTTTTCGGAAATTTTCCTAGTGAATTATTTGTTTTTACGTTTTCATTCAAGGTACTAAATTCACGTTAAAGCTAAACTGAATTGCTGCTGCGGCCGAGATCACCGCGATGTAATATCACTGAAGCGTCACTCACGGTGGGAAGCCTTAATTATTAATGTATACAAATTTATTTCTTTATCTCCACAAAATTAAGGGAAGCGGTGCTTCCCCCGCGTCCATATACCGCACGCCCCTACTATAAGTACTTCAGTTCACTCGTGCTAACCCATTAATTTTACTTATTTTCCAGCACTGCAACTGCAGAAGATAACACCAACTCCTACTTAAAAATTTATATCGAATTCGCGGTGGTAAACACTTTATTTACCTTATTCAGGGCGTTTTTGTTCGCCTACGGAGGAATTATCGCTGCCGCAAAGTTCCACAAGCTCTTATTAAAGTCCGTGGTTAAGGTGAGGATTAACTTGTCGTATAATAATCGTATAGAAGGGGAAGGTCGGGAGATAGGGCATAATTACACTAATTGATAATGAAAGAACCTCAACAACTTATATATTTTCGGAATCTCCATAAAATGTGCTATTGGATAGAGCAATACTCGCGGGAATTTCATTTAAATTGGAAGGTGCGGTTGATAATATAAAAGCTTCTTGAAATCGAATTCGCAAAAATTATTATTTTTGGCTTAATTCAGTTTTTATGAAATGTTGGACTGAAACTTTAGTAAAATATAAATAAGTGGTATCTTTTTGGAGTCTCCAGAAAATTTCCTATTAAATAAAGCAATACTCGCGGAAATCCGCTTTGAATTAGAAGATGCAGTTGGTAATATAAGCTCTGTTCGTAGAGGAATCACAAACCGATCAGCGCAATCAAATTTGAGGTATTTGGTAACGTGACAGTTTGCCAACTGGTTTCCAGTAATTTCATTGGCTGTGACTGGTTTGTGACTCTTGTGCGAACAGGGCTATAAAAGCTCGTTGAAATCAGAGTCGTAAAAATTAAAATTTTTGATTTAATTCAGTTTTTATGAAATTCTGTACAGAAACTTTAATGGAATCTAAACAAGTTATATATTTTTGGAATCTCCAGAAAATTTTCCATCGGATAAAGCATTACTCACGGGAATTCACTTTAGATTAAAAGATATAACGGTTATAATCATTAAAAATAAAAAGCATAAGCGAGTATATATTAAGTATATTTGTACGCTTCATATTAAATTTCTTCCCTACCTTCCCCTTGTTTTTCATATGCTCGCCTTTTTACGTCTATATGAAACAAGTTTACTTTTATTAACAGGCAAAAACGACGTTTTTCGATATTACACCCTTAGGAAGAATCTTGAACAGATTTTCTAGCGACACCTATACGGTAGATGACTCTTTGCCTTTTATACTCAATATTTTGTTGGCGCAATTTTTTGGATTACTTGGTGAGTGTCAAATTAGAATACAGAATGAAATTTAATAAAAAAAAATATATAAAATAGACGTAAGTAAAGAATGACTAAACAAAGACTGAGGATTGAGCCGAAAATGTCTAAATATTTTTCTTGTTTAAGGATCCATTGGCATAACAGTATATGGTCTTCCTTGGATATGCTTGTTTCTAGTACCTCTAATTCCAGTGTACCATTGGTTGCAAAATTACTACCGATTAACATCTAGAGAATTAAAAAGGATTACCAGTGTCACACTATCACCTGTATACAGTCATTTCAACGAAACACTTCAGGGTAGAAAGTTTAACTTAAGTTATTTTGAAGGTGTATGTAACTGGAGTCATAACACTGGCTTATCTGATAGATAAAAATACGAAAAATTATTCCTTATACTTCTCTTTATCTTCCCCTTTCAGGAATAACAACAATTAACGCAATGAGAGCCAATCAGAGATTTAAAAGAGAAAATCAAGAGCACGTCGACGACAACATTAAGGCTCAATTTGCATCGCAAGTGGCTGTCCGTTGGTTAGGTCTTAGATTGCAATTTATCGGAGTTGCCATAGTAACTGGAGTTAGTTTTATCGCAGTTATTCAACATCAGTACGATGTGGCAGATCCAGGTAAGAAACTGATGGTGCACGCAAAAAAATATTCAGTGATTTTCGGTCTTGGATGTATTTGGTACCAACGTTTTCCCTTACGTTAAGATGCCTAGAGGTCGCAGACGTGATAAATTCAGGCAAATCTCTGAGAGGGGTCGAATAAACGTGTTACGTGAAGCCGAATTGTCTTTTAGGGAATTCATTAATCGCATCAGTCGGAATTAAGCCACTGTAATGAGGTGTGTAAGCCACTGTAGTGAGGGCGTGGTTCTAAAAGGGGCGAAGTCAACGTACTGGGCGCCAAAGACGTACCACAGAACGTGTAATTTATATTGTCACGCCCGCGTTTTAAGGGTGTGGCTGGGGGCGTAAAGGTAACGGTAAAGGAAATAGGAACATTGAATCTTGACATAAACAGAAGACAGATATATTTACTTTTGAAAGACAACTTAATTTTCTATTACTTACATTACAGATTTGAAGATCATTTCTTCCACAGTTTATCACAATCACAAACGCATCGGACCGGGGATCGTGCACTAGTGTCTTTTCTAACTCTCGTCTTTCCGATCGCCCTATCACCCAGTCAGCAGTTTTCCCCTCCTTTTGGGGAGCGTTGACTTTAGGTCAGAAACCGCAAATTTGCTGACTTGGTGATTAAGCGTCGTTTTACGGTACCAAGTCACGTGTAGAATTCGAGGAAGCATGACCGCCCAGCGCTATAGCTACGAAGTGTTACAACCACATCTTCCATGTCTGGAATCATTGGCAAATCCAATTTTTCAACAGGAAAAAGCGCTTTTCGGGAATACATAGTTTCTGGTCCAAATTTGAATCACTTTCCAATTACCAGTAGACCGACACAATATAAAAGTATTGCCGAAATTAAATTACTCCTAATAGGTGCTGCAATTTCTATGTCATTTAGTATATTTGTGTTTTATAATAACGGACGATTATGCAAATTTTTGAAAGATTTTTTCCAACTTAATTTAAGATTATCTTCTTCTCTGTGTACGTGTTTATTTTTCTAGGTTAATATCGAATATAATTTTGTTTTAGGTCTCATAGGCTTGGCGATCTCTTACGCTTTAACGGTAACCGGCCTTTTGAGTGGTGTTGTGAACGCCTTTACTGAAACTGAGAGAGAGATGATCGCTGTGGAAAGAGTGAATCAGTACATAAAAGAAATTCCTTTGGAGAGCATGAATTATGTTACAGATCCGCCTTTCGGATGGCCTAATCTGGGCGTTATAAGTTTCAATAATGTTGTTTTAAGATACAGGTAAAAAATGTGTATAAATCTGGAATTGTGCAAAAAGATCTGAACAGCTGTTGGAAATTGTAAGACTTTTAATCATTTTTCTCTTCTAGGGAACATTTAATTCCTTCTTTAAAAGGTATAACATTTGAAACGAGGTCGTCCGAAAAGATTGGTGTAGTTGGTCGTACTGGGGCCGGTAAAAGCTCAATCATATCAGCTTTATTCAGAATGGTTGATATATCCAGCGGAGAAATTACTATAGACTCTGTAAATATATCTAGAGTATCAATTTCCACATTGAGGTACACCATTTTTCCATTAATTGATGTCACAGTTGTAGACAGTAGGCAAATATGATTTGTTCTACACTACCTTAAAATGACGGGCTGTGCCGTCATTGAAAGGTGGCGTAGAACGCTCTATATATATATATATATATATATATATATATATATATATATATATATATATATATATATATATATATATATATATATATATATATATATATATATATATATATATATATATACCCTAGAACTTAAGTATTTTTTAGGTCAAGACTGTTTTGTATACCTCAAGATCCTTTTTTGTTCAGCGGAACCTTAAGGGAAAACTTAGATCCTCTAGGGGAGTTTAGAGAAAATGAAATTTGGAGCGCTTTATCTAAAGTTAACCTAGAAGGTACTATTAGGAATTTGGGGGGTTTGGATAATAAGGTCGATGGAGGAGGATCGAACTTTTCTGTTGGACAGAAACAGCTGATTTGCCTGGCTAGGGCAGTTTTACATAATGCAAAGGTAAGTTAGATTAATTTAAATAAATTTGAGCCAGATTTTGTATTCTAAGAGGCGTAATCAGCTTTTATTACTGTTTTTTTTAACACTGCTCAGTTATTTGCTGTGAAAGACCAATGATTCTAAGCTAATTTACGGCTACTAACTTGGGGATTCTCCTAAACTTGTAACAGTATTTAGAGTTCTGTCTCACCATTTGTAGCTACGCTTTTGACAACTTTGCCCTTTTAAATGTTCCACACTGCCGGCCGGTTGAATCAAAAAGTTTCCCCCAATCAAAATATTTCAAAAACTATTAGAGATAGGGATAGGACATTCTTCACAAAATGTGAAGAGTTTTTGACGGGCTATAAGATGGCAGAAAAATATATACTGTGTTCCATTTGATAAATGTGCCATTTTTTAATTAGAAGTTCTCTGACTTTGGACCCAGAAATAAAATACCCTGTAAATGAGATGTCAAATATTTCATAGTGGATATGTTTTTTTTGACCTAATTTAGTCAGGATACAAATTATGAATCGCTTGGAGTCAAAATTTAAGTAGTATTTTCACAACAAAGAGAAGCTTGCAAATGCTAAATTTTTATTACAAGGCGAATTATCTTAAAAATTATGACTTTTTCGTATATTAAACCAATAGTAAAAACGTTATGAAATTACACGTAGAATTCAAAAATCCATTCAAATACAGGGTGTCTCATTTAAAAATTAACTTTTTGACACCCTACTTTTTGAACGCACCCTGTATAATTCAAAATATTTTTAAAATGTGTATTTTATCAATCGTGTTTTTACCTATTTTTAGATCCTCTGTATAGATGAAGCTACAGCGAACGTCGACCAAGACACGGACCGCCAAATTCAGCTAACATTGAGGTCAGCATTTAGAAAAAGTACGGTGATTACTATAGCTCATCGAGTCCAGACGATTTTGGATTCTGACCGCGTTTTAGTGATGCACGAGGGTCACATCGTTGAGTTTGATACACCTGAAAATTTGTTAAACGATAGCACCAGTCAGTTTTATCAATTGGTTAATCAGGATGTTTGATGAGCTTTTTTCTTAAATTGTTGTTTTTTTTTGGAATATTGTTTGACTTTTTGATTTATATAGAGTACAAAGTACTTTGCCTAAGCTTAAATAATGTTCCAAAGGTTTTATTTTATTAAAAAATGTAGGAGATTGTTTAACAAACCTGTACAGTATTCTCTAAGTAAGTAATAATTAACCAAATGCTCTTGACAATTTTATATTATTACTATTGTTAATAATAAAGTATTTTGACTGAAGTTTGCCTTTTCTTATTTTCATGATTTTGTGGGGTTTCGCTCCTCGAAAGGCGATTATCTTTAGAATAGGGAATATGCAAACAACCCAAATAAATCTGAAATATATTTTATATTCTCTACATAAATTAAATGTTTATGGCGGTTGCTGTTATCCAATAATTTTGGTCTTTATTAACAAAAAAAGGATTTTCTACTGCAAATTTTCCTGCGAATTTTGAAACTTGTAAAACGTGATCTCATTGGCAGTGTCGTCAAGAGTGTTTTTATGACTCATAATGGATACATGGCGAATTCCAGCGTTGCAGGGTCATCGAAAAATCCATAAAAATGGCATTTAATGCGTAACTCAACCAATGAAATATCCCTGCACTTAAAGTAGAAGATTCCAAAAATCTTATTCATGTATATTTCAAGCCGAAATCGGTCCAGGAACCTTTCAATTTTGCAACAAAAACTGACATTTTTGCGAAATTTTGACACATCATATCTTAATAAGTTTGAATGAATAAATGGCAATTCTTTGTTCTCATGACAATCTTCGAAAATTCAAAAATTTCCAAGTTTAGCATGTCCCCAGTGCAAATAAACCTGTTTATTTATAACTTTAACGAAAAAATAAGCGATTTAAATTAGTGGAAGGAATTCTTAGATAATTAATGGATAAAATAAATCCGAAAAGAATCACTTAATAAGGAAAATAGTGTGGAATAATGTCGGTTAAAAATAGGATTTGTCGGCAAAAATTAAGAAAATTCAGTTTTTACCCCTTAAATACGCTCCTGGATGACCCATTCGATATTCATTTCATAAGATGGTGTTGAAATTGGGAAAAAATTAGATTGGAAAAAATACAGAGTGATTCAAACGCCGATTAATGTGTGATAAATTCTATTGGCAATATACTTTGCCTCCTGCTTATAATACAAATTTTAAAGTATATGATTTAAAATAATCATGTAAATAAAAGGATTAATTAACTTAAACTAATAGATATTGGTATTGCCAATTGCGTTCTATGTATTTATTTACATGAAAAGAAAAGGTAAATAATTTTATAAAATAAAACCATGCTTAATAATTAAGATAATAATTTTTATTTAGAGGTATATTCTTATTAAAATATGTATCTACAGATTCTTCCAAAAATATGTTATAAATAAGAATTTTGTTTGTTCCTATAATTTGTTAAATATTTTTTTGCGATGAATATCATCTGTATGTTTGCGACGAAAACATGTTTTTTATGGTAGTTTTTTTTTGGGGGCTTTTACACTTCAAATAGTAACTTATTAAAAATTATTGTATTTTTGTATTCTTTGATTTTTTAAAATTTAAAAAACTCTTAAAATGCCAAAAATTATTCTAAACAAGACAAAAATATCTAAATTTATGAAATTAGGTCTCTTTGTGTATCGTATTTTCTCGATTAAAGTCTGGTGATTCGTTACCGTGGAAATTTTTAGCAGTTGTTTGTCACAATAAACTTTTTTATTGAAGCGAGTTTGTAAAGATGTTAAACACATTTGACATTCATGACATGACACAATTCATGCTTTAAATTACCTTCCAATCACTTTCGTTAAAATATCTAGAACAGATTCTAGCATTTTTCACATTAAACTTATCTTCCCGCTTGCACAGACGCATCTAAACATTTTGTGTTTCTTTGTCTTTGGGGAAGCTAAAAACTTTAATATCGGGCATAAATCCCTTGCATTAATTGTCCACATCACAACCATACACAACACATCTCATTTTCACTTTTAAACTCTTAAAAGTGATATAAGAACACCAAAAAATAACTTTAAAACTAACAACGCGATCTTAACAAAGACGTGTCTCGTTTACAAAATGTGGCGGAATTACTCACAGCGTGACGTACATGGCCACGCCTACGTGCGCGGTGTCATATCTTCTTTCGTGAACTTTTGATGAGTTGATACGGAGATCCTTGTGTCTAAATGGTCATGGAAAACATAACGATTTGTCGAAAACTAAATCTATCAAATCTGCACGATTAACGATTACATTATATCCGTGTGCATGTTTAAAAATTAAAAATTAATCAAATATCTTTCCTCTTTATTTATATTGATTACGTAGAAAATTAGTTTACAGTGTAAATATCGCCCCAATAACCTTTAAACAGGTTAGTAAAAACACGCAATAAATAAATATTACTTGAACAATATTGGATTTCGGGTAAATAACCCTCAAGTCTATTTAGCTATAATATCGAAGTACAAATACAAAATATATCGAGTAAACTATAGGGTGTCCCAATAAAAACTGCCTCCCTTAAATAGCGCGAAAACAGTTGATTCTCATTTAAAGCGTTGCTCTGGCAGTGAACCAGGAAATATGCCCTCTTGTTTAAATTTCTCTACCTTCTGCTTTTTTATAAAAATTGCTATTATTGAGAAAAAGGGAGCATTGCTCTGGCGGTGAAGCGGTAAAAATGTCCTCTTGTTTACATTTCTTAACGTGTTTCTGCCTTTTTGAGAAATATTACTGTTATCACTGTTTCCTGCCTTTTTTCAGAAAAATTACTATAATGAAGAAAAAGAAGCGTTGCTCTGACAGTGAAGCGGTAAATATGCCCCTGGTTGAAATTTCTGCACGTGTTTCTGCCTTTTAAATAAAAATTACGGGTATCGAGAAAAGCAGCATTGCTCTAGCGATAAATATGCCCCCTTGTTTAAATTTCTTCAGGTATTTCTGCACTTTTCATAAAAATTACTGTTATCGAGAGAAAGGGAGCATTACTCTGGCAGTAAAGCGGTAAATATGCCCTCTAGTTTAAATTTACCCACGTGTTTCTGCATTTTCCAGAAAAATTACTGTTACTGAGGAAAAGGGAGCACTGGTCTGGCAGTGAAGTGGTAAATATGCTCCCTGGTTGAAATTTTTTTATATTTTTTAATAAAAAAATTACTATTATAAAGGGGAGCATTGCTCTGGCGGTGAAGCGATAAATATGCCCCCTGGCTTTAATACAAATTACTGTTATCGAAAAAAGGGAGCATTGCTCTAGCGATGAATATGCCCTCTTGTTTAAATTTCTCCACGTGTTTCATTAAAATTACTGTTATGAAGGAAAAGGGAGCATTGCTGTGGCGGTGAAGAGGTAAATATGCATCATTGTTTAAATTTCTTCACGTACGTGTTTCTGCCTTTTTAATAAAATTACTGTTATCGAGACAAAGAGAGCATTGCTCTAGTGGTGAAGCTGTAAATATACCCTCTTGTTTAAATTTCTACACGTGTTCCTGCCTTTTTCATAAAAATTACTGTTATCAAGAACTAGGGGACATTGCTCTGGCGGTGAAGCCGTAAATATGCCCATTGTTTAAATTTCTTCACGTACGTGCTTCTGCCTTTTTAATAAAAATTACTGTTATTGAGAGAAAGCGAGTATTGCTCGAGTGGTGAAGCAGTAAATATGCCCTCTTGTTTAAATTTCCTCACGTGTTGCTGTGGATTTCATAAAAGATACTGTTTTCGAGGAAAAGGGAGCATTGCTCTGGCGATGGCGGTGCGGTGATTTGTTTAAATCTCTTTACGTATTTCTACTTTTTTCATAAAAATTACTGTTATTGAGTTATACAAGGTTGGTACCTAGTTTTTGTAGGGACACCCTTTATATAGTTATTTTCATCGCGCATCTTATATATACTTGATAATCGCCCCGGGGAAACCTAAACATCAATTTCCGCATTTCCATGTAAAATTCACAAATTGGGAAGCTGAAACCTTTAAAGGATTTATCTTTTAATCAAGTATTAAGTATACGAAAGATCAATACGGTACGTTAACGAGCTGGAAAATTTAATTTAGGGGGGAAAATACCTGCTCGCTAATACTTTTTTGATACCGCTTATTTGCGTAGTTTTTTTAATCTTGTAATAATAAAGCTCAGGGCGATTATTATTTAGGGTCCAGACCGCCCAGTGGGCCCCCGAGAGGATTCTAAGGTCATGGCTGTCATGACTGAAAATTTCGTAGTTCTAGTCCCTGTACCATGATACAATAAAAGGAAGATATGATACCAAACCGTGTCAAATTCTTCTGGATTCACGCATGACGTCACGCTGTGAGTTATTTTTGAAATTTATAACGCGCAGTATAGAGTTTACGTCAGTTACAGGCGATTTCTATTGGCAATATACTTTGCCTCCTGCTTATAATACAAATTTTAAAGTATATGACTTAAAATAAAGGGATAAATTAATTTAAAATAATAGATATTGTCAAATTACTTGCCAATTTCGTTATATGTATTTATTTACGTCAAAAGAAAAGGCAAATAATTTCATGAACTAAAACTATGCCTAATCATTTAATCATTTTTATTAAGAGGCATATTCTTATTAAAATATACACCTACAGAGTCTTCCGAAAATATGTTATAACTAAGAATGTTGTTTCTATAATTTGGCAAATATTTTTTTGCGGTGAATAACATCTGTATGTTTGCGACAGAAACATGTTTTTTAGAATAGTTTTTTGGGGCTTTTTACACTTCAAATGGTAAATTATTAAAATTTATTGTATTTTTGTATTCTTTGATTTTTCAAAATCTTAAAATGCCAAAAATTATTCTAAACAATACAAAAATATGTAAATTTATGAAATTAGGTAAAACAAGAAATTATTTTTTAAGAAAATAGCCTTTTTTCAGTCTCTTTGTTTGTCGTATTTTCTCGATTAAAGTCTGGTGATTCGTTACCGTGGAGATTTTTAGCAATTGTTTGTCACAGTAAATTTTTTTATTCAAGCAAGTTTGTAAAAACATTAAACACATTTGACATTCATTGCACGATACAATTCATGCTTTAAATTACCTTCATAATCACTTTCGTTAAAATGTCTAGAACAGATTTTTCACATTAAACTTATCTTCCCGTTTGCACAGACCCTTCTAAACACTTTGTGTTTCTTTGTCTTTGGGGAAGCTAAAAACTTTAATATCTGGCATAAAGCCCTTGTATTGATGGTCCACATCACAACCATACACAACACACCTCATTTTCACTTTTAACATCGTTAAAGTGACATAAAAACACCAAAAAATGCTTTAAAACACAGCGAGATCTTAACAAAGACGTGTCTCGTTTACAAAATATGGCGGAATTACTCACAGCGTGACGTCCATGGCCACGCCTACCTGCGCGGTGTCATTATGTTCTTTTAGTTGTATCATGCCCTGTACTAAGAAAAATATCACACACAACTTCGGACTCATTATCGAGAACAGATCGCTCACCCCCCCCCCCCCCCCCCCACCATGATTTCAATCTGTCATAAACGAATTTCATAATATTTCCTAGTTTTGGTTCTTCGGAGTTTAGGACACTATACGAGATCATAATTGTTTTACTATACTAAATTTGGCTTCACCATTTGCCACCATCCAGACTTGGAAACTTACACTTATTAAAATAGCTTTGTTCGCGGTAAGGATTCAGAACGGATTCGGGACTATTCGCATGCGCAGTTGAAATAATGACGTTCGCGGATCACAAAATTCCGGATTTCTAGTTACAGTTCCGTGTTCGCGGAGAAGCAACATTCGGTTCGAGATCCATTCTGAACTGATTCTATCGGTTCTAGGGATTTAACAAGAACCGTAAGTTCGGACACGCCCCCTATCAAATTTATATGATTTCACGATTGTGTTTGTTTGGTTAGGAATCCAAAGTTTATACTGAAACAGATTTTTTGCATAAGATGATTTGGATTTTATTGTAACTGCCCTATGCCCATGCCCTATTGCCGCCAAAACCAAAAAAATACATTGACAGTAGACAATCCCAAATAATTCTAGTTCCGATGTTCCGAAATCGTTCGCGGTAAAAACAAATCCTGAATCGGTTAATAATTAAGCATGCGCACTACGACAAACCTGAATCAGTTCTGATCTCGTTCTGAATCGGTTCGGAATGTCTTCCGCGAACAAAGCTAATTTAAAATATTTCTAATATCACACAATGCATGTAGGTACATTACATTTATTTCGAAAATCTAGTTAACTGTTACTTTTTACAGAATAAAAATACGTACAAAGCGAGACTGTTTGTAATCAAGATAAATATTTAATTCTTCATTTCTGCGCGTTGTTTTCATTGCTTTTTTTAATAATTTTTTTTTTTGATATTAAAAGTCGTGTGTTTTAAAAAAGACAGATAAATAACGTAAGATCAAAAAAAGTCATCAAAGAGTGCCGGGGAATCAATAACATATCTCTTGAATTAGTTCTCTTGAAGGTAACATAGGTAAAAGGTTTATTTAGGGTTAGGTGAATGAAAAATAAAACTGTCAAGTTACGAAGTTTTTACTTTTAAGAAAATTAAATATTATGGTAATCACAGCAGAACAAAAAGCTTTTATGATCGAAAGTTAATTTACAAATGGTAGCAGGGTTGATAGGGTGGGAGACTCAAAGTTCGCACTGCACAAAAAGTAGAAGAATTGAGGCAAATTGTTAATAAACACCCAAAAACCACTATTCGGCGTTTAGGTCAGCAAGTAAATGTATCCAAAAGAACCTGCAATACAATCCTGAAAAGTGACTTGCATATGCACGCTTATCGTCTAAGCTCAGTCAAAGAATTATTACCAAACGACAAGCCGCAGTGAATGCATTTTTCAGAGTGGTTTGTGGGTAAGTTGCATAATAATGGAAACTTATTTGAAAAAACCTTTTTTACTGACAAGGCATGGAAATTCTCAACAAATGAGTATGTGGAGTTCTGAAAATCCACATTTCTTTATAGAGAAGCCTTTGCATTCACAGAAATTTGGCGTGTGAGCGGCCATATCGAAAAGAAGGTCAATTGGACCGAAGGGACTCTGAGTTCGCCGCGATACCGTAATGAAATTTTGGAAAATTTTGTAAACGCATTAGACGATGAAGAGAAGCGACAAGGCTACTTCCAACAGCACGGCGCGGCGCACCAATTCACGTAACTCTTGATAATTTTTCGAAGGCCGAATCATTAGTCGTAATATGCCAGTTAGGTGGTCACCACAGTCTTGCCATCTCACGCCGTGCAACTATTTTTATGGCCACACATTAAACACTCGGATTTCAAAACCCCTTGTGAAAATTTAGAAAACCTACGGGCTAAAATTACAAATAAATTTCAGGAAATTAACAACTCCCCCCCCCCCCCAAGTATTCACGCAATGTTTATGATGCTGTAAAAAAAATGAGAATGTTTGGAAGTACAAGGTGGACACGTCTCTCATTTAGTTTAAATTTATAATTTTTAGGTTCTTTGTTGTATATGTTTTCTTTTAATTCTGTATTATGCAATGACTATGCCAATAATGTAATTTTCTTAAAAATAAAAACTTCAGAACATGACAGTTCTATTTTTTATTCACCTATACCCTCCACGGCGTACTTTGAGAATGTTTTTTTTTATCTTACGATATATTTAGCGGAAGTAGAGGAACACGTGAGGTGATACCATAGAGAAAATATATAATAGAGAAATAGTGTCATTTGCGAATGTGGCAAATTTACCAAGCTGAATCCGTAAACAAAGACGGTCTTCTGCGGGCTTGCGCCTTGTCGAACGTTTGCCTTGTGATAGACAGGACCGTACTTCAAAATTTATTTCACATGACGTGAATCTTTTATCGAGTAATAAATGCTAAATATATTACTTGTAATTATTCTTTTTATTAATGATAAAAATGTAACCATTAGTGAGATTTTAACAAAAAGTGTATAGTTTGTTGGCTTAAATCTGAGTTTTCTTGCTATACAAAACTGTCGATAATTCCTCGAAAATAGCTCAGTTTATACATATACAGTGCGTCTCTTTAATGTCCCCCCTCTTAATTTTTTAAACGTTACATTTACAAAATTTAAAGTTGAAATAAAATATAAACATAGTATTCTAAACAATAGAAATAAAATATGCAACTGTTTTAAGAAGTAAAATAGTAAATCAAAAAAATTACATGTGTATATTTTATTGGATTGGCATCCCATCCTGTATAATTATTGAACAAACCAAGTTCTATGGTAAGATGTAAATATTTTTACACCTATTTACAGTGTGTGCACTTGATACTTTGCTGAAAGCGCTACTACTTACGGCCCCATGTCAATCTAATCCACCGATATCTTAGCGATCCTCTGGCGAAAGCGCTTTTTTCTTTCGCCATCCCTTTTAAAATACTCCCCTCTACCCTAATCCACTAGTATTTTTAGTGCCCCTTTGACGAAAGCGCAAATATGCCTTTTGGACACACCCTTCTAATCCACTGATATCTTAGCGATCCTTTGGCGAAAGCGCTTTTTTCTTTCGCCATCCCTTTTAAAATACTCCCCTCTACCCTAATCCACTAGTATTTTTAGTGCCCCTTTGGCGAAAGCGCAAATATGCCTTTTGGTCACACTCACCCTTATGCAATATAGGGGAAGGAGGCATTGCCACTATATATGACCTTCTTACACCATCTTACCCCTTATACAATGCCCCTAATACACACACACCCCATCAGTGCCTTTCTGACACCTTGACCACACTCAATATACGTCACTGACAAATATTTCTACTTCTCCGTGCGTGTATTCACTTCAACACCGCAGTGCATTTAAGATAAATTATATTTTTTACCTACTATTCTTTCACATATTGATATAATTTAAATTTGGAATTAAACTATTTGTATGTATGCACTAATTGTAAGAAATAGACTACGAAATAATTCCTTATATTTAAAAGTTGGATACATAATTGGCGAAACATATGAAATGTCTGTAACACTTTGTAAAGACTATTTTTGTATCGAAATAACAAGCTTCAGAGGTTCGCTATATTCGCCACCCCAACCAAAAATACCATAACATACAAATGACTGAGATTTTTTCGGCCCGGTTCTGATCGCCGCGTTGCGTCATTGAGTTCAACAACCACTTTTACGAGACGTGCCGAGTGCGCATGCCTCGAGAGGACGTCGTTTAAAAATCTGACTGGCGCCCAATACGTACAAACGCAGTTTTTCGCCCATACATTGGACGGATTCAGCGGTGTCGCGAATGCGTTGTGATGGTCTAAATATATGTTGTCTATGGGTGATACCCGCGCTTGTGGGATTTTGGGGAAATTTTCAAAAAACAATTTTATAAAAAATGAATTTTTGACGGTACACTTTTTCATAAACACAGTGTTTTTTGAAATAGTGTATTGTACAACAAGTTTAGAAATTACTTTTTTCACAGGAGGAGACGTGTATGGGCTTCAGCCGAAGGCAAAAGCAACAAGTCGAACGACAGCATTTACAAGACCTGAACCTGAGTGTGAAAAGAGTAATTATCAAAACTTGTTGTACAATATAGTATTATTTTTTGAATATCTTGTTTTTAAGAGAGCGTCTTTTGGCGAAATGTATATTCGGATAAATTGTTGGTGGAAAAAAAATCCATAATTTTTTAAAAATATTTTCGAAGAGCTTTCATAGATCTCTTTTGCCACTAGTGTTAAACCTTAGGCTATTGTGGTCTCCACACACAGTAAATAAAAGTCACTGTTTTGCAACAAATTATATTGACGCTACTCTCAGAATTCTTTTTTTTTTTATTATATATTAACAATTTTTTCAATAACTTGTCATTATTTATCGTAACCTCAGTTATATCTTTTGTTTATTACTTTATTATAGGACTATTTTTTCTTTAGTCCATTTACAATTTTCGTAATAATTAACTAATGTGTTGGCATCAGAATACCACCTAACAATCGTGCGTTTCTTTTATTTCTTCACAATTTCACAAAGCCCCGCAGTCATATAAGTACCTTCACGTCCACCTTCCATCTTTTCATTCTTTTTGCATTATAATGGAAAAAATAGAGACTTCCCGATGACATAATAAAATTATAACGTTAAACATCTCCGGGACTCGAAAATAACCCAACGCATTTTTAATTTCAAAGACTTATTTTACTAGAAATGTGTCCTTAATTTAATATGAATTTCTTTACTTAATATCGGAAAATATGGACCATACACTCGTGAAATTAGGTTGAAATTGTAAGCAGAACAAAACAGGCTATCGTAAAATAAAAAAAAGTCCTCAAAGTATGTCGTGGAATCAGTCACGCATGTCTTGAATTACTCTTGAAAGGTAACATAGGTAATAGGCTTGGATGAATTAAGAATGGATACGGGATGATTTAACATTCTTTGAAGCCAAAACAAATCATTCTAAGCGACACTGTAACCGCAATTTGTAAACATTGGCCATATCTTATTTTACCTTATATTTTTGTACAAAAAATACGTTAGAAGCATCACAAGATTTGCTAAAAGTAATACAAGCCCTAAAATATTTTATTTTCTGCTAAATAATAATAAATTTAGGTTAGAAAGCTCTTAAATACATTATTTCTAAAGGCTTATTTACAGTCGCTACGAATCATTTATAAATCCATAAGTCGCACTTTTTCTCTTCTAGTTCATTAGACAAAGACATTCGTATAACCGAGTGTTCAGACGTATTTGCTAAGCAACCAACAGAGACAGCAACACTTCTGAGCTCCAACACTCCAATGCTATTTTATCTCTTTCTACTACCATTCTTAATTTAATTACGTATTTCCTAAAGTTAGTAAACTGGACCTCTAGGGTAAGATGCTTTCATAACAAACAACAAATAAACAGGCTATACGTTCGATACGCTCACAGTATACGGAACACCGAATCCTTTCTAATTCATCCAAGGTAATAGATATAGATGAATGAAAAATAAAACTGTCAAGTTTTTATTTTTAAGAAAATTACATTATTGTCATTGTCATTTTATAATACAGAGTTAAAAGAAAACATATACAGGAAAGAACCTAAAAATTATAAATTTAAACTAAATAGAGACGTGTCCACCTTCTACTTCCAAACATGTTCTCATTCTTCTTTTTACAGCATGAAAAACATTGGTGAGCACTTGGGGGGAGTTGTTAATCTCCTGAAAATTTGTATTTCTAGTCCGTAAGTCTTCTAAATTTTCACAAGGGGTTTTGAAAACCGACTTTTTAATGTGTGGCCATAACAAAAATCGCACGGCGTGAGCTTGCAGGACCGTGGTGGGCACCTAACTGGCATATTACGGCTAATGATTCGGTCTTCGAAAAATTCTTCCAAAAAATTTAAATTATCAAGGGTTACGTGAATTAGTGCGCCGTCCTGCTGGAAGTAGCCTTGTCGCATCTCCTCATCGTCTAATGCGTTTACAATATTTTCTAAAATTTCATTACGGAATCGCGCCGAATTGAGAGTCCCTTCAAAAAAATCGGTCCAATTAACCTTCTTTTCGATGTGGCCGCCCACACGCCAGCTTTCTGTGAATGCTGAGGCTTCTCTATAAAGAAATGTGGATTTACAGAACTCCACATTCTCATTTGTTGAGAATTCACATAACCAGAGAAATAAAACCATGCCTCGTCAGTATAAAAGTTTTTCAAATACGTTTTCAATATTATGCAAATTACCCATAAACTAAAAATTACCCGAAACTAATAAACTAACGAAATAATAATAGTATCGCAACTATAATAATACCTATAAAGAACAGTGGCGCAGTCACGGGGGGGGGGGGGTGGGTTGGGCTTAACCCCCCCCCCCCCCAAAGGCCTAAAAATTACCCTACCCATTTCTCAAATTAACGAAAATAAAGCAATATTTGTCAAACTTTTTTGTCAAAACCCCCCCCCCCAGAGCGTTTTTGTCAAATTTTTTTGTCAAAACCCCCCCCAGAGCGTATTCCTGGCTGCGCCACTGATAAAGAACATGCAATAATTTTCAGCATATTGTACTATTATGAGGTCATCCAAGTTGTCGACACTGGTCTATCTTGAAAAAGAACTCAGTTTAGAAAAATGGTGTGGAAAACGAACATATTTCATTCCAAGCTACTTTGCATACACAATTTTTACATATTTCCACGTTTCCTATTTTACATTTTTTTCTTTCTACGCCTCTGGAGCCTTATTTTAAGGGATAACATAAGCAAATGATATACCAGTCAATAGGGGTAGGGGTAGCTTTGGCCTTCATTTTGTGTTCATTGTAATTTTTTGTTTAATGACGGGCTATCACGATATAGATAAAAATGTGCCGTTATGGATACCCCCTCCAATTTCTTTTGTTATAGTGACTTAGGTACAATACAAAAACAAACAAAAATTATAACTTTCTTGCAGACTTTTATGGTTTATCGAATGACACCAAACTCACGTTTCCATCTTCTATGGTTTTCGAAAAAAAAAACTATTACAATCCAATCACCAACATAAGGGGGGGGGGGAGCCAGCATAACTTTCTGAGTTGGGTCCGTTCAAAAATCTACTAATGTTGACATGCTCTATATCCACTGTAGAAAGGATTGGCTTTTGATCAAAAACCGTATCAAACCCTCAAGTCACTATACAGACATTAACAAATTAGTGTTTACAATACCGTATATAGCCACTAGGCATCAACAACTCCCTATTTCGAGCACTTTTAAAAGGGGCATATTTTGCATACTAGCGACTACTCTTTGCGATTTTTATTGTGTTCCCCTGAATAAGTTCTTGAGTCAGTCTTTCGAAATAGCGTATGGATTTCCTGCGTCAGGTCCTCGAAAAACCCTTTTTCAAGTGAAAATTTTTAATTCCCGCCGAAGACTAAAGTGGGTAATAAGGAGCAAGGGGAGAATGTCGGGATGGTTTTATTTGAGAGTAATTTTGGGAATGTCGTTTAAAATAGCGACAGAAGCAGATTTGCCTGTGAAGCTTCAGAAAATGGGCTGCAATCGTCATGGCAGTTTATTTTGGTCTTTATTAACAAAAAAAAGGATTTTCTACTGCAAATTTTCGCGCGAATTTCTAAACTTGTAAAACGTGATCCCATTGGCTGTGACGTCAAAAGTGTTATAATAAGTACATGACGAATTTCAGTATGGTAGGGTTATCGAAAAATCAATAAAAATGGCATTGAATGCGTAACTTATCCAATGAAAAATCCCTGCACTTGAAGTAGAAGTTTTCTAAAATCTTATTCATGTATCACTGAAAAAATCGTTTGGACTTTTTTTCACACAAAATTGTTGCAAAGGCTTTGTAGAACAATTTACTCTAATTGGAGTATTAGTAACAACAGTTTTTATACATTTTCATACACTTGTAGCAAATTTTGCTACAAATTGGTCTTGGACGTTTTTGAGAACAAATTGTTGGAAAAAGGTACACAATTGTAGTGAAATGTCCCTCAATGTCTTTTCAGTGATTTCAAGCCGAAATCGGTCCAGGAACCTTCCAATTTTGCAACAAAAACTGACATTTGTGCGAAATTTTACACAACAGGTTTTAATTGTTTCGACGCAAATAAACTGCAACTCTGGTTTCATGTCAATGGTCGACAATAACTATTCGAAAATTCGAAAATTTAAAAGTTTCAAATTTTGCATGTCCCCGATGCAAAAAAAATAGGATTTGTTGGAAAAAAATCAAGAAAACTCAGTTTTTACCCTTAAATCCGGACAATCCGGTTTCGTAAATGTTGGTTATGTTTAATACCCAAGTCTTTTTGCTCCATCACAACTCTGAGATCCATCTTGAGTCTCTTCTGGATTAAAGATACATTCATTATTGTGATCCATATTCTAAAAAGTATTTATTCTGTATGAAATTTTATTAATTTTAACAAACTGGCAACTTGCCCCAAAAAGGATGAATTACGTATAAAAAATAGTCCACAGACAACAAAATAACAAAATCAAGTCTAATAATACAAAAAATCAAATAAAACACTCAAAAACACTTAAAAACGGAAGAAAAACTACTGAAAATACCAAAAATTTGGGAAATCACAGGAAAATAAAAGGTTTGTTTCGGAATGTCCAACAGTCCAACAATGGCCGACAAAACGTCAATCAGCTGATGCTGGTAATTTTATTTTTTCAAGATGGCGGATAATTCCGTTACCACTACAAAAGTGTTATATTAGACAGAGTTTATAATTTAATCTTTCTCTTGATACCGGAAGATTTTGGGATACTTCTGCAGCTTTTTCTGCTATCTCTGGAGGAGTAGATTCGAGATAATCTTCGTCGAGGTTTTAACGGCTGTAAACTGCGCCCTCCCTGGGTCAGGCTGTAAACCTCTCATCCCAATTTTTCTTATAAAACCATCAAGAAATTCTCATAAATAATTAATTTATTCCAAAAACTGTCATCGCTCCTTCCTAATCTAAAAGAAACACGACATAATAGATATAATAAGCAATAGAACCACCATATCATTAGGTATGTACCATGTAGAACATCAAATTACGGGTCGCAGTCCATTATTACTAGACATTATGTTTTACATAATCTGTGCTCGTGGTTCTTGAACCATGATGGGTAGGTGACTACATTATAGTATTATAATTGTATGAATAAGGAATGTTTGAACGACATTAGGATGGTATGGTGCTTTTTTATTGGGTTCTTATTGTTCTCTATTATTAATTCTGTCATTTGGTTGATAATTTATGTAAAAATGGCGATTATACGATAATTTTTCGAAAAACCATTTTCGAGATAAAATTTTGTAGACAAAATTTCCCTGGTTGTATTATTCAAGTTTGTTGCTTTTTGTCTATTTCACTTTTGACATTTTATTCAAAACCACTCGACTCACGTCTCGTGGCTTTGTTAAAAATGATATTCACGAAATTGGTAAGCAACAATCTTTCATAACAATAATTTACGTTTCTTAACCTCTGCGTTGCAGTATTTTGATGATGCATTAAAATAATTGATACAAAATACAATAATTTATTTTACAATTATGAACTTGAATTCAGTAAGTACTAATTACATTGTAATAAGTTAAGAATATTTGACGTTTAATGGCAGATATGTAAATATCATGGCAACCTAATTAGAAATGCATTCATATCGATGTGTTCACTGTTGTAGGGCAGAGAATGGGAAAATGTACAAAATCATAACAATTTTTATTTTTATCAAATTTTTAATGAATAAAGAGATAACTGGTTATTAAAAATTCTTTTACAATCTAAATAAATTTTCCTCATAAAAGCTTTCGATATTGTCAAAAATAAAAGTATTTTACTGTATTAAAATTCATATTTTCTGACAGACCTCGTATATGACAGAAATTTCGATATCTGATGATTGAATTTTAGGTTTTGGACCATGCAGAACTTTTTATGAAGAATAACTTTTTTTCGTAAAATTAATAATAAAAAGTTTCCCATATGCTGCGAACTTAAGCAGGCACACTGTATAATCTGAAAAAAATATCATCAAAAAATTGTTTTTTAAAAACATTTCCTATATTGAAAAATGGCAAGCACAGATAAACAGTATTGGTACTAAAGTATTACAAGAAAAAGCTAGTACTATTTGTTAATATGTAGAAATTTGAATCTAAACTTTACAAATGTCTCAAAATAACTCATCTTTTCTCGCCGATTTCGGTAATCCCTTGAATGTCAAGGTACACACAGAAATATTAAAGCCTATTTATACCCTGTATATTTACCTATTTGAAACGCCATGCATTAAGAGTCCCAAACCTTGAAAACATCATGTTTCTAGATTCTAGACTAACAGCAAAATTCATCGTCCGCGTCTGTTTTAATATTAACAGATAAAAACATACTAATCAGTTGGTGTAATAACTTTAATAGTGATTTATTTTGATACAATATATTATCAAATATGCAGTAATTCGCCGTTAGTCCGGTCCTGGAATTTCTAGCAGTTGTTACTATTGTTATCAAGACATTGGCAGACGAAAAGCAGCACATACTTATGTCATTAAAAAGTTACGTGGTCTATTACAGCTGCTTACGTGGCAGTACAGTAAGAATACCTGAGTGTAGAAAAACAAGACTTAATTTAAGGTAAAAAATCTTGGCCAAGCAACTACACATGGAACTGACTTCACATGGCGCTCCAATCCAATCGAGATTGGAAGAAGTTTCTTAAGATAAAAATAAAGAACAGGAAGCTTGATTCTAGGTCTACCAGCTAAAACTGAAAAAGAAAGGAAATGCAGTAGAATAACGGTAAATTAAAAATCATGTAATGATACTCATTTCGTGACAGGTTCCTTAAGACCAGCTCTGTTCAGTATTTTATTCAACGTCTCTGTTCAAATTGTGTTTATTTGTAGGGTTACAAAAATAACCCAAAGTTAATTTATGAACTTGATATACACTAAGTTGGGGTGATTAATTTAAAAGAATTGGGTGCATGTAATACAAGATAATCCTTGAAAGCGGGCGGATAACATGTCACATGTCACAAAGTGAACAGTTTTTCAGGTTTTTCCAGGGCTTCACTTTATAAGTTTTAGGTTTTAGGTTTCGAGAACGGCTATCGAATTATTGTGGAGTAGGTTGTTGGTTCAATTTACTTATTTAACAATTTATTCATTTATTTAATTAAATTTTTTATGACCGACTAGAAAATGTACAGTCTCTGGAGAATTTTTCTCCCAGAAATTAAGGTTTTACCGGCCAAGATCGGAAAATGGGCATCAGGGATCAACAAAAGCTTTTGCCGATCCCTGTTTTTTCTTCTTTCTGATCCCTGTGTGTGAAAAATAATGCAAAACTTGTGGAAAAGTTTGCCTTGCCGTTACTATGCAAACGAGTTTGTGTTATTGTTTGGATAAGTCAAATAAATAATAGATAATATAATCATAATTTATTCGAGTTCTCAAAAGTGAATTCGTAAGTTTGAAAGTTGTACTAGATGGATTCAGATTTGAAACCATCAATAGCAGAAAATGAAAATTCACTAGAAATTTTGAAAGCGATCACGAAGGCGACATACGATCTTTTGCCGGAAAAATCAAAAGCTCGACACGAGAAAGCGTACGAAGCATTTATGAATTGGTGCCGAGAAAAGAACGTAAAAAATGGGGGTTCTTTTGGGTTATTTCGTTGAAAAATCTTCGACCTTATGGAGTCTATATTCAATGCTGAAAACCATCACATTTTTTTCTGCTTTAAATTATTAGTGTATTTGTATAAATCACTACAAATAAAATTTTTTAAATTAATTTTTCCCCCCTGAGAAAAAATATACATATTTTGAAATCATTATTATTCCATTTGACCCCGAAACAAATCCTCTTAAATCAAAAATTCATTTTTCTGAATCTGCTAATAGCCCCAATATTCAATTTCTAATGACCCTGGAGATCCCTAATGCCCGGTTGCGCCTGTACGGCCTGTCGTCTTTACTCCGGACCAACATGGTGTCTATGTTCAGAGCGTTTGCGATCCTGCAAGCGCGCGGTACGGAGTGTTTGTATCTCGCGGCACCTCTTTACGGCAAAAGCTCGACTACGACCGAGGTTACGAAATACGGAAACGGACTTTTAACCGGTTACGGCGGCGTTTTTTATGTTGGCGCGTTCGGCGCCAATTGGTTTTTTAGCCGGTAAAACTTTTTTTGGAAAATGTGATACAACGGATAAATGAGAAAGTATTTTTAGTTAAAAACGTGTACATCTGGATGACTTTTGCATTGCGGCGGTTATGTTTTTGTTGATTTGAGGTTTATTTTGCATCGAATGATATAAACAAAACTGACAGTAAGAACGGTTATGTTTATGAAAATGCCTTTCGACGATATTTAAAATATTTTTTGGTAAGTCCGAAAACCTATTTTTCCAAAAATTTATGAAATTAGAAGCAGTTGAATAATTGTAGTCTTCGAAAATGTTGCAAAGATTATGCTATAGCCTGTGAAAGAGTTTGATATTTTATTTTTTTTTAATTTAAGGGTTTTATTTTTTTTTTAATTTAAGAGGTTTTAATTTATAAATGGTTGCGTAGTCTTTTGAACAACCCAAACATTTTTTTAAGTCATGTTTCTTTAGGGGAAAGGTCGACCTTATGAAAAATTTATTTTTCCACTTTATTCAAATTAAATGTTTACTGCGTTATTAATTATCAGTAATACCATAATCTGCCATAATTTATATTTTAAATATTCTTAAAAGTTGCAAATGCAAGCTTTAGTAAAAGAACTGTCAAAGTCGGATCATTTGTATTAAAAAGAGGCCACTTGATCCAAAAAGTATGGGTTTCAAATTGGCTAATAACGATAATAAAGAATTTAATTTATCTAACTGTTGCTAAATTAAGTAAATGTTGTTCAGTTTAATATTTATTGATAAATAAATGGTTGTAGAAGAATGTATGCAACTCTTATGTAAGGGAAGGGCCATTAAATACATGATCGTTGCATAATATAGGTACTATTTTGAATTTGTTGAGCTGAATTGCAGACGATTCTGGTGAAGTTTCATCGTTATCTTGCCAAAGTTATTTATTGTGTACATAACGTGTGGAGATTTTTAATATACTTACATTGTTTAAAATTTTTTTTAAATGTGCATATTTCGTAAATTAATGCCATTAATTATTTTTTTATAAATCTTGTGTTTGTAGAAATGTTGCTAAAATTTCAAGAATCATCAAAATATAAAATAATTCTTCTTGGACTTATAATTTAAACATATTGTCAGGAATGGAATTGCATGTTGTTCTGTGGTTGTTAAACCGCCATAGATAAAGTGACCAGATTTCCACTCCAGGAATGCGGGACGCTGTAAGGGGGGGGGGGGGTGAAATATAATTATTTATTTAATATATATATATATATATATATATATATATATATATATATATATATATATATATATATATATATATATATATATATTATAATGTGTAATGTTTTGATAATAATCTAAAAATAATAATAATGTACTCGTACCTGTGTTTATAATATTATAATAAAACTCATCAAAAATATTAGAGAGATTCCATTAATTTTATATAGAAAATTACACAAAAATTATATATTGGATAAATGCGGGACGAAATGCGGGACAGTTTGAATGCGGGACGGAGAGGTGAAATGCGGGACTGTCCCGCCTAATGCGGGACGAATGGTCACTTTAGCCATAGACATGTTATAGATAAATGTATGGGATCTTCATGCATTTTTAGACGAATTCTTGTTTTTATATTTAAATGTGGGTAACAGAAATATGAAATTTTATTCCGGAGTTAGAAAACTCTCAACAATAAAATCACATCCAGCTCTCAGTATTTGTAAGACTTTAATTTAAAAGCAAATATGTAAAATATGTTCGGGAGAAAAAATTTTGCGCCCCACGTTGGGCGCCATTGATCGATTAACGGCTTTTTCCTCGACAGTCAACACATTACGGGGTCCTCTATCAATATTTTCTTGATCTAAAGTTAGTGGGTGGGTAATTATGGCGCCCTGCTTGGAAAAATTAAAATAATCGAATAATATGTGAGATGTACCTACTTAAGAAATTGTATTATTTCTTACTTTAAGACTTTAACGTCCAGTTGCACTTACAATCAATTTAATCCAGAATTAAACTAATTGGACACGTAAGGAGGCAGCACTCGTATAAATATCATGGTTATTGTCAATTAAAGTTATTACTTGATTAAAATTTTGAGCATCCCTTTTTTTAACCAAATTAACTGTAAAATGTCAGTTCCGTGCGTGTCTCAGTTGAAATTATTGAAATGGATTGAAAGATTTTTTTAAAAGAATCACTTTTATTAATTTCTCGTAATATTTTTTTCTCCGCAAAGAATGTCTAAAATTTAGGTTACGGGCAACAGTTTGTGAAAATTATTTTTTTCCACCCCACGCGAATATCTATCCTTAGTTAATAGCGTCAGTACTATGTCACCATGTAAAAACTGTAAAATAGGGGGGGGGGGGGGGGCAAGATGACGTCATCGAAAATTCGCTTTATATCGTTCTGCTGCAAGTAAGGGCATGACAGTTTGTCATTTCTTGCACAAAACAAATTTATTTCACTTGCTACAAGCCGCTACCTCGTCAGTTCCGTGCCGATTCATATTTATAATGTTTCTATATATTGGAAAAAGTAATTACGGTCCTTGTCTTAGAGCGCAACTTTTTGTAGTCTATTTTTCTTTAGTTCTTTATTGTGTCAAATTAAAACAAATAGCACATATACTTTTGAAGATGAAGTGATAATTCGAATTGATGTTTTTTAATTTGGCTACATCAAAAATTTTAAGTTTTCAAGAAAACCTCCAGAGCTATTATTGGGACATTATTAGAAAGCAGACAATATTACCTTAATATCAATGATAATAAAAAAATAATTATTACAATTAATATTAAGTCACAAAGCGGGGAAAGACAATGGGCCTTCAAGCCCAGAGACAGGCTGATATTTTATTCAGGCGTCATAGATCCATTTGTAAATGAAACGACGTGTATCAGAAACAGACGTTCTAAAAATGGATACCGACCAGCCTATCCGACTGCTTGCCCAGCGGCCATTATTTTAAACAGCGAAGCCCAAGATATACAAGAAAATAAAACCGAAACAACAAAAATACAAAAAGCGCTCAAATAACTGAAACAGTGGACAGTGGAGGAGCTTGTTGCATTCGTTGCAGGGCGACGTTGCCACGTTTATTTGCAGAAAAATTATATTTTGATAAAGTTTCTATTGATTTAATTTAGAACGTTTTCACCAAAATCACAAAAAGCTTTTGGTGCAGCTCTGACATGAAAATTAAAACTTGTGTGTCGTCAGTGAATTTGGCTAGTGTCATTGTTTCATTCAGATCTTTAAAAGCTCAATTTTGAATTCTATCGGCCAGATTCGCTATCGTTCCGGTGCACAGTGCAGCGATCTTATGGAGAATTGTGACAAAAATCAGAACTCGTAAACAAATTAATATTATCATATAATTTATTTACTACAAATTTGTCGCCTATAAGTCTATATTATTATTTAAAACAGAACATATTTATTTTCTATTGTAAGGTTACAAAAAAAATGGATTTGAATTTATGCGTCCAGAATAACATATTACCAGTAGAAATGGTACTTAAAATAAATAATATTATAAACTGTAATAGTTAATGAAAAGAATACATAGGAACCTAATTCAAGGAAAACAAGTATATAAAATATGTAGTTATGATATGAATCTTATTCTGCCTTCTGACACATTCACTTGCTTCGCTATCTTCAAAAGTAATCGTGATATTATATGCTGACAAAGGATTAGTGTCTTCTACAAGCAACAATCTAAGATTCGCCATAAAATTCGAGGGACTTGTCCCAGTTACGTGTCACAAAGCTAAGGAGACAGCTGTGTAGGGTTGCCACCATTTAAGAGTCTCCCGGGAGGACATTTTTGACATAATTAACAAAACATAATAAGAGAAATGTTAGTTTATTATCTAATAATAACTACAACTACACATAATCAATCAGAATATAGAAAATATTTTAAATGCTTTATAATTCTGTTATTCCGTTATTACATTTTTTTAAAATGACATTTTTCATTTAATTTCGCTGCATTCAGTAATCTACGACCTGTTTTTATAATATCGTAAAATTCGTTACATTTAAGAGGCTCATCAAAATAAATTACCAAGTTACTTTTAATAAGTGCATTACTACATCTATTTCTATGATCTGCCCACTTTGCCCACCAACGTATTTTAATTGTTGACAATAAGGAGTGATTTCTCGGGAGGACATTGGGGATGCTGGGGAGGACGGAGGACATTTTGGGTCGATGGAGGACTGTCCTCCCGAGGGGAGGACGGGTGGCAACCCTACAGCTGTGTATCTTTGGTGACGAGATCCGTACTGTCTGTCATGGATGATTTTGTATTTTTCTAGATATTTTAGAATTTGCAAGTTGATCGCTTTCTCCACAACTTTGCTGACAACAAAGAGAAGAGAGAGAGAGGTCTATAATTGGATGGAAGGGACTTGGAACCTTTCTTCGGGACAGGCTGCACACGACTAGTCTTCCAGCTATCTGGAAATATACTCTTGTCATAGGCGATCTGGAAACGACGAATTAAGGTGGGTGCAAGTTCTGGAGCGCATTTTTTTAGAAGAATTGCGGGTATGCTATCCAGACCGGAGGACTTTTTGGTGTCTAGGGAAAGAAGAATTTTTTGAAATTGTTTGACTTGAAGTATTATGTCGGCTATTTTGTGGGGTACAGACGCAGCGGTTGGAAGAACGAAACTGGCAGGAGCAATTAGGGTGGAATTGGCAGCGAATTGTTTGGCAAATAGTCCAGCTTTTCCTCTAGAGGTGAAGATAATTTCGTTGTCCCAGGTCAGGGGAAGAAAAGTGCTTCTACACAAGTTTTTATAATATTTTTGGCAAGTGACCAGAAAGATTGGCTGCCGTTGGGACAGGAAAGCACTTTATCTTTTATGCGGTTCTTAAAAGCACTTTTGGACTCATAGATAGTTTCATTGTATTGATTGGGCATGAACAAATAAATGGCAGGGTCTCAAAGTTTTAACACTTGGATATTCGTAAAAAGTTCAAGAAGAAACTAAACTTACCTTTTTACAGCATAAGATGTTGAAAGTGTTCTCCGTTTAGTTGCAACCAGTTGATAAATTGTTAATAGACAAGGAGACAGACAAGAATTTTTATAATAGTTTTATATGTTTAGGTA
Source organism: Philopedon plagiatum (assembly GCA_963971165.1). Taxonomy (NCBI): domain Eukaryota; kingdom Metazoa; phylum Arthropoda; class Insecta; order Coleoptera; family Curculionidae; genus Philopedon; species Philopedon plagiatum. Next base: position 123,896,825 of record OZ020192.1, on the reverse strand, counting down.
TCTTAAAAATAAATTGGAACGCTCAAAATAGACATTTATCTCGAAAAAAGGACACTTTAATCTTGTTTATAAGCATAAAGACAAACATTCTTTAGCTATTTTTATGTTTCCACTCAACGTATAAATCTACCAGGTTGTGTAACAGTATAGTGATCATGAACGCTTTTTTTTGTATTTATCACAATTTGACTACGCATGATAGTGCTTGCGAAGTTAGTTACCTGTCTCATGTCTTAGCACTGAAATTTCACGTACAATATTTAGGTATATTTATATTGTTTAGGTATATTACAGGTCTCGAATCAAGAGCTGGATAGTAGACGCAGTTTCTTTAATGCAGATGGCAATTTTTGGGTCGAACCAAGAAATTACAGATTTACCAGCGTAGAAATGTTGCTTGTAATAAGATGCAGCATTCAGTCATGTTCCCGTCTTGTTAATACAGGCTGTGGGCGTTCGCTAATTTCGGGTCCCACTGGTGAAATTTTTTAATCCATTGTGCAGATTTTGCAAAAAACTTTTTGGTGCTGGCAATGATCTTGTCAACATCTGAATACTTGCTTCGAATTGTTTCAGCCACTCGGTGAAAAGCATGTAATAAACAGGTTATTTACTTCAAAGCGCAACTCAAAACTAGATTACACGCGTTTGGCCTCAGGGTATATTCTGGTATCCATACATTGGATGAGTAAAATATAGTTCTATTAACCGAAGGCTTTTCGTATTTCACATTTTCAAATTACCCAGTGTAGATAAATAAATATTTATGTTTCATTTCACATCGGATCCTAATTTTATTTCCAAATAGTGTAAAGACGCCCCTGGACTCACCTATGTTGACAACTCTTTACTAATGACATACTTTGAGCCGAATTAATTTTTAAAATTTTAAAAAATTTTAACTTAAACTTGGCAACACGGTCTAGAGCTTTGACATAAATGCTTTTTCGCTAACAAACTGGGCCTTATTTTACGGTCACTTCTTTATAAAGATCATTATCGTTGTTGCATTCGCAATCACCGTTCATTGAAACAGGACAATGCGTAGCTATTTTAAAAATTAAATTTCCAGTCTAAACGCAGTGGAATGGAAGATAAGTGATCAATTTCGACTTCTTTGTTGATCAGAATGTTATGATTTATTAACTTTCTATTGGCAATGCACAATTTTATTGCTTTTTTTAAAAACTTTATAAAGAAAGGTATGCATTTTTCATAATAAAAGAATTCAATTCCTATTAGCATTAAGGTCCCATAAAAAATCACCATTTTCCAGTTGGGTGGAATCGTTAACTTGAATGTGGACGTAACCATCGATTATTCCCGAATACCTCTTCAATAATTAAAAAATTTCAAACGCCGCACAGTATAATGAAATCGAAATTTGGACATATTGGTACTTCCGCATCATCTTGCAGGCCACTGGATATTACCATTTCGAGAAATGATACGGTCAGGTCCGTAACAAACCCAAAGTTTCCCTCGCCGTGTGACACCTGGCGCCATCTTGTTGAAAGAACATATTGTTAAGGTGCATATTATTGAATTGGGACCATAAAAAGTTTCTTAACGCTGTAGCGTTCGCCATGAACGTTAACCGTTTCATCATCGTCATTTTCATGAAAAAATGGCCCTACACCTAACACCTCCAGCCCACAATGCTCACCACACGGTCTGCAAAAATTATGGTATTAGAATATATCAAAGGAATACTACTGAAAAGAATGTTATCCACTTTGAGTGACTTTGACTTTTTGTAAATTTTTGGATAATCCAGGAGTACAATGGGTCAGTTCAAGGCATATGCCATTTGTTAGATAGAATGCAAATAGACAGGGTATTATCCGCCCCGCTACCCATATGATACACCAGTGAATCTGTAATAGCCTATAGATCAGTGATCGTCAATACACGTCTTGACTGAACTTAAATTACCAGTATTACCCGATCCGATAGTGTAAAGATCCTATTATAAAACTGATTATTTTTCTAAACTAGATAGGTTTTAGACCTCGCGTCTCGTTAAGCGCTATTTTATTTATATTGTTAGAGAATTTAATTTGTAAAGACTGATTTTCCGGGTTATAAATTGAAATTTATTAGACGTTCGAACAGTTTAGACTATTTTAGACTAGTTCGAGTTAACAAGTTATTATTAGCGTGAATAATCCAATCAAGTTTTACCCTCATTTTTATGTGAAAATCATTATTAATTGGGAATATTTGATTTCCATTATTATTATTCTCTATCAGATTTGACTCTTTATACAGGAAGGCCAACAAACCAAGGAGAACGTAGACAGTGCATAAGTTGAAAGGGGAGAAGTATTGCCTGGCTCGGAATAGAAAAACAAGCTTGTAGCTGCGGATGTGGCTATTGAAGTAATGTTATTGTGCTAGCTGGGATTTAAATAAATAAATACATATTTATTGTTCTATGTTCTATTACAATCTATAGATTTCGTCAATCGCAATTATTAAACAGACATTATTTTACGGTGTATCAAAAATGTTAAAATTTGTGAAAAAAATAAGGTACAAAAAAATTCATCCAAACTCTAAAGAGTCCTATTGGTTAGAAAATTTTCAAACCTTTTTTCAAAACTCAGTATACTACTAGAATTTTTAAAGTGTAACGGTAGATTGTTATATAATTTAAGACCTAGAACGTTTGGAGAGTCTCTGGTTACATTAAGATTATAAGATTACAATATGGTATACAAAAGTCCTATTTATGTCTCATATCAAAACTATGCACCATTTTACCTAAACTTAGCTTAATTTAAAAACACATATACGCACATTTCGAAAATAAATAGAGACCTCACAGTTCAAATTTTGTACGATTTAAAAAGGGTTCTACAGGAATACTTAAGTAGATAGTAGGTACTGGCAATATTACTCAAAATTATCTTTTGACGTAAAAGCGCATCACTGGCCGTAGATGACCTACCCCAGAAATAGACGCCGTAAGAAATTCGACTAGACTAGTATCGCTGTAAGTTAAACACCGGAACGTCACGACTGGACCACGGCGCTTGGTGACGTTGCGGTGTTTAACTTACAGCGTTACTAGTTTATCCACCTGAGCGTGATAGAGGGCTAAAAGCTGTTGCGCAGTCAACACCGAGTATAACATCCTAAACTGGTAAGAGCTACTGATCTAGGTACATAGTTTGGGAGGAAGACTGTAAGAAGGTAGTTTGTTGAGGAGTGCAGTTGTTCCCTAATAAGAACCAGAATATATTGTTACAAAAGTAGGTACTGCACTGCTACAAATACGCCACTGGCAATGGTCTGATGGTAATTGTTCAGTTGGCATTTATTACCCGTATAAAGAAGATAAAGAAGTAATATTCAATCGTAAATTCTATAAAAGAAATAAAATTGCATATTGCAGTGAACGTACTGGGTCAGATTCAATAAGAAATGTGAAAGTTGCAAAAATGCATTATGTAAAAAATAAGATGCACGTTTTTTTATAGGTAAAGAACTTTTGTAGAGATATGGGGACATTCGTCAAGACGCAAATTCTAAAATATTTAGAAAAACAGATCTGTCATAGACATGGATTCCGTCATGAAAAATCCGTAACAGATCTTCATCTCACTTTTATGACACACAACGTCTTTGTATTCTTTAACTTTGTCTTTTAATCTTATATGGAATTGATAATTCCGGCTGTTTGTCTTTACAACGCCTGGTCCTTAGTTTCTTTTCGGGTTAAACCTTTTTCCTGTCAATTATCATTGACTTCTTCCACCCATCTATGCATTGGTCCTTCTCTTCTATCCCTTCTTCCATTTCATAGCTCTTCTGCTGATATTATCATCATCTCTTCACATCAGATGTCCATAACATTGTACCCTGTATCTTTATATCATATCATCTGTAAAAGCGTGAAACGACATTCGGCTATATTGACGTTCAGTATTCAATAAGGCGCGATATCGTATGCGACGCATGTTAATGTTATGGTGTAATACCAAAATCGTCTTTATTATGTACAATGTGCGCTCGCCGCAGCCGGCCGATGAGATGAAGATGAGTAACTGTTGCAATTTGCAATGTTGCCAATTGGGAACGGTTTCTTAAGGCAGAACGTTCGTTTTGTTACTCGGAACAGTCGAAGCCTTGGAACAGGTATTTTATTAAACTGATAACTGTTATAACCTGTTCCTCGTTCGTAACTGTTCCAAAATAAGTGTTCCTAGTATTTTGTATCATCTCTAGATCTAACCTAGAGTACTGTTTCCACATTTGGGAAGCGGCGTCGACTTCGACGCTTCACATCCTTGATTCTATCTAAAGAAGAGTCATTCGACTCATCAAGAAATAATACCATAATCTGACATAATTTTTAATATAAATATTCAATAGATTTTATTCGCATAGATTCGATTTATCTTAAAATACCAGAAAAGTTATCATAAATTAAAATTCAAAATTATCAGGTGCCCATATTAGTCGATGTCATGGTAACCGCGCTTGTTGATTGTTTGAATTTTGACTTTAGCAACTTCATTATTAGCGTCCAATTTTGTGCCATACGTTCAATTTTAGTGAAAAAGAATATTAATATGGGTGTATTAATTTGCGTGTTATTATGAATTCGTAATGGCACTGAGTGTTATTATGAAGGCCATAATGACATCCAAATGACAATGCTAAATGTGTCGTAATGTCAATGTCGTAGATTAAAATTTTAATGAAAATGCAAACTTTAGCAAAAGAGCTGTCAAAGTTAGGTCATTTGTATTAAAAAGAAGCCACTTAGGTACTTGGTTAAAGCAATATGGGTTTGAAATCAGCTATAACGCTGTTTCATAATAAATAATTTGTATAATAATGAACATTATTATGAAACATATCGAATACATATAATTTGAAGTTTAGAGCACGGGAGTAGAAAAATAAGATATTTTTATTATACGTATACATTTTTCTACAGCTACATACATTAACTGGAAAATTCGTGCCTTTTGCACACAATATGGCCGTGGGTGCCTGCTGCTCGTATCTGAAAGATAGCTCCCACTTTTCTAAAAAGTAAAATTTATTTTTAACGAGAGAGGAAAGAGTGAACTGAACCGTAGACAAACTACGAACGAATTATGGCTTCTGGCAACACATAAACTTACTGGCAAGCCCTAAAAAAGTATCAAAAGGTATAAGTTGTAGTTAGTGAAAGAAAAAGTTTCTCAGGCATGAGCTTTTTGAAATTACTGAGGTGTGCGAAGGCTCGGATTTTCGGATTAATAGCTCCGTTTTATTTTTGGATCTTTTGTTAGGCCTTTAACAGTTTTTATTTTATCGTTTATAATGTGGTATGAGGATAAATTTTGATACTATCATTGTTTTAAAGTACGATTACTTGAGACTTACTACTTACCGTTTTAATTGTTAAATTACGAACTCAAAAGGCAAGGAAAAAATCCACCGACCGCACACACAACGCTTACCAGCCAGCTGACTGTTGCCAAAGTCCTGTAGGTACCAACACGCGTACAATGTGACCTGTGGCATCTATCCCCACGCGGCATCTCTTCCACATTTACCCAATGACTTACATTTACCCTACAAACCAAAAAAAAAAATAGAAGAAAATTACTAGGATAATTTAGCTACAAAAAATGTTTACTTTTCGGTATAATTTATTGCAATTTAAAAAGCAGCCATTTGTCCTTAGTGAATAATGACGTCAGGAGATCAGCAAAAATAAATGTCAATCTACAACGTATCCAAGCTGAACCTAAATTCGAACAGGTTTTTTTTTCGGAAACAGTCAGAGGAGAGCAATCGAATGGTTTTGATTGATTGAGGAATAGTGCAACTAGCTTCGGTAAAAAATTCAGTTATACAGGATGTTTTATTTCGGAGCTATGAAACGTCAAATTCGAAATTTCCGGGATTTCCGTTGAAATCGGGTACAGGTCGCAAAAGTGAATTAAAGCGATGTAAATTTTCGGAGGTTGTGGAGGATCCGGAGCTTCAGAACTCTATTGAAACTGGTAAGGATTGGAAAATGGCAAGGAATTCTTTTGAATTTTTTTAGGTCGAAAAATGCCATTTGCAGATCCCTCTTTGGTACCTAATAACTCGAAAACAAAATGTGGGATCGAAAAACTGATTCATAAGTGAAACTTTAAAATCTCAAATACTTTATTTTTGCAATACATTTACCTAAGCCTAAAGCTGTAAAATGGATATATTTGGGAAAAACTGAAAATTTCGATTTTTGACCCAAATATTTCCGGGTTTTTAATTTAAATACCTACCTATTATATTGGGACACTCTTTAGAATATAAGTAATAAGTGCTGAATACCCCTTGTGACCTTTGCACATGACATGTCACATCCAACAAAGTCATCCTATTAATAAAACTCAATGTCCCACAAAATTTGTTATATCTGAAAAACACAGTAATAAACCATAATAGACCTCCCTTTTTGCTTTATTAAAATCAACCGACAAAGAGTCAAGAACACTACAAAATGAATTATTACAAATTTTAATGTTCGGGAGTCACAGTGTTGTTTGACAAGTTTATGACAAACACTCCTGCTTTACAATGGTCTTCGCGTCACTGCGATCTCCGACAGTTATTAGAGTGCTGTCGCGTACATTTTCTGTTTTGTAAAGGGAAAGCGCTTTTAAAAGCGGTATTCGGGATCCGTTACTACTATTTCGAACATTGTTATTGTTTAGTTATTTTCTTTAAAAAAAAAAACACATGACGTCTCAATGTACAGCCAACAAAGATTTATTTATTTTGTACTTCTTTAATAGTTCAGAAATTTCGGGTGCTTTTTCCAAATTAAGTAGATTTTGTCGTTTAAAACGGTACTACTTTATGCTGAGCCCTTTTCAAAATGGGGGGAACATATCCGTAAGGGCTTGGAAAAGGTCTTTTGGCCTTTAATTCCAAAGTAATTTTTTTTATTGAATGTAAGGAATTCTCTAGAAACAGTGAAAATATAGTAAATTTCAAAAAATATAAATAAACTAAACATTGAGTTTGCATAAAACAGAGGAATATAAAAATATTTAATGCTACTCATTTTCACCACCAAGTCCAGAGTTGCAACAGGCAATTCTTCCCAGAATTTTAAACGATTCTCAAGGATAATATTTTACTTTATATATTAAGGTAGCTTTCTACTCCAAGGATACACCACGATATATATTACGAACCTGTGGCTTAGTACACCTTTAATATATTTCATTATAAAAATACCTTTTGAGTCTAGAAAATCGTCTTGAAATTTATTTTTTGTAGGAGAAAAAAGCGTTACCCACCTCATTTAAAATATGTAGAGAGCACGTCTTTCAAATACATTCGAGACGCAAGTTTTTGTAATTTATATTTTAACGTGTACGCAGTATAGCTGAAAAACTGAGGTAGTTGCTTTTTGAGAAAGGCTGTTGCCAGTTATGTAGAAATTTTGCAAATTGACAGACTCTGCTAAAATAACACAGTTTCTGTAAGTTAATACTTATCTACAGTGATAAATACCACGGGCTAAAGCCATTTCCATTGCAGGGTGCCTAAGTGAGAGTCGACTGCTTCATTCCAGGCAGATCGAAATATACATACGTTTGGTGTGTAGTGATGTTTTACGTAATTTTTGTTTTTTCCTGATGGAAGGTTTGCTCGGCGGAGTACAGAATACAGGAAAGCTATTACGGTGGTGCAATGAGACGAAATTATAGCCTCTGGTATTTATCTTACACACCCACAATGTATGAATCAAACAAAAGGCTAGAGTACAATTTATGATAAAACTCAGCGTTTCGCCATTTGGAAATCACAGCTGTCATCAACAGCTGATATTTGTTCTTTCGAAAAGTCCCTAGATCAGTAGTGGGTTGTAGTTAGCCGTATCAAGCTGACACGACAGGTCGCGTCCTTTTATTTTCGTTTGATTTTGGTTTTAAGTGTTTCTACACAGAAAAAAACACTATCGTATATTGAATTGGATACCCCATTCACTCAATGACACACTCTATTCCGTTTTGCACAATACAAATTTGGTTTATTTCAATGATTAGTTTATCATTGTTAACCAATAGGTTATAAGATTGCTTCAAACATAAAGTTTCATTGGTTTTTAACGGATCGTTCAAATATGCCAGTAATACCCCATTCTAAACTCAATGAAAACTATCATTGGTTTCACTAGAAGTTTATTTGTAAGAATATGCACCTCATTTGATGCGAAATAGCTATTATTGTTTCAATTACAACAGTAATTAATTTAATGTAACTTCTAATAGAAAGAAAACATTTTTGTTTAAATTCAAACATTTTCGTGCTTTGAAGAACAATTACTCTTATTTAATATAATGAAACATTTCTATTACATCAATTATTTGAATCAAATGAAACACGCTTTATTATTTTAAAATAATTTTTATTTACTGTTAATAAACATACATTGTTTAGACATTCGGTAAACATTTAAATATTAAAACACATTTTATTAACACCACACTAACGCTAACACCGTAAACTTTTTATATTTATTTCACTCCAAATATATGCTTTTTTGCAAAACTGTCTACTTTTGGCTTCTATGGGTATAATAATATGATACAAGATGTAACAAATTTGACGCATAAGACTGCATTTAAATCTCCTAAATTTACAGCAAGATTTGGTGGAAACCATGTCTAAAAAATACAAATTCAACAATAAACTTGCGATCATATTTAATGTTAATAGTTTTTTAACAATACGTATCGGCTGAGTTAACAGACTAGCCAAGAGAGATTTACAAATAAAAAAACAAACTTATTCTTGCAAGCCGTTTAGATTTGTTGTACTTACCATTAAACAATGAAATAAGTTGCCCAGTCCTAAATATGTATTATTTTTGGCGTAGAATGCAATAAACAAACAGGCTGCAAGCTTACCGACGACTGAACGAACAAATACCAACAGCACAATTTTAACCCCTCCCTTCGAGAGTAATAGAACTAATATTTCAGCCAACAATAGAACCCATTGAATTAATATTTTTTTATTATTTCTCTAATACCTTATATATTTTATAACAGTGTTTATTTTAATTCAAATGATAAATTCACTTAATGTTTAGATATATTATTATTTAAACTGTAGTTCTTGTTCGTTTAATAAAATATATTTTAATTTGAATCACACTCCCCACAAATAGCTATTTTTCACCCAATTATATTTGAGCATTCTCGTCAAATGATTTAATGTTTTAGCTTAAACAATTCTATACTCTAAAGCTAGGGAATAATAGTAATTTATTGGTTACAATAGTATTTCTGTAATTAAAAAAATGGTAATATAGTTTTCAAAGAAGTAAGACTCCTTTTGAACTCTAATAGCAAGTCTATATTTAAAGCAGTTTTTTTGGTTATTTCAATGATGTTTTGTTGAGACACTATTAACTTTAATATAACCAAAGTGAGAGTGGTCAAGAATAATACTATTATTGAAAATAGCATAGCAGTTTTTTCTGTGCTTGATTTTGGTGTTTTTTAAGTGTTTCTGTGGGCGTTTTTTGTATAGTATGTGTTTTAAATATTTTACTTTTAAACTTTATAGATTTCGGAGACTAGATTTTCTTGATGTTCATTATTCAAGTTGAACGGAGAATACAAGCGCGGTCCTGTTTTTTAACCAACCTCTAAACGTAAAATAGGCCATACTTCAACAGGATGCTATAAATGACAAGTGACTTGCCACCATATTGCGAGATCTAAGGAAAAGTTTACTGACATAATTTCTAGTTTGAATATTATTAAAAGTTTTAATGAAAATGCAAATTTTAGTAAAATAACTGCCAAAGTCAGATCATTTGTATTAAAAAGAGATCATTTGATTAAAAATTATGGTTTCAAATTGACTAATAACGCGCTTTCATAATGAAAATTTGTATAATAATAAACATTATTACAAAACATATCCAAAACATTCGATTTAAATATTAGAGTACGGGAATAGAACAAGCTTGATTTAATAACGGTAAAAACATTCTAAACCTGACTCCACTAACTTTGTAGTAGCACATTAACAATTTTTCATGACGATCGCTCCCTAATCCAATAAGGGAAACTGATCATAAAGTCTGAAACGGAAACGAAGAAAATTAAAGCAACTTAATGAGGTTACAAGTTCATAAAGTTGAACTAATCGGTTAGTTTGGGTTCGATACGGATAATTTTAGGAACATTTCAGATTTTGGTAATTGTGTTATAACTGGAATACGTGTGTTCGGAGAGAATATTTAAATGTCGAACATATAGACGAGAGAAATATGCGATAGCACGATGGAGAGAAATATTAATGAGATCTTTAACGGGTTTGTTTTTTTCTGCAATTGTTGGGACATACAGAGTCGACAGCCTTATAAACAGGTATCTGGAAGCTTATTAAATTAAGTTTTTATACATTTCCTAGTATATATAGACTGAATTTGCTTAAAAACAACTTTTCCTTGAATTTGCGACTGTTTCTGAAACTCTTGTTGAGGTAAATATTCTTGATATGTTACACAAAACAGTTAGCAGTATTGCCGAACTTGTTAGCGCTAACTATATTGAAAATGTAAAAACCGCAAATTTAACACTTGTTACAAATGGTATAAACAAAAGAATAACGTTACTTAAGAGAAGGTAAGATATCGTGTGATTTTTGTTAAAACTAATTATAATAGTTTTCGAGATATTTAATAATTAAATTTTTGACTATATTTAAGAAATTCCCTATAGATAAAAAAGCTGTGGAGAATTTGGCAACTTCGTAAACGGAATATGAATAGTAAATTGTAATAAGTAAATATTTAGGTATTTACTAATAATAATGATAATTGTATTGTGCCTATAAAACATTAAAACCTACAGTAACAGTAATAACAGTAACCTTGCAACACAGCATTCGACGCTATGTCAGAAATGTCAGTTTGTGATACCGCAACCGTCAATCTTTTGTTTATTGTTTTGTTAAGTTGAAGTGTTTCGGCTTTGACCTAATTTTAGTACGTGTTTTGTTTGGATATTATTTGATATTTGTGTTGTGTTTTTTGTGTTGTACTAGTATTTGAGTACTTATGTTAACAATGACTTTAACAGTGAAAGAAATACTAACTGCAGTGTAAAATAAGTAGTTCATTAACATTTGAACAACTTTTAGAAATTAAAGGAAAATGACGCCCCAAACCTTTTCTGGATCTAAAACAGACCACGAAAGACAGAGGGAAAGACATTAATAGGTATGTTAAGCCTAAGTATGTACAATATTTCTGACTTTTTTGCTGGTTGTCATTTTTTCAGTCTGTTATGCCCCATGTCGATATACTTTTTTGTCAATTGCAAAAATCTGATCTTGATGCAATTTTGATTGGTAAATATATTGCAAATTTTAATTCTAACATTCAAAAAATTAGAGAGAGTGTCTCTACAGACGCAAATGTTAACATCGAGGCAAGTACATCTAAAAAAATCCGGAAGACTCCAAAAGAAGAATTTTGTTAGAAATACGCGATATAATTTTGTCAGAAATCCGCTGTCGTTTTAATTTTACAGAACATTTAATTGTCACTCGTTTGTTTAATACAAATACTTTTGCTGATTATAAGAAAGACTTTCCTGAAGGCATTTTAAAATATGTTAAAAATAATTATGAGATGGTAAACGTTTCCAAGCTTAAATCAGAATTGCATGTTTTATTTAGTCGTGAAGATTTTTACAATAGTGCGAGTGCTGTTGCTATTTTACAGCTCTTTTTAGAAATGAACCTTAGTGAAACGTTTTCGAGAAGCGTAAAATTATTAGAGATTTTATGTACTATTCCAATGACGACAGTGGAAAGTGAGAGGTGCTTTCCGACACTAAAAAGGATTAAGACTTTCTTAAGAAACACAATGGCGGAGTCAACGTTAAGCGATTTAGCTATGTTAAGCATTGAGAAACCTTTTATTGGAAGTATTTATAATTTTAATGAGCTAGTGATTGAACATTTCTCCAAACAGAAAGATCCATTTATTTTTCAAACACATTTAACTCCATGAAAGATGAGTCAATTATAAAAAAATAATATTAAAAAGGCTTGCACTAGTTGCCCACAAAATTTGACCCACCTGTAAAAAAACTCACGGGCCTCGCCTGTGTTTGACACATTTATAACAAGTGTAAGTGGCGCCAAATTAGGTCTGTTTATTGGCCCACGCCAATAATGTTCAGGAGTGCTCATTTATGCCCCCATTGCCCCGCTACTTTAGAGCTAGTCGATGGCTTGTTGTCGTACATTTTGGCCTTTACTACAATAACTATTAATTAATGCCAACAATAATTCAATTGTTATAAAGTTAGGTTAAATCAACTGAAATTGGGCAAGGAAAGCCACTGCTAAGATATGGCCCATTCATTACCAAACACCCTGTGGTTATACAGTGTATAACCCTTTATTGTTTTAACACCTCTCGAACGGTTATATAAGAGCTGTGCATGGGTGTACTTTTCAATCAGGAATTATGGCAGAACAAACAACGTGTACCGCCGCTCGTGGAGTGCTCTGGAACACGCGGTGAGTGTATTGATAAGATCTGAATTAGAGTTTATTCAGCGATGACTGACTGGCTTCAGGAAAACCAGTGGCGGTGGAAACCGGAACATGGTATTGTGGGAATTAATAGAATATGGTCTATTTTTAGAATGAAATTGTATATTATTGATTGACTTTATAAACTGATTTGAAACTGATTAATATTAACTTTTTGAAAGTGGTTTATTGAAATGGAAATTTTCTATTCTAATATAGTTTTCATGAATTTCTGGAAGAATCTTAGTAAGTTATATATTTCTGGAATCTCCAAAAAATTTGCTATTTGATCAAGCAATTATTCTGGGAAGTTGCTTTAGATTAGAAGATACAGTTGATTAAATATAAAGATTTTGAAAAGAGGGTCAAAAAATTGAAATTTTCTACCTTAATAATTAAGTTTCTGGCCAGAATATTTAATGAAACCGTAAGAAGTTATATATATTTTGGCATCTCCAGAAAATTTCAGATAAAAAATCTCAAAGTCAAAGTCTCAATATGTTTAATCCGTACAATCCTTACGATTGGTTACATATGTTTCGCCCTTATCTGGGCATCATCAGATCTAAAGATACAAATATTTAAATCATCTACACCGAAAAACTCCCAAATAACTTACACAACAACCCAAAAAATTATAGTAAAATTTACAAGTTTTCAAAATTAAAATTCAAAGCTAATTGAAAACAAAAAACAAAAATATGGCAATAACGATTTACATGTCACTAAATTAAAAAAACAAAATAAAATAAAATACGAAGTGAGAGGAAGGGATTCGGTGGTGATCTGACGTGAGCAGGAATAACCCACATACTAAAATCCTGCTTCAAACTCAAATTATTAAGAAAAAGAAGAAGAAGAGAAATGTCAATAATGTGATGGCGTTTGGATGAAATACGCGGGAAAAATATAGGGTTAAGGCACAACAAATTAATTATTTATATTATTAAAAATGAAATAAGGGTCAAAATTAAAGATATCATTAACACAGGTAAGGACAGGACTCCTTTTTGCTTTTGTAATTTCAAGCTTTTCCAATAAATCCAACTTTATGCTCTTATGACATTCATGAATAATGTTTACATTTTCAGGTACGAAGAATTGATGTTTGGATTCCAATAAATGGATTGCAAAAGCCGACTTAGTGTTCGTTATATCTGTATTTTGATATTTGTTAACGAAATTAAGGTGTTCCTGAACTCTGGTGGAAACTCTTCGCCCAGACTGTCCAACGTATACAGCCGGACAATCTCCACACTGTAAAGAATAAACCCCGGATTTCGAAAAGGGGTCAACTTCGTCTTTAGTCTTAAGTACATGGCGTTTTAGAGTGTTACCTACTGGTTTTAAATGATAATGCAACGTTATAAGGATTAAAAAATTTCTTCAGCCTAAGAGATATATTGCCAAAGAAAGTTAATGATCTGTGATTATTGTTTACAGTATCTGACTTGTTAGAGTGTAAAATATTGTAGGATAATTTGTATTTATTCATAAATTTATAATAAAGTTTATTAATCAAATTCAATGGAAATCCGTTATTTACCGCTATTTGCCTTATTATATCCAATTCCTGATTAAAGGCTTTTCTAGAAAGGGACAGCTTAAATAACCTATAGAAAAACGAGTTAAAAGATGCAAACTTATGTGAATAAGGTGAGTTTGAGGAGAACTGGATAACATTATCTGTTGATGATGGTTTTCTATAGACTTCAAAGTTAATTTTATTATTATTTCTAATTAAAAGAAGATCTAAAAAAGGTAACCTGCCCTCGGTTTCCATTTCTAAAGTGAAGCTTATTTTTGGATGTAAATTGTTGACCAAATTAAGAAATTCATTCAACTCCTCCTCACTTCCACTCCAAACAATACAAATATCATCTACATAACTTTTGTAAGCCGCTATAAAATTAGAAAAGTTACTCTTCATTATAAGACTTTCCAGATTCTTCATAAAGACCTCACTGGGAAAAGGAGAAAGGCAAGGCCCCATTGCCAAACCTGCCTTTTGTTTAAAAAACTTATTATTGCATTGGAAGAAATTTTGTTCAAGGACTGTTGATAACAATAAAGAAATGTCAGACACTAATAAATTCGAAAGTCCTCTGCCTCTAAGCAAATCCTCAACCAAACCAACACATTCAGAGGGGGGGATGCTGGGAAACAAATTCGTCACATCAAGTGATATTAATTTGGCATTAGGAGGAAGTTCGACATTCCTCTGATAATTTGAAAACTCTATAGAGTTCTTAGTTGAAAAAGTACTATTAAACATATTGAGACTTTGACTTTGAGATTTTTTATCTGCAATTTAAATCATGTCTCTTTGAGAAATGGACTACTTCTTCGAATCCAGAAAATTTCAGGTAAAGCAAAATTCGCAGGAATTTGTTTTGGGTTAGAAGATATAGTGGGTTAAATATAATTTTCTTGGAAAGGGAGTCATAAATATTGATATTTTGTATCTTAATCTAGTTTTTATAAACATCTAGAAGAAATCTTTAATGATAAAGCAATATTCCCGGGAATTCTCTTTAGATTAGAAAATACTATTATATATTGACAATGACAATAATGTTTTTAAATTTGTACAGAAACACCGAAACCAAAAAACGACCCTTATAAAAAATATAGATACGCCATTGATGTTTTATTTAGGTTCCCTTTTCCCCATAAATAAATTATTACAATACTATGCTAAACAGCCTCGATGCATGCACAACCTAGTGAAAAAAACTATTATAATCCAATTCCGAAATAAAAATAAACTAGAAAAAAAATTTACGGTTTGCGAAATGTAGCCGAAATTTTTCTGTTTGCAACTTAATAATACTGATCTCTTCCACGCCACTGCTGGGTAATGTGTTATGACTATGACTAGGCCTATTCACGAGGCCCCATGTGTGATGTATGCCGGGACCTTTTTGTGTTTACCAGGCCCTGTATATACACACATCAATTTTTGTATGGCTTGAGCACAAAAGGGGATTTGCAAACTTACTCCTAATAGAAATTGCTTTATCAGACGGAAAAAGTTGGGAAAAATCGTACTAAAATAACGTATATGTGAAATTTCCATACAAAAAAACATAATAAAATGTGGCGCGCAGTGTTAGTGTCCATACGGGCATTTTTTATTGAACTATGTAAAACTACTCTAAAGCAAGCAAATTATTGTTTTGTGTATTCTTTGTGCAACTTCCGAATATTGTTTTCTTAAAAGCTTTTGTGAAGTAAAATACTGATTTATTTAAGACTTTATTAGTTGTATTTAAAATAATTTAATACCTACTTCTAGTGTTTTTTATGAAGTACACATTTGTTCCATTTTAGTTTTTTAGTAAATCATTTTAATAAACACATTGACAAACATGTCCATAGGTGTCATCATTGTTAACTATGTAAAAACTATATTGTATCCAATTTTAGTGATCACAATATTTATCTCTCCCTTCCTGATAATCACGGAGGAATCAGATTTCTTTCTATCCGTGTTGGCGAAAGTGCATTAGACAAAGACAAATAAAAAAATAATTTGTTCAAATTTTTATCGTACCTTCTTTGCTTGTAGAAGTATTGTTGGTTATATACTTCGAAAGATTAGGCATCGCAAAATTCTTGTTTTTCTGATAAAATTCCCAACGGAATCCGATTCACAGTCGGCTTTGTTCGTGCAAGTATTTCTGGTTGTCTACTGTGAAAGTTTAATGGGAATTGTCATAAAAAATAAATTTCTAACCTGACAAAATACTTACGTTAGTTTTATGATTTTATAGCAAATGACCTTTGTTTTTACTGAATAAAAACAGCGTTTGCAAAAGTCTCGTTTTTATTAAGCAAAAACAGTGTCAGCATAGCCACATTAACCTTCATATTTTATACTACTTAAAATTGTTTCCTAATCAAACGAAATTCAAAACAAAACCGATACTTTTTGGGGTTATGTTTACTTTTTATATGGTTGGTGCTTCGAAATATTACTAGAAAAGTTACTAAAAATGCACGCTACTTGCAATTGAATTAGAACAAGTCCTAATTTCATGCAATGCAAGTATAATTGCATCAGCTGATCGAAAAGCCACCAACGCGCATGCTTGGAGGCAATTTTTTCTTGCATGGCACCAACTTGTATATGGCGACATATCTTGTCAGGATACTCGCATAAAAAAATTGCTTTATGTGTAAACGGTCATGCAGTTGCCTTATTATAACTTGCATGCTATAACTTGCATGTAATGTAAACAGGCTTTAAGTGGCGTAAGAAATGTTGCTAAAATTTTGCATAAGGGTTTCATAGCTTCGTGGGACCCGGAATAAATCAGACCATTTTTATCCAGATAAGTAATATACAGGGTTTGTTACAAAGACGGACCCCTTAAAATTCAACATTTTCATGCTTAAGCGGCTTAACGCATTTGGCTGAAATTTTTTTCGGAGATTCCTATTATGGTTATGGCTTTAAAAAGGATAGGCTACCTTTTATTGTTGCTCAGAGATAATTCCAGCATGATTTAAGCTGCACGCGACTGGTATTCTTTAAGCTGAAAGAAGCTCATGCCCGGGGCATTTTTTAATTTGTCGGAGACTTGTCACGTTTTTTCACTGGATGGAATTCAGTGTTCCAGCTATTAATCAGGTAAAAAATCGCCATTTTTGCACATATTTCACACGCGAACTAAGAAAAAAATTCAGTACTGACATTCTTGCAAAATTCCACGCAAGCGATAAAAACGTGGGACAGCTAATTTTCGTTATATAATGAGCGATCACTTGTCCACATAATTCACTTGGCAATGCGAACGCCGAACATGCAATCTATCATTGTCCTTTTGCATTAAATAAATAATGTGTCGAAATAAGATAGAGATAGTGGCAATGATTAAGTTAAAGAAGACGAATGGTAAACTATTGGGTGGGTTTTTATTATAATTTTTAGAAATTTGCTGCTCATCGGCTTTTGGGAAAAAGCGCGTAGTTTTTATTTTTTAAAATAATAAGTTCTTAAAGTTATAACGGTTATATTTGCTACCGGATATAGCGATATTCGCTGGAATTCGCTTTAGATTAGAAGATATAGTCGGTTAACTATTAACTTTTTGAAAAGTAATTCTTTGAAATGGAAATTTTCTGGAGTATTACCACAAGAATAAATAATAATCAGAAAGATAACACACCTTGTTGTCAAGCGCGACGACCGGTGACCTCCAAACCATTGATCAGGCGGTCATTTGGTCAATGGCCAAATTTATTTTAAATGATCCACCAAATTATTTATTTTTTAAAACCAAACTTAAAACGTAATGAAATTTTAGAAAATCTCGTAAACGCATTAGACAACGAAGAGATGCGACAGGGCTACTTCCAGCAGGACCGGCGCACCAATTCACGTAACTCTTGATAATTTAAATTTTTTGGAAGAATTTTTCGAAGACCGAATCATTAGTCGTAATATGCCAGTTAGGTGGCCACCACGGCCCTGCGATCTCACGCCGTGCGACTCTTTTTATGTCCACCCATTAAAAACCCGGTTTGCTTGGGTTTGCTTGTAAAAATTTAGAAGACCTGCGGGCTAGAATTTCAAATAAATTTCAGAAGATTAACAACTCCCCCCAAGTGCTCACCAATGTTTCTAAGGCTGTGAAAAGAAGAATGAGAACATGTTTGGAAGTAGAAGGTGGGCACGTCTCTCATTTAGTTTAAATTTATAATTTTTAGGTTCTTTGTTGTATATGTTTTTTAATTCTGTATTATGCAATGGCAATAATGTAATTTTCTTAAAACTAAAATCTTTAGAACTAGACAGTTTTATTTTTCATTCACCTATGCCTTCACCTATGTTACTTTTCAAGAGTAATAATTCAAGACAGGCCAAGCAACAGAGCAAAATATTAGCGATTTTTTGACATTAATCCTAGTAGAAAACCGCCTGTGCCATCATCTGAAAGACGATCCGTAGATGATTCCTGTTATGTTTCAAACTCCCCCAATTTTTTTCATTAATTTGTTATTAACATCTTTAAGCAAAAAACGTGATTTTTTAGTTTTTTGCTTATAAAATATGGAAAGTAATGAAGCGATCTTAATGGTGTAAATGGACGATTTGTAGGGAATAGAAATACGAACAAAATGAGGTCGAACGTCTCGATCGGATAAGTAGCAACGGAGAAAATCCGAAAAACCGGAAAATTAAGAGTTTTTTTTAAATTCATAAATCGGCCATTTTTAAACGTAGGTGGCTCAAACTTTGGAAAAAAGTAGTAATTTATAGCTACTTTATGTGTGCAGAACCTCGACGCTGTCCGACGATTAGTTTTGCCACAATCGTCACTTTAATTTTTCAATAAACTATTTTGCAACAGGTCTGGATGCTCTATGGATGGTCCCATTTAATTATCGAAATGGATTTGAAAAGTACAAGTTTATTTGAACAAAATGTATATTTTAGATTTTCCATAAAATGCGACGAAACCGGTTGAAAATGCACGTAAAGATGCGTGAAAATGGCCGAGCGCGCGAAAGCGGGGAGTAGTTAGGAGAGCGGAGGATCGAAGAAGAGCCAATATTCGCGCGCTCGGCCATTTTCACGCATGTTTACGTGCATTTTCAACCAGTTTCGTAGCATTTTATGGAAAAATTAAAATTACATTTTGTTCAATTAAATTTTGTACTTTTCAAATCCGTTTCAATAATTAAAATCGGACGATCCATAGAGCAATCCATCAGACCTGTTGCAAAATAGTGTATTGAAAAATTAAAATGACGATTGTGGCAAAACTAATCGTCGGACAGCGTCGGGGTTTTGCACACATAAAGTAGCTATAAATTACTACTTTTTCCAAAGTTTGAGCCCTCTACGTTTACAAATGGCCGATTTATGAATTTAAAAAAAAATCTTAATTTTCCGGTTTTTCCGGATTTTCTCCGTTGTTACGCATCCGATCGGGACGTTCAACCTCTAATTTTGTTCGTATTTCTATTCTCTATAAATCGTCCATTTACACCATTAATATTGCTTCATTACTTTCCATTTTATAAGCAAAAAACTAAAAAAATCGCGTTTTTTTGGTTAAAAATGTTTATAAAAAATTAATGGAAAAATTTTCAGAGTTGGAAATATAACAGAAATCATCTACGGATCGTCTTTTAGATGATGGCACAGAACGTTTTCTAACAGTATTAATGTCACGACAAATCGCTCTATTGCTTGGCCTAACATGCGTGAGTGCTTCCACGGCATATTTTTAGAACTTTTTTTGGCGTGAAATATTCTATCCTAATTCAGATTTCATTCATTTCTGGAAGGACTCTTTAATAAAACCTTTCTACGTTAATGGATCAAGCAATATTTATGGAAATTCGCTTTAGATTAGATTAGTCTGTTGATTGAATATAAAGTTTTTGAGAAGAGGGTATTAAAAATTGAAATTTCCAACCTTAATTCAATTTTTATAAGTTTTTCGCCAGAAACGTTAACGAAACCTTAATACGTTATGTATATATATATATATATATATATATATATATATATATATATATATATATATATATATATATATTTGGAATTTAGAGAAAATTCTCTATCGGATAAAGCAATACATACTCGCAAGAATTCGATTCGTGTTAGAAACTATTAGGGTGTCCGTTATTTACCAAGTTGTTTTTTTTCTTGCGACGCACCCTAAATTTTTAGTTTATCGTCTAAAAAAAATGTCAGACCAAAATAAGCCCTTAATATTCATAATAAACCTTGCCCTAAAGACGATACATTTGCCATTTAAATTACATGGGATTTTGCCACTTTTTGCAATTAATTTGTTTTTCTCGGACAAGATGACTTATAGCAATGAGACATACATATTCTCATAGGAAATTGAACGCTCTACAAAAAAGGTCTCCCATAATTTTTCGATTAATTCACTCCTTCAAAAGTTATTCAAGGTGAAATTTGAACTCTATGTAAATTTTCAGATTTTTTTACTTTTACGGCAAAGTGATTATTATTTCGATAAAAGTTATTAGTTTGTTTCTAAAAATAGATAATTCTGGTGGTATTAGGGTAAAAAAATTTTAAACATGGAAAATAATATACCGCATACCGCATATCACGTAGCTGGTTCTAGTTTGAATCATTTTTGAGACTATTCATTTATAACACGCAGTCAACTAATTTTTATTGAATTTCATAAATTTTTGCATACTTTCATGAAATTTCCCTTCAATACAGTAAGTGACTCAAAATTACACTACAAGCATTCCCGCCAACACACGGATTTTCTATTCACGCAAGCGCGCTAAGTCGCATTTAGTACCTTGAATAACTTTTGAAGGAGTGAATTAATCGAAAAATTATAAGAGATCTTTTTTGTAGAGCGTTCAATTTCCTATAAGAATATGTATATCTCATTGCTATAAGTCATCTTGTCCGAGAAAAAAACAATTAATTGTAAAAAGTGGCAAAATCCCATGTAATTTAAATGGGAAATGTATCGTCTTTAGGGCAAGGTTTATTCTGAACATTAAGGGCTTATTTTGGTCTGATATTTTTTTTTAGACGATAAACTAAAAATTTAGGGGGCGTCGCAAGAAAAAAAATCAACTTGGTAAATAACGGACACCCTAGAAAATATAGTTGGTTAAATATAAGCTTTTTGCAAAGAGGGCCATAAAAATTTAAACTTTCTACCTTAATCTAGTTTTTATGAATTTCTGGAAGAATCCTAATCGAAAGTTCCTAAAGTTATTGACGTTTATTATACAAATTTTTGCCAAAATGATAATATCTGTATTTTTCGTTGTATTAAAAAGTTTCTTATTTGAAAAAAGCCCTGCGTAACTCAGAAATGACTTCCTATCAACAAATCTGTGGTAAATGTGTCACATCAGATATGGTAAATTAAATTTACAAACTTTTAGTACGTACACACAAAGAAAGAAACTCAAATATTTTATTTAAACTTTGGTTACCGATCTTTTGTGTGAAATATCCTTAATATAGAAAGATATCGATCTCACCCAATCAAAACAACAATATTTACTCAAAGACGTTGCACTGTTTATCTAAATCCAAACTAAAAAACTGTCTGTTATCGACTACTCTCAATCTCAATCAATAAATGTTTAAATCAACTGCCAGAGGAATTTGTCTGCTTGGCAATCTCTTTATTTATTTATCCACCTCTTAATAAATCACTAGTTTTTAAATAATCAAAACATCCTGCATATTGGACGCCATCAGTATTAGGAGTCTGAAAGTGAGATATTTAAATATTTATTTGCAAAAACAAGTAAAACCAGTGCCGGTTCATCCATTGGGCGCTTGGGGCTGGCGCCCAGGTCCCGGGCCCCGGAGGGGCCCGGAATTAAGTTTGCTTAAAATAAAGTAAAGTGGTTTGGGGCTCTCAATTATTTTTCGATGCGATGCCCGGCTTCCGGGCCTGAAACGAAGCATGGGATCCTAAATACAACAAAAATTATCAAAATTTGCTTCGACTTGCAACGCCACTGATTAAACGAATACGTGAATACCCGAATGACCTGATCAAAATCAAGGCCTGGCACGCGGAACAAGCCGATCACCATAGCAACGAGCGATGCGGTTCTTTCGGGCGGCCACCCGCCATTTCGCAATTGAAGAGTTAAGCGTTGTTGTCTGGTTTAATAGTTTGGAATTCTTTCTAATGCCCTGTGTTGCAAATACTAATACTATTTAAAAAAGTTAATTCTTTCTTACATAAGTGAATACTGAATTTAGGGATAATACTGGCTTAGAAATCAATCGTGATTGTATCTATATTTTATTTTGCTTAAAAATGATAATAAAGACAATAGGAGGCAATACTTTCTGAAAACTTGGCAATATAGCCCACTCCAATGTATCTGTTTTTTGTATTTTTTGAAATACTATTTTGTGGAACTGTTTTTCATTTTGTTTTTTTCTAAGAAATGTACCTATAATATTGTAATTTATATAATAAACATTTAACAAAACATGTTTTTACTTGGTAAAAAATGTTTTATTTCTTTGTTTGTTTTTGTTTTGTGTTGTTTGCAATATTCTGTTTTTTGTATTTTTTGAAATATTATTTTTTGGAATTCTTTTTTCTTTTTGTTTTGTTCTAAGAAATGTACCTACATTATAGTTTATATAATAAACATTTAACAATTAAAACACGTTTTTACTTGGTGAAAAAAACCAACAGCAATGGGGGCCCCTATGTCTCCAGTGCCCAGGGCCCGAAGTTAGGTTAAACCGGCACTGAGTAAAACGATGTTTAAAAGTTTATATTTACCTATCTCTTGTACTGCATATACACTTATATGAATTCAGATAGGGGAAAAATAGTCATAAATGGCTCTTCGCGATAATAAGCTAGACATCGTCCCTCAAATAATATATTAAAAGTACATGTTTTATAAAGCATCATTTTAGAGCACGTATCCACAAGTGCTCTAATAGCTTTATAAAACATGTACTCTATACAATTTTTTTCTATTTTGCACATTCTCATTTATTGAGAATTTACACGACTACAGGGGTAAAACTATGCCGCGTCAGTAAAAAAGGTTTTTTAAATACGTTTTCATTGTTATGCAAACTACCCATAAACCAATCTGAAAATTGCACTCGCTACGGCTTGTCGTTTGGTAACAATTCTCGGACGGAGCTTAGACGATAAGCGTGCATATGCAGGTCACATTTCAGGATTGTATTGCAGATTCTGCAGGATACATTTACTTGCTGGCTTAAACGCTGAATAGGGGTTTGTGGGTGTTCATTAACAATTTGCCTCAATTCTTCTACTTTTTGTGCAGTGCGAACATTAGGTCTCCCACTGCCTTCCTTTTTCCCTAAACAAAGCCACATTTATCTAGTCAAAACCTTGCGAAACTGGTCGTAATCCATGACTATGTGTGGAAATTCTGTTTGAAAATCCTGAATGGCGTCCCGTGTTGAATAAACCTGAACAACTTTAGACCTTGAGAGTTATATTTTTCATTCACCTATACCTATGTTACCTTTCAAGAGTAATTCCGGCATACTTTGAGCACGTTTCTTTTATCTTACGTTATTTGGACATGGTGATATGGAACCATCCCAAATTCCCGGACCTTTAGGAAACACTTCCAGACAAGCTTTGAGGCTAGTTTCTGAAGGTGTCGCGTGTAGTTTTACATCAAGTACAGTACAGTACACTGTCGGTCGGTGAAATAAATCGTTTATTTAATATTGTAAATAGTACTAATGTAAACATCCATTTAAATATAAACAAGTAAATAAAATTTTGTTAAATACGACGTTTCTTAATAATGCGTTGCTGGGATACACTTTAGTCCCTAGGGAATAAATCAACCACTTTAATCCCTGTTTGGAGGGACTAAAGGACATACCTCCCGAAAGAGCAAAAACATTTTTATTTACTAAAATCCTATGTATCTTCTAATTTCTTTTAACAAAGCTTAAGCTTACTTATGTGTTTTAAATTCCCTGTTAATCCTGTAACAATTTCAGCACGAGCGTAATAAAATCTAACGTAATAAAAGTTAAGAAAATTCCGTATTAAAGATATACGACGTTTAAATAAGCTACGGTCTATAAAATTGTCATAAATCCCATACGAATATCATTTTCCTCTACCTTCAGGGCCGTATAAATTTTCCAAAGTAATTTTCCAGTATACAAACGAGTTTTTCCGTCAGGAGAACCAATTTTCCTAATGTTCGTTCCTCTGAGATTTCACTCTGCGGAAAGATTCACAGAGAAAAATGATTTTAATCTGTAATATGCGGAAAATCTAGACGTTTGTATTAATACAATTAAAAAAAACTTCCCCATTCTTTACTTTTACTTTTTACTCATTACTTTTTTTTGTTTACGGTTCTTAGAAATGTACACTACAGGCGCGGCCCGTGAAATTTCAAAGTTGCATATCTCTATTGCTACTTATGGGACACATAACAAATTCAGGTTTTTTAATAGTGAGCCTACTAGGAATGTTTTGGTAAAGAAAAAAAATATTTTGCAATTTGCGAAAAAAAGTTGATTTTTTGAATTGACCCACCTGGGTAAAAAATTAACTCGCTTAGATATTTTATTTATTATTTTTTCTAAACAAATTTTACATCATTTTGTCGACAATTCTTAAATTTTAAGAGAAAAAAATGTGTTAGTAGAAAGTTATAGTCATTTGAATTTTTTGCAACCGAAAATTTAAATTATTTTTCGGTTGAAAAAATTCAAATGACTATAACTTTCTACCAACACATTTTTTTCTCTTAAAATTTAAGAATTGTCGACAAAATGATGTAAAATTTGTTTAGAAAAAATAATAAATAAAATATCTAAGCGTGTTAATTTTTTACCCTGGTGGGTCATTTCAAAAAATCAACTTTTTTTCGCAAATTGCAAAATATTTTTTTTCTTTACCAAAACATTCCTAGTAGGCTCACTATTAAAAAACCTGAATTTGGTATGGGTCCCATAAGTAGCAACAGAGATATGCAACTTTGAAATTTCACGGGCCGCGTCTGGTACACTATTTCATAATGGAACGGTTGGTCATCCTAACTTACCAATATTCTAGCATTTTTTTAATTATATTTACCTTCTGTCCATTGGGACTGATATAATAATATGAATATTTTTCGAAAACACATTTTTTCGAAAATATATTTTCTCGAAAACAGAACTTTTTCAATAATACAAATATTCGAAAACTAGGGATGTTTTAATTTTTTTTTCTGAAACCAACTTTGAATTTTTTTAACCACTTTATTGGACCTAAATTTTTTCAAGAAAACATGTTTTTAGAAAGAACATTTTTTAAACATTGTTTCAAAAAAGATTTCGAATATTCATATTAAAAACAACACTTTTTTGAAAGTAATTTACTACACAGAGTAACATAGCAAATACAAGGAAACGTAAAGCTCACCAAACACAAAAAAAGGTTCGTTTAGGATCTTTTTGTCATTTTTTCATTGACATTTCATCCATTCATCCATTCATTCATAATTAGAAAAACTATGTTTTCTAAAAAATTTATTTCTGGGAAACGTATGTTTAAAAGGTTCTTTTTAAAAAAATATATTTTCGGAAAATGTGTTTTTCGAAAAAATTTACTTAATTTACTATCAAAAAAGATATTTGTTGAAGAAAGAAACAGCTAAAAGAGTTGGTCATCTTAGCTAACACGTGACCGGACAAATTGTTTGACTGTTGTAAATATTGTAGCATTTTTTTATTTATGCCTTCTGCTTATTTGGGGGGATATACGAGTACTTACGATAGTACAACTTGTCTAAAACCAATTTTTCAATTTCTTTTTAAAGCACAAAAATGCATTGTCAAAGAACTGTCTCCAAACAAATAATGTTTAAAACAGGTACATTTTTCGAAAACATATTTTTTTGAAAACAATATTTAGAAAATTAAATTATGAACTCTAGAAGCTTAAAAAATGTTGATAAAAACACACAAAAAAAGATCCTGAACAAACCCAAACGCACCTTTTTGAGTTTAACTGGCCTTTTAGGTTTACAGTTTCAGAGAACATCTCTTTCGAAATTTTTTTTTTCGGATAGTATTAATTTTTTTAAGCAACGGCTTTTTGAAAAAGTAATTTACGAGAAAGTAACATACCAAACCTAAGGAAACCTGATCAAACCCAAAAAGGTTCGTTTAGGTTTGTTCAGGATCTTTTTTTGTCTTTTTTTATTAACATTTTTTAAGCTTCTAGAGTTCATAATTTAATTTTCTAAATATTGTTTTAAAAAAAATTATTTTCGAAAAATGTACCAGTTAAAGTTATTTGTTTGGAGACGTTTTTGAAAATACGTGCTTTCGAAATACGGGTTTTTGGAGAAAATATTTTGAAAATATTTCATATATCCGTTTTCTAGAAAGCATCTTTAAAAAATGGTCAGGATATTTGTGAAAAAATGTAGGTTCAAAATATGTTTTCGAGAAAATATTTTTGAAAAATTTCGTTATCCGTTTTCGAAAAAACTGTTTTTCGAAAAAAATTACTTTCTAAAGAAATGCTTTTTTGATAAAAAAATTTTGGGTTATTTGTCTCGTTTCGGCCCCCCGCCACTGATTATTTCTGACATTGCAAAAGGCCAAAATTGCTTTCCTTACAAATTCTTTGCTGTATACAATATTTTGTAGTACGTTAAATTTAATTATTTGATCTATTTTATCACCGATATCACACCAAAAAGTGACATTTGAAACATTTTGAAATTATTAACAACTTCAAAATTAAAACATTTCCATGGTGACGCAACGAAGTGATAATTTGCTTTGGCATCTATTCTCGCTGTAATTTTTTTCTGGTTGGTTGTTTTCCATCATGTGATTTTAAATTAAATACTTTATTGGAATTCAGGTTAGGAAAAAAATTTCATATAAACAGAGTCCTAATAAAATTCCATAAACATTTGTTCCCACCGGTTAGCTAACTCAAAACCGATTATTTATTTTTAACGAATCCAAACACTGACATATGTCATGACAATTTCTTTCAATTCACTAATAGCAATCACTAAAGTAACATCGAAACATCCCGATGAAAGAACACATAAGACCAATGCGACTCCCATTACATTCTAAACAAAAATACAATCAGAAACGAGCACGTGTCGAACACGTGACTATCGTGAGTCGTCTTTCAGTTTCATATAGAGCTGTCAGCATGCTTTTCAAGCGCTCGTGTCACTATTCGAAAGCACTCTTTTCTAGTTGGTTTAGTTTGCGTTTACAGTATTGATATTTGGGATTTTATTAATTTGTACACAGTAAAATAATCAATTGATTAACTCCGAGAGATGTCTGATTATATATTTTTTTTATTTAAATTTCTTGATTCTATTTTTAAGCATTCTGTAAACTAATTTTATGCTTTTCATTATTATTTATGCAAAATACACATTTTACCTTTAATTGATACTGATTAAGTAAGCACAAACATGCATATATTTTAAATCATTTCTTATTAATTTCGACAAAACAATCACATTTGATTAAATAAAGATACACAGATAAAACACTATCGTATATTGAATTGGATCCCCATTCACTCAATGACACACTCTATTCCGTATTGCATAATGCAAATTCGGTTTATTTCAATGATTAGTTTTTCATTGTTAACCAATAGGTTATAAGACTGCTTACAATATAAGGTTACTAGTAAGCGCGACTTAGTCCGCGTGGTATAGGTGATAATAATGTAGTTTTGATGTCATGATTATGAATACATGAAATACATGATGGATTTCAATATTACATGACGCAAAAATCGGGGTCGGACTTTGATGGAAAAGGTAAATGAAATGAAATTAATATTAGATTTTGTCACGTTGTATTTATGAATTATTGCTCCTGAAAAATATTTCTAATTTTCAAAAAAAAGAACCAGTATCTATTTTTTATTACTGCGGTAAATGGTCAACTTAATTTTGTTCATTTTGATAAAACATTTTTTTCTTTTAAGTGCACCTATTCTTATCCCATCTCCCCCTCTTTAAGTTTGTAATAACCATGTTATATTAGATTTCCTTACCTCAATAACCCCAAACATGCCATATTAGTTAACATTTTTGAATAAATTCCAACACCCCTCCCCCCGCAGTTATTTTTTTAACATCCGGTACACGAAATTAGCTTTTCTGGTCCCAATAACCCCAAAAAATGTCACATTAGTTAACGTTGTTGGATTTTATGACCTCAATAACCCCGAAAATGATTCATTTAACATTTTTGGAAAAATTTCCAGCCGCTCCTTTTTATTCATTTTTAATTTTTTTAACATATGTTATTCAAAATTACATTTTCTGACCTCAATAACCCCGAAACTTCCGTTCCCTTTTATCCCCCCTCCCAGATGACTTTTTTAACATCTGTTAGACAAAATTGGATTTTCTGACCTCAACAACACCGAAAATGACACATTAATTAAAGGTTTTTATGAAATTTCTGTTGTAAAATTAGAATGTTTGAGCTCAATATCCCCGAAAATCACATATTAGTTAAGATCTTGGAAAAATTTCCAGCCGCTTCTTCTAAAACATGTGTTTATTTTTTAGAGTACTTTTACGTAGTTTCAAGGTAATAGGTATAACAATTTTAGTCCATTACAAACTTTGAACCCCCATTTCACCCCCTAGGGGTTGATTTATTAACAACTGTGAAACACGTGTTTAAGCATTTATTTTTTAGAGTACTTCTATGACGTTTCGAGTTATTAGGACCATTTAATATCTTTTATCTAGACAAAGTTTGAAGCCCTGTTTCACCCCCTTAGGGGTTGAATTTTGCAAAACCGTCTGTGCAAAATTTCAAGTTTTTAGACCCAGCGGTGAGGGCTGTGCTTTGATACCTCAGTCAATCAGTCAGTCAGTCAGTTTCTTCTTTTATATATAGAGATTTATTCCATACTTTAGGTCCTCACTGTATAAAGAATTTTTGAAAGGGGGTCAAAAAATTCAATTAATGTTCTACTTTATAGCTCCAGCAATATATTCGGAACACTTGTATTAAAAAAAAAATTAGAAACAATTTATTATTGAAAATGATGTTTTTCGACAAAGGTATATTGGAAACACGTGTTTTTTGAAAAAATGTTTTCAAAAAACTGTTTTTAAAAAGTTTTCGTACCTTTCTACAACAGGACACTTCTGAAACATGACTGATTGATTAGGAGGGAACCTTAGGCAGGCTGTCTATCTACCACACGATAAACTACCATATGATAAAAGTTTGCATTTTATTGTCGAGTTGTGGTTTAACTGTCATCTCGCCATAAACCTGATAAATTCCGATAAAATCAATCTCCAAACCTATAAAATCCGAACCTCACCTCAATCAGAATCACTTTATCTCTGGCATGAATCAAAAAGAATGCATATATTGTATCTCGCCTGGGGCTAAACTTCCGTGTACGGCAAGTTGCCTCAGCACAATTGGGCTAAAGCATGCTGAAGCCATACACACAGATTTGCTATAGACCGAATTTATAGTCATTTTTACGCTTGCGAATACGAAACGCTTTTTATTATCGGAAGCTTTACAGCGTGGAGCTTTTGCGAGGAAGAGGTGCGTAGTCATATATTAAAAGTCTGATATTAATCTTATAATATCTTTTTCAGTAGCGTACTAATCTGATGTATGAAGTGAAACAAAAACGGACTTTTTGAATTATACTTTTTATACTGGAAAACATTACCGAGAGCTTTGTTTTTATCCATAGATTTAGACACAAAGAGGAGATACCATTATTTACATTTTTGAGCAAACAGGGATTTCAGAGTTACTCTAAATCTGGCCAACTCCACCTCCACCTACTTTTTGAGAACAGTTATTGCCAGGCTTTCAGTTAATAGAAAGGTGTAGGGCCAGTGGGTTTATTCAACACGGGGCGCCATTCAGGATTTTCAAACAAAATTTCTACACATCGCGGCGGATTTCGACCAGTTTCGCGAAGTTTTGACTAGATCTGTGGCTTTGTTTGGAGAAACACGAAATGTGAATAGAAAGGAAGGCAGTGGGAGACCCAAAGTTCGCACTGCACAAAAAGTAGAAGAATTGAGGCAAATTGTTAATGAACACCCACAAACCCCTATTCGGCGTTTAAGTCAACAAGTAAATGTATCCTACGGAACCTGCAATACAATCCTGAAATTTGACTTGCAATTTTGTCGCAGTGTTTTACCTTTTCCTCAATACTCCCTTATTCCCTAAATGCAGCGAGTCGCTGCTTACTTTCTGGAACCGTTTGTTTTAATAACCTTTTCTAACCTTGACCTTCTTCTTTAATTTGTATGCTTTTCAGTCACACCAGAGAAAAACCAAGACAGAGAGAAGAATATCTCTTCTTCCCGCCAGCTCGACAACGCCATGGCCTTCAAACGGCAACACCCCGAGATTGGCGCGTGGGATTCTCACAATTTACCCCGACATAGCCAGTGCGGTAGCAACACGGCAAGCAGAGAGGGTTTTCTACATCGCGGCGCGTCTCAATACTCACTTTCACTCTGCTTTATACCATTTATACGGACGGGCTATTCTGTTTTTAACGCGTGGCTACATTTTTGGCGAATCTTTTAAACTTTTGATTGTTGTTTTCTTATGTTTTTTATTTTGCAGCATTTTGTAATATCCCAATATCTGCAATGCACGCCCGTGGCAGCTTTATTTAAACGTTGTGTCGGTAGTAGAGTGCGTCAGGTCGCTTTGGAGGTCATAGAAAGCAAATATGAATGAAATCAGTACGAGATATGCTTCTCTCTGTCTTGGTTTTTCTCTGGTCACACTATCCTGGATTCCGCCCTTGCTCTTTACCATTCTGTAGTATGTATGCCTAGGTGAAACTGCATTTGCAATTTGAGATTTTGCTTTAAAACTTTACATCATTTACGGCGTTAATTTTTTATTTTCAGCTTTGAGTTATGAGGTTAGAATTTTATAGCACTGACGTCATCACCGTTCTTTCTTAAGTTTTTGAGGTTTCTGGCTTCACTCTTTTAGTACACCTTCGGATACGTCCACTTTACTACAATGCACCCTGGCGGCAAGTAGAGGAACGACCGCTCATTTCCAGCTACGGAAGGATAAAACCATTGTATTTCTGGATAAATCATACAAATACACTAAAGTCATACAAATACCTCTAGCGTCAACTTATAAATTTATTAAACTACAGAACATACTTACCTTCAAATTTCTTTATTAACTTAATAATACGGTCACAAGTCATTCGGTCCCTATTTTTTACATACACATACTCTACACAATATACTATATACATAAGACAAGAAATTGCGTTTTCGTGGGCTTGTTGCATGAGCATCCCTACCCACGAATAGTCCAGTAAAACTGGGAGCTGGTGTTGTCCCTAGGGGAGACCAGAATCATTCTGCGATCATTCTGGTCTCCCCTAGAGCCAACACGAGCTACCAGTTTTACTGGACTATTCGTGGGTAGGGATGCTCATGCAACAAGCCCGCGAAAACGCAATTTTAATTAGTAGTATATTGTGTATTGTATATGTATGTAAAAAAGAGGTACCAAATGACTTGTGACCGTATTATTAAGTTAATAAAGAAATGTGAAAGTAAGTATGATAGTCAGTTGACACTGACAAAATTAATCAAAATATTTGCTGGTATCTTCATTAAAATAATTCAGACCCGAATTATTTATTTCAGCAACATGAGAGATAATGTTCGTTAAATAATTTTGTATAGACTTCATAAAAATTATAAAAATTTTGCAAGTGAGTTTGGCTTATTGAACAATTCAAAAAGCTTAAATACACTCTTAGTCTAAAATAAATAGGGAAGCCATATATGACCACACTGACCACCTTAAAATTTGCCTGAGATTTCCTATGAAGTAGGTATCTTCGAAATAAAATTTTATCGAAACTAAAATTATTGCTTCTAGCTCTCTCTCTTCTCTTGAATCGGGCACTATTTTTAGAACTCTAGACTCTTATCAAGGACGCCACTGATCAATATTTCTCCACAAGAAATGACGAAGAGCTTTTCAAACGGGTTGCAACTCGGCATCCCATTTTCAGCTTTTTGAAGTAAGGTCGCGTCATTTTTCAGACTTACGTCCAAAGATTAACCGCAGAAATGGGCCATGTTACCACCAGGGTTAATGGCTTCTATAACAGGTGTTGGCTAGAAAGGAATTTGACTTATATTTCCTTGAAAATTGAAGGTTTTATGATGAAAAACGGTCTGTGAAAAACGCAAAAGGAAAAAATAAATTTTAAAAATATCTGAATTTATCAACTGGGGAGAATAGTGTAAAATGTGGAGTAAAAAGGGTTGTTTAGCTACCTATCGAGACACCATTTACATGTAGAAAATAGTTATTTACGTTATAAGGGATGTAAGTAGGATTTACCAGTCGAGGACGAATTTTGTGCCCAAGAAAGGGCTGGCAAAATAGTCAGAGACTGGTTAAGACTTATACATCCCCAATAATGTATTATATTTTTTCCACTCCTATACTGCATCCAGTTTTATGTGAGAATGATGACAGAACAAACAACTGAACAAGAATTCACCCTATTGGTCAGTTCCATGGACAGTTTACACCAGAACATGTTTTAGTGATCACAATATTCATCTTTTCTGTCCTGATAATCACGGAGGAATCAGATTTCTTTCTATCCGTGTTGGCGAATGTGCATTAGACAAAGACAAATAAAAAAATAATTTGTTCAAATTTTTATCGTTCCTTCTTTGCTTGTGGAAGTATTGCTGGTTATATACTTCGAAAGATTAGTCATCGCAAAATTCTTTTTTTCCTGATAAAATTCCCAACGGAATCCGATTTCTTTCTGTCCTTGTTAGCGAAAGGGGCATTAGTAAAAGACAAATAAAAACGATGTTGTTGCCAATAAAAAAGAATAATTAAACATTTTATCACAGTCGGCTTTGTTTATGCGAGTATTTCTGGTTGTCTACTGTGAAAGTTTAATCGGAATTGTCATAAAAAAAAAATTTCTAACCTGACAAAATACTTACGTAAGTTTTATGATTTTATAGTTAAAAGTGTTCATCAACGTTTCTTTTTGCGCTACCAACACGGCAAATGTGGTGGTCAGCCTGATGG
The DNA here is from genome assembly GCA_963971165.1 of Philopedon plagiatum. Classification (NCBI taxonomy): domain Eukaryota; kingdom Metazoa; phylum Arthropoda; class Insecta; order Coleoptera; family Curculionidae; genus Philopedon; species Philopedon plagiatum. The sequence goes on along the minus strand of OZ020192.1, from coordinate 123,863,620 downwards.
TAAAACACACTATTTCATCAATCCCAATCAAAATAGCTGAATACCTCAATTTGCAAAACGTAGAAACCATTGACTTCTATATATAGACCCGTACACCTGACAGCCTGCGCAAACAAAAGTTAAGTTACCAGGGTGAAATAGTGTGTTTGTACGCACGGCCACCGGTCATATTTCTCGAGCCAGATCGGCGAGGGGCATGCGCACAACTCGCTTGTTGTCATCTGCTACACGGTTTGCATAACCAGCTGGAAAACAATCAGCAAACCCTTTTATGTTCCTTGACAATCAGAGTGGGATCGACCATCACAGCTGACAAATTTGGCAGTGCGCATGCCCATGGCCGATCAGCTTTGTTTACATGCGCAAGGCCAGAAATTTGCCACTTTCGCGATTATTGTTTGCGGATCCATATTAGAAATCAATGGTAGAAACTTATACTGGGCATGCCTCCTCCTGCGATTCGTCCTTGCTCCTCTTGACTTTCACAGATGTAGGTTTTAATGAAATATTATTTGTAAATATCCACGAATAACTTAAAGAAAAATATTTATGTGTATTAAAGCTTTAGTTCTTTTTTGCATTATAGCCTAACCCATTTCCTTTGGTAAACTACACCGAATGCACTAATAGGATTTATATTTGTAATTAAGAAAACGCTGTTTACGTTACCAGGCTTGATTATTTTCGTTAAGGCCACGTTTTCCGTGTTTTTGACCGCTTTATTTCTCTAAATAAATGCAGAAGGTTGGCTTTAATTATTTTTAAATCACGTTTGATGTCTAATGCCAGTTTGCACCTGAAGTGAGTGAAGTTCTTCTTCCGAAGGAAGTATTTCTTGAAGATGCGCAAGTTTTTTTGTCAAAGCATGATTTTAATTGTGTTAGTAAGGTAGGGATGCGTAGTTTAAAAACATATTTTTGCTGTGTGTATTTGTTTTGCTATAATAAGGAATGGATATATTTGGGAAAAACTGGAAATTTCGATTTTTGACCCAAATATTTCACCGTTTTTAATTTTTTGTGACGCCCACGGTACGCTAGTACTTAGGCTTGAAGTCTACGTGAGCTGTCTCAGAAAAAGAACTTATACGCGTGCGAAACCGCGGATAAAATCTAATATTATAATATAAAAGAAAGAGGAACATAAAATTAAGAGGTGCACACCTTTCTCCCGTAAATTTAAGCCATCTAAACTTGTCCATTGCAAAAATATAAAAATATGGGGGAAGGGGCAAAAGTACCCCGCGTTGCTTCTCGAAAGGGGCGCATCTTGGTGCGGCTCGATCTCGGCAGGGGCACTGCCGTGTCCCAACATATTATTGTATTGCGTTCTCAGTAAAATAAGTGAATATACATGTACGAATCTCATTTAAAAATCACTGCTCACAGAAGCACATAAATCAATTTAAGCACCCTCCACCCTTATATAATCTAATCATAGTCCCGCCCCACCCTTTAAATAGTATTTTTACCATAATACCCTTACCCAGTGTACAAGAATTAGCCTTATATGAGTAACAGTTGTTCAAACACATAAAAATGGACCACTCGCAATAAAAGTATGTCGAAAGTTTAGCCATGTGGTAAAGGTATATACAATAATAAGCACCGCTTAGAATTAGCAAATATACAGTAATATATTTATTTCCTGATGGATGGAAATAGGGGTATGTTGTAGGTATTAGTGAGACTAACATTATTTACTTTAATAGGGGTGTCTATAATTACCTAATTTCAATTATTCCAGCTTTGTTGACAAACTCGCTAACAATGTTTAATGTTGACGGTTGATAATGGTATTTAGGGTGAAAGCTTTAGTTCGGTCCTATTATCTGTTAAGGTTGTTTTACTAGATCGACATATCGGCGAAATTAAAAAGCAACAACTCTTCTGGACAACATACAGTTTTCTAAAAGTGAATATTGTATTTAAAAAAAAATGAGACTAAGTGAATTTCAATTTTCTGATTTAAGTTTGGACAAGTTTTCTGGTCACTGTTAATAGATCGTCATTAATAGCACTGTCACTTTAGCGTTCTGGTAGGCCAAAGACGGCAGCTTCTGAAAAAATTGTGCAAGAAGTTCATAAAGTCATTTTAAATGATTGTCGGCTGAAGTTGGATGATATAGCTGAGGCTGTGGGTATATTGAAAGAACGAACGTACAATATTTTGTGTGAAGTTTTAGATATGAGAAAGCCATACGCGCGATGGGTGTCGCCATTGCTGATACAAGAGCAAAAACTCATCTGCATGACCCTTTCAGAGGAGAGTTTAACGCTGTTAAACCATAATCCATTTGACTTCTTACGCTGATTTGTTGCTGTCGATGACACATGGATCCAATACACCAGAGACCAAACAATAGTCAAAACAGTGGAAAGCGAAGAAGGCAAAGGCAGTTCCATGTACCGGAAAAGTTATGGCAACCGTTTTTAGGATGCCAGAGGTGTTATTTCTAATTATTTCATATCCAGCTCGAATAATTCGCTAAATTAGATCCTAGATAGTTGCATAAACTAACTACTATGTTGCACATATGGCCCCAAAAATAATAATCGAGTGAATTTAAGTCCGGCGATCGCATTGGCCAGGACCTCTGCCTATCCACTAGGGTAGGTCGATTTTTAAAAAAGCTTATATAAATAATTTTAATTAAATTACATCTTCCACCCTCTACATTTAGCTAAAGCTGGTTGTAGGTCGATTTTTACATTTTCTTGAAAATTTCGATATTTGAATATGGAAAATCGATAGATATATTTCTGTTTTATTCATATACAGAAAGTTCTAATTATATTCAACTAAAAAATTATTTCTTCCACCCTCTATCAGCCCTTAAACATTTGAGTTATGCCGCCCCTGGCATGCCTTGATATTGGCACCGTCCGGCTGCTCTCCGTCGGATGTTTTCGGTTTTTTGTTTATGTTTAATATTAGTATTATCTCGTCGCAATTGCTTCGTTAAAGTCGGGGGTTGTTGTGCATTTAGTTTTATTTTCATTGTCAGTATAAATAACAGAGCATTTCAAAGACATTTTATAAAAGGCACGACCTTAAATGCCCTTTGGTAGGTTCTCCTGCTGATTTTAAAGACATCCTTCAAAGTAAAAAGGACGTTTTAAAATGTTACTTGTGGATTAAATTTAGTTTAAAGCCTCCCGATTCTGGACAAGAGCCAAAAGTTTTGGAAATATCAAACATTCCAGCAGATACAATTTTGGATTTATGGAAAATATCAGGAATTCCCCCAGTGACACAAAAACGGCCGCGTCGTGTTGGAAATACATCCCCACCCCTGGAGCTCAAGGGAACATCGTCTAATAATCCTGCCAAGATTTTGAAGAAAGTCCAAATATCGTATATTTTTGAATAACCATGCTCTTTTTTCACAATGTAGTGTTTTTTTATGAAGATACATTTTTTTGTAAAGGCGATAATAAGAAGTTAATTTTATTTTTGCGACCTCCTGTATGTTCCAAACCTAATTCACTTACATAAAAAAATTAACTCTAGTACATTTGCAGCTAGTTTATTTTTAAATACCTATTTTATGTCTTTTTACCTTCACGTGGATTAGGACTTTTACATTTTTGAGCCACCCTATATGCACTAAATCAAATTTTTGAATGGCAATGCTATTTTCTCACGATGCAGAACTTTTTATAAAGAGACAATTTTGTTTTCGTAACATCAATAATAACAATTTTTCCATATGTCCAAAGTTTCAAATCGATACGACAATAGTGTGAAAAGGGAGTTGTACTATTCCATGACAATGTTACAACGTTACAGGTCAAGTCACGCTAATAAAGGCGTGTTAAAAAGGGAAATTTGGGTATGGGTTCGACAGAAAAGGATGGAGACGGGTGGTAAAGACTCATCGAGCTAATAAAACTATGGCAAAAGCAAAAGCGCGATATTTTTAAATGCAAAATAAGTAAAGATAATTAATCCAAAACTTATCTACTATTAATTAAGCAAGCAAAACTGAAATATACAGTAAATAGTAATACAATAAAATAAATCAATATATGGAAACAACACATTTGCTTTTTAGCTTTATACTTCTTCTCTTTATTGTTGGAAACTGCTTTGAAATTTCATTAGTTGTGTACTCGAAGTAGAGGTAAAGCAATAATTTTCTATACAGCTTTTCAATGACATAGTTAACTAGGTACTTGTCGAGTCGAAAAAAATCAACACAATGCTAAAACGCACCTTAGCTATAATTTTCTATGAGTCCGTAAATGGACAGCCTAAAGAAACAGGTGTAATATAATGAGTTTCTCGCTTATTAGTTCTTGCATAACCGAGCAGGGTTAAGCGTTTTGATATATTACTCTGGAAATTATGTTCTACATCCTTTATAGCCTGATTTATGAATGAATTTTGGCTATTATGATGTTACTAACAGAGAGCTGGATGGCAATAAAGCATAGACTTTTTTGTACTATAACAAACACTAGAAGTATAACAGTACAGATTACAACAGTAAAATCGTCATTTTTTCACGACCAGCAGTAGAAATCAATTTCTCTGATATCAAAATCATGACAGAAAAAGAAAATTATTCCCTAGCTAAATAATTTTTGACAAAATTCCCTAGGGAGTTTTCATTATAAATCAAATAATTAAACCGTCAGATTCTCCAAAGCTAGATCGGTCTAATTTCACAACCAAAAGTTTTAAACTGACAAGTGTAAGAATAAGCCAACTAAGTTTTATACTACAATATCATTAGGTAACTACTTATACAGGAAGGAAAAATAACAGAAAATCATATTATGGCCTTGAGAAAGGTGAGGAGGAAAGCAGTTGGTATAAGTGACATTAAGAAAAATAAAAATTCCACAGGACAATTTTTTTGCGCGATCATTCAACTCTTTTCTTTGGCAATGTCTTAAAAATATAATAATTATTGTAAATTTAGCCAGATTCTCCAACGCTAGATCGGTCTCATTTGACAACCAAAACTTTTAGACTGACAAGTGTAAGAGTAAGACAACTAAGTTCTATACTATGGACTTTTTCTGGGATTTCTCTAAAATTTATAAAGAAAATGACAATTTTAGTAATAGAACCAAATTTATTCTAGCAATATGTTCCAAGATGAAAATTATTGGGAAACCAAGCAATCGCTAGAATATTACTAGAATAACTCATGTTTTTAATGACGACTTATTAACAGTGACAGAACAAAAACTTGTCAAAACCTAACAGATCAACTACAAGATCTCAATTTAAACCGGTATTAAATCTTAAACCTTTTTAGTGAATCTGAACGTTAATAATTATTATTAGATAAGAACGTACCCAAAATGTCGCCAGTTAACCTGATTTCCTATCCCTTTAATCATTAACACAGGTGCAGACACATTAATGATAAATACGAGTACTTTCTCACAGTAAAATGCGTAGACATATGTACATATAAGTACTCATTAACTAAAAAAATACCCAGTAGTTGTACTCTGTCATTAAAAAATTCTTATACATATGTCATAACTCATAAACTTATGCATAAGAGTGATTAAGTGAGTATACGAACCAATCAAGTTTGAAAAATGTCGGCATATTACTTTTTTCGTCTACTGGGAGTGGATGTAATAATATGCATGAGTATAGTTTGTTTTGAAACTAATATGCGACAGTGGTAGCTTGTGTGTGTTTTCTTTAGGGAACGGATACAGGATAAAGCGTAAAAAATATGCATTTCTTTAGGTAACGGTTAATGTTACCGAATTAAATTGAGTAGTTTAAATTTTATGATATTTCTAAAAAGTTTTTATTTAATCAGCTGTACCTTCTACTCCAAAGCGAGTTCTCACGAATATTACTTTATTCCATATCAAATTTACTGCGGATATTAAAAATGTATAACTTATTAAGGTTTGATTAAAGACCCTGTTCAGAAATCCATAAAAACTAAATTATGGTAGAAATTTTCAATTTTAATGATGACCGTTTTAAAAAGTTTCTATTTAATCAACTGTATCTTCCGGCCTGAAGCGAATTCGCGCGAATATAGCTTTATTAGATAGAAAATTTTCTGGTGATTCCAAAAATATATACTTTTTTAGGGTTTCATTAAATTCTGTCTAGAAGCCAAGTAAAATTGAATTAAGGAAGAAAGTTTAAAGTTTTATGATCCTTGTTTCTAAAAGTTTATGTGTAATCAACTGTATCTTCCAGGGTTGGCAAAAATCATGATTTTTAAAAAAAATCAAAAAAATCAGATTTTTTTGATTTAAATGAAATTTTTTTGATTTAAGTCAGAATTTTTGAATTTTATTTAGGTTTGTATTATTGCATTATTGATTTTTCAGATGTAAAACAGTTACAATAGTAAATAATTAAAATGCAGTAAATATTAAAATAATGAAGTAGAAAATATAAATTTAATAATATTAATATTAATTGAATCTTCAGCAAACGAAACAGAAAACGGTAATTTTAAAAACACAAACAAAAAACAATAGGTACATATTATATAGCTACCTATACCCTATACCAGTGGTTCCCAAATGGTGGTCCGCGGACCCCTAGGGGACCGCAGGTTATTTTGCGGGGGTCCGACAACCTTTGCTTTGAAACACTTGATGCCCTTTTGCACGATGTATGTGTGAACAAACTTTCCCTGAATACATTCTGCTAAAATCCAAACAAAGAAATCGGCTGGATGTTGCTTCAGATCTAAGATTAAAAATTTCCGTTCAGATTTACTAAGAAGGTTTAAGATTTAGTACTGGTTTAAATTGAAATCTTCTAGTTGGTCAGTTATGTTTTGACAGGTTTTTGTCCTGTCATTGTTAATAAGTCGTTATTAAAAACTTATGAATTATTCTGATATTTCACCGATTTGCTTGGTTTCCAAATCATTTTCATCTTGGAACGAGTTGCTGTAATGAAGCTAGTTCTATTTTTGTCAAAAGTACTTACTAAAATTGCCCTTTTCTTTACAAATTTGTGAGAAAGCTCAAAAATAAGTTCATAGCATAAAACTTAATTGTCTTACACTTGTCAGTTTAAAACTTTTGGTTGTCAAATTAGACCGTACTACGTTGGAGAATCCGGCTGTTCAAATCTTAGACCAGATTTAGAAAGAACTATGACAGGAAAAACAGTATTTCATTCTTCTCATTAAAATCCAAAACTGATGATTGATATATTATATTTTTTCTGCTAGAAAAGAGAATATATTTTGTTCAGTTTAGTTCAGATTTTCAGTTACTTTTATAGGATGCCGATTTTATTTATAAATAGCATGATGCCTTTTGGTGCAAATTGCCAAGCCATATTAAAGGTATTGAATAAATCGGCACTTTTGAAATAAATATTTTTTTTATTATACTTCTTTGAAAACACCTTATTTTCATCTGTTTTAGTAATAATGTAAGATGGGCTTTTTCGGGCTAGCGCACGGAAAGAGCGCACGGAATAGTATATTTCATTACCAGTCCGGAAAAAAGGATTTTTCTGTGCGCGCTTGACAAATTCTCGTGTGAGGCGCAGCCGAACACGGGAAGTCAAGCAAGCACGGAAAATCCATTTCTGGACGTGTAATGAACGATATTTTTTATTATACTTCTTTGAAAACGATAACATAAAACAAAATATAACATAAAAAAATACATACATACAAAATAAACTTGGAATATTTTTATTTTCACAACTGTTATCGGAATTTAAAAAAAAAACTACTAGAGTAATTAAAAATTAACTATTAATAATGAAAGATGCCACTTTTTCAGGTTGAGAGAACATTTTATTAGAATGAATTTAATTGACAGAAAATTAACAACGCTGACAATATGGTCTTTGGCAGGTATGATGCGTTTTCATGGTAACTTTCAAATCATTTAAAAGGTGATTTAAATTTGTCTATGTCAGATAAGATTGACAAAACGTCAAAAAATATTTCAGAAATTCATCTAAATATTCAAATATTTACGAAATAAAATACAAAATAGGTACATATTAAATATCAGATAGCATATAGACTTTCTTGAGTTTAGTTTATTTTCCTATACCTATATTTCTATTTTAAAGCCAAAAAATAGTCGGTATCTTCATTCAGCACACTGAAAGAACTGGAGACCAGGAAAATTTTTTCCGTGCGCTCTTTCCGTGCGCTAGCCCGAAAAAGCCCATCTTACATTATTACTAAAACAGATGAAAATAAGGTGTTTTCAAAGAAGTATAATAAAAAAAATTTTCCTGGTCTCCAGTTCTTTCAGTGTGCTGAATGAAGATACCGACTATTTTTTGGCTTTAAAATAGAAATATAGGTATAGGAAAATAAACTAAACTCAAGAAAGTCTATATGCTATCTGATATTTAATATGTACCTATTTTGTATTTTATTTCGTAAATATTTGAATATTTAGATGAATTTCTGAAATATTTTTTGACGTTTTGTCAATCTTATCTGACATAGACAAATTTAAATCACCTTTTAAATGATTTGAAAGTTACCATGAAAACGCATCATACCTGCCAAAGACCATATTGTCAGCGTTGTTAATTTTCTGTCAATTAAATTCATTCTAATAAAATGTTCTCAGAAGAAAGTATAATAAAAAATATCGTTCATTACACGTCCAGAAATGGATTTTCCGTGCTTGCTTGACTTCCCGTGTTCGGCTGCGCCTCACACGAGAATTTGTCAAGCGCGCACAGAAAAATCCTTTTTTCCGGACTGGTAATGAAATATACTATTTAACAAAGGTTGTTTTTTTTTTATTATTTTTGAAGCTAAACTGTTCATGGGGGTCCGCATGTTACTAATTTCTAATTTTGGGGGTCCAGAATTTCGAGACATTTGGGAACCACCCCTATACCTATTATAATGGTAGATAATAAAATCAAGTCGAGTTAAAATAAAATAATCATTCTCGTAATTACTATGTAACAATAAAATATCATTCTGAAGAAAAGTGATTTAAATCATTGATTTTTTTTTTCAAAAAACTCACTTGATTTAAATCACGATTTAAATCATGATTTAAATCATGATTTAAATCATTTGATTTAAATCAAACCAACCCTGATAAAAATCATTAGGAAACCAAGCAAATCGCTGAGATAGCAGAATAATTCATAAGTTTTTAATGACGACTTATTAACAGTGACAGAACAAAAACCTGACAAAACCTAACTGATCAACTATAAGATTTTAATTTAAGCCAGTACTAACTTAGTGAATCTGGACGTAAATTTTTAGAACCCTTGTTTCTAAAAGTTTATGTTTAACAACTGTATCTTCTAATCCAAAGCAAATTTCCACCAATATTGCTTTACACGACAGGAAATTTTCTGGAGGTTCCAAAGATATGTATCTTATTAGGGTGTCATTTCTGTTTAGAAACCAATTAAAATGTAATTAATACAGAAAGTTTAAAGTTTATGATCCTCGTTTCAAAAAGTTTGTCTTTAATCGACTGTATATTCTAATCTTAAGCAAATTCCCACGAATATTGCTTTATCCATCAGCAAATTTTCAGGAGATTCCAGGAATGTATAACTGATTGGAGTTTCATTAAAGGATATGTCTAAATCAGCCATGATTGAGCGAAAAGCCCTTTTAATAACCCAATATTTTAAAATCTAAATAAACTCTACGAAAAGGTTTTGAATTATACCTACCCATGCCTTAGACTGTGCCCGACATTTTGAAGAAATAATTCTCAAGTATACCAACGGCACCAGCGGGTTTCTTTTGCACAAGTCATGCAATTCCATATAAGGCAAGTGTAAGTGCCTTTAAGAACACGATATAAATTGCCTTTGATTTAGGAAGTTTTATATACGTAAAGCGTTAAGGAAAGTTGATATTAAGATTGTATACAGGGTGATTATATTACATCAATTTAGTACCTAGTGAGAAAATCTGTTTGTTACTCAATCTCGTTTCAGCGGAGCAACGGATCGCGATGAAACTGTCTAGAAACCAATTAAAATTGAATTGTAGAAAGGTTAAATTTTTATGAGCCTCGTTTCAAAAAGTTTGTGTTTAATCACCTGTTTGTTCTAATCAAAAGGAAGTTTCCGCGAATATTGCTTTAGGCGAATCTCACACTAAAGCAGCGAACAATAAGCTACTACCAACTGTCAATAAGCAACACACGATATTATTTTGACCGCGTCTCACACTCAAGCAACAGTATTTCAAGCAATCTCTAGCTATCATAATAAATATAATATCATCCGACGACTCCGATGATACTGCGCTGCGCCGGCGACATCTTGTTAAATCAAAGGAAGTGGCTCCGTTGCCGCCGGTCCCCAAAATGTTGATGCATGGATACCGGCACCCGAGTACAAAGTTTTTCGGGTGCCGGCAGTTATAACCTAAAATAAAAATAGTCACGCCTTTTAAGGGGTTATATACAGTTAGAATTTTCAAAAAATCGATTTTTTTCATTTCATTTTCGTAATATACATATATTCAAGTACACACACAGAAAATTTCAAGGCAATCCGGCGATTATTTTCGAAGTTACACGCATATTTGTAAAGACGTGTCAGAGCGATTGTACGCTATGTAAAGTGCTTTTGAAACTTTAAACGCGAATTTCTCAAAACTGTGTTTTTAAAGTCGGTGACCGAGATTTCTCGGAAACGGCTGAACCGATCAGTCTCAAATTTTAACACAAGCTTGTTAAGTATATTTTTTAGTAATTAATCGAAGGTTTTTTCTCCCCGATAAATATTTTTTTTATATAAACACTTCAAGGCCAAAATTTTGTTCAAAAATCGTTTTTTCTTTGAGAAGCCGCCATTTTGTCAAAAAATTTTATTTTGCTTATTCCTTCGGTTAATTACAAGATTATACTTACATTACTTTAACGAAATCCGTTTGGTTTTTTCATATTAGATGACCCAGTCCAGAGATATCGTTGTCACCGCAAGATGGCTTTTTTGAGAGGAACTTCTGGAGATCAGCTATAGCAGCTTTCAAAATTATTAATTTTACAAATACAAAAATCTTAAAATACAGCTAAAAGTTACCATAATATGTGTGCAAATTTTTACATTAATAAATTTAAAAGTCTTCTCAGGAAATTTTTTTGAAAAATCGATTTTTTTAGGCCTCCTGACTGTATATAACCCCTTAAATGGTATGTAAACATTGTGTTGTTTTAATTTTGCGTAGAAACTATAAAACATGAAAGTAGGTGATCAATTTTCTTGATATGTAAATTTTAATTGCGTTTTGGTGGACTACAAGAAAGCCACAAACAATTAGTTTTGGTTGCGTAATAGCAGGACATTACCGTAAACCCGAGGTGCGAATCTTAATTCGTTTATAAAAGGCAAGCCTATAAAAATTAAATATCTTGAAAAAAAAATTAAGTACCTTTATTTCTCCTATTACTTTAAAAGTTATTCAAAATGACCACCATGAACTTCTTGGCAGAAATAAAGTCGATTTTGGACCTCTGCCATGAAGTAACACCTGCTATTCCGAAAATGTGAAAAGTAAGTTCCAAAATCGACTTTATTATTGGCAAGAACTTCATGGTGGTCATTTTGAACAACTTTTAAAGTAATAAGAGAAATAAAGGTATTTAAAAAATTGTTTTCACGATTTTTAATTTTTGAAAGGGCTCGTTTGTGGTCAAATGTTTCTTTTTTGAAGTTGGTGAACTGGGTGTAGGTACTCAAAATATTTATTTTTTAAATAATAATTGTGAATATTTTAGTGTAATTCAGTAAATTGAAATTGCCTCTAGCAGCCTGTAGTAATTCCATCTAGAGAACACAGGTGGAATTTTTCATCACGGAAACCCAAATACAACATTACATTTTGTAATACATCATTTTTAATCCGACAGCTCGGTCGGACCTTTTAAGCTCTAACTACAATGACTTTTTGTTTCTGTAGTTATTATAGCCATATATAGCATTAGTATTATAGTGGGTCTGATTTACAATTTTTACATTCAAACGACACTGGTCCTAAAGAAAGTAGTGTACACAGAAAAAACATAATTTTTTCATTGCGGTAGTAGAAATTAATTTCTCCGATGTCAAAATCATGACAGAACAAGCAAATTGTTCCCTAGGTAAAACATTTAAAAAAAAATCCCTACGGAGTTTTAATTATAAATCAAAGAAAAATTGAAGAATAGTACCTACGTTCAGATTCACTAAGAAGGTTTAGGATTTAGTATTCGTTTAGACTAAGATCTTCTAGTTGATCAGTTATATTTTGACAGGTTCTTGTCTTGTCATTGTTAATAAGTCGTCATTAAAAACTTATGAATTATTCTGATAATGCGGAAAAATATCACTTTCGGCACTTGTTAGGTAAATAGCTATAGTATTATATTAAACAAAATACGGTGCAATTCGTATCAACTACAAGATAGACCAGCTTGTTAAAAGTAAATAGAAATAGTATGTTCTTGCTCAGTCTCTTACGCAAGTTAGGTTAGAATTTATTTTGTTATCTCTTCTAGAAAAACTAGTATTTGAGTAATCACCTGAAATATACAAAACACAAACAGCAAAAAACTGACATTTTATAAGAAAAATGTGCCCTATTTCTAGGCAGCACCCAATTATGTCACTATTTGTCAAGTTTAAATTTATTCTTTAAACTGGAGGAAATTTATGTGATAAAGAATATAAAGGGAAAGATTTTTCTGTGGTCCCAGAAGCTGTAAGATAGTCTTAGATGCTAGCATTATATAGCCATAAATTCTGGACTCAAAACTAAGCCTTTTTTTATCAGTTTTTAGAATATTTTACTGGGAAAAAATATGGACGGCGTAGCTGGATGGGTTTACTATCTAGCCAACACTTTTGTTTGTTTTTCCTCCTTTATTTGTTTTGCAAAACAAAATTTGTATAAACTCCAATGGCATCGCCAGTCATAAAGGTAGAGTTCGCAATTTCTTGCACGCTTGTTTCTTGTCCTGTAAGGCTAACAACAAATGTTTTAAACAAAAGTGGTAGTGCTATCCAATAACATAAATTTTTAAAAATTTTAAACTGTCGCAATTTTGAAACTAAAGTATCGATTTGGCTTATTTACGAACTGAACCGAGATACAGACTCGAAGTATTTTTGTGCCAAATTTCACTTCGATTGGTTAAGAAATAAGGCCTTCAAGTTATCTACAAAAGATCGGTGCAGTAGGTGTATTTCTGCAAAACCTACCCAACATAAAAAAAATTCCTAGGACTTTTGAACTCAGTAAATTTTAGGCTACTGTGTACTGCAAAAATAACAGTAAAACAGGAAAAGATTTAAAATTAATATAATTAACATAAAGAGATAAAGAAACATTCTAAGCTTGTTCTTAAGGACATACTCTTATCTGATCAGTCTTTAGGAACTTTTTTATGGTTAAAAGGCATACTTGGAGATATTTTATTTATCATTTTGAAATCAAAGATTTTTTCTTAAGCTCCAATTAGACTAATAACGTTTTTCGTCAAATTAGGAAAGCAAAAATATTATGTAAAAAATTTCTTTGAGATTAAAAAATAATCCTTAAACAACGGTAAATTTTAAGCAAACATTGGCGGCCCAATTTGGGGAACATAAGTATGTATTTTTAAAAAAATCAAAAAAGGTACTTTTTTTACTTCATAAATAAAGCCAACAACTTCTAGAAAAATAACATGTTTGTGAATTTTATCAAAAAGTAGAGACATGGCAGATATGATTTAAAAATAAAATTCTCCAAATGTCCCACTCGACTGTTCCTACAGTTGACCATTCTTTGCCTAAAATTGTCAATAACATTTTGACACAATTTCGGTTCAATTTCAAAAATAACTTGACGAGTGTTTTGCTTCAAGTCATTAATCGTCTGCGGATTGTTAGAATAGATTTTGTCGTTAAGAAAATCCCACAAAAAAAATCGAAAGGTTTTAGATCCAGAGAAAAGAGAGGGTAGTTAGAATGCGCTTGAACGAGTGCGGATCCAATTTTATTGGAACGCAACAGAGGTTGCCATTTTGAACGCGAACTGTCACTTCCCCTACAAATTTGACGTTTGAAGCTTCCGAATAAATAAAGTTAAGTTAAGTCTTTTATATAGGTATAAATGTCTTTTATATGTAAATAAGTAATTCTAGACTTCTAATAATTTATATTGAAAATGCGTTAACAAATCACTAATTGTGATAGTTACTGTGATTCTGGTTTAGTGTAAGAAAATCTGATAATGTTACATACTTAGATTAAGTAGTATAGTGATAGGAGCACACACAGACTTATCACGCCCATTGTGCCATGTAGTAATAAGTAATATTAGTTATGAATGAATTCTATCTCTGAAGTTTGTGATAGTATGAGTGGGTGGTTTAATTCCAATAGACTGATACTAAACAAAGAAACAAGGTGATGGTACACTTTTACAAAAACAAACCTAGGATAGGTAAAGTTTTTGGGGACATACGTGGATGCGAGAACCGGTTGGGACCAACAGCTGGATCATGTCTTTTTTTTGCACGGTAGAAATATCGTTTTAAATTTGCCGCTTTGCAATTGACATTTCAGTGTCAAAATGGCCGCCCAACAAATCTCACCATCCGCGCAGAGGGAAAGCGATATCTATATCCCCTCCTATTTCTATGGTTATATGTATAGATCGCATGATCTTTCAGGACACCAGGCGCGTGAAATTTAAAAGTTGTATATCTCTGTTGCTACTTATGGGACCCATACCAAGTTCAGGGTTTTTAATAGTGAGCCTACTAGGAATGTTTTGGTAAAAGAAAATTGGTAAATTGCGAAACAAAGTTGAATTTTTGAATTGACCCACCTGGGAAAAAAATTAACACGCTTAGGTGTTTTATTTATTATTTTTTCTAAATAAATTTTACGTCATTTTGTCGACAATTCCTAAACTTTCCGAGAAAAAATGTGTTAGTAGAAAGTTATACACATTTGATTTTTTTAAAATTATATTTTAGGTTTAAAAAAATTAACACGTTATTACGTTCACAATCACTTTCGTCAAAATGTCTAGAACAGATTGTAGCATTTTTCACTTTAGGGAAGCTAAAAACCCAAGCAAACCCAAGCAAACCCTTGCACTGATTGTCCACAACCATATACAGCACACCTCATTTTCACTTTTAAACTCTTAAAATTGATACAAAAACACCAAAAAATAACTTGAAAATACAACGCGATCTTAACAAAGACGTGTTTCGTTTACAAAATATGGCGGAATTACTCACAGCGTGACGTTCGTTGCCACGCCTACCTGCGCGGTGTCATATTATATTCTTTTATTTGTATCATGATCCGAACTGTCTTTCCACAGGTTTGTTCCGTGAAATACAGACGGGCGGTGCGCGAAGTCGGATAAATGTTCTTCGAAGAAAAAAGTAAATAAAAAAATTGTTTATCGGAAAATTGTTTTATATCTTTTTCTGTGCTCTTTACTATGACGCCCAACTAGACACATTTTAAATTATAATTTTTCAATTTAAACCCTATAGTGCTGAGACAATTCTTCACTTTATTTATATGTAAATTCAACGTAGTCCTACGTAATCCTACGTCATTCGCGAAATTGAGAGGAATCTTTGGAAAATCATTTATTAAACTAGGTTAGGCCCTTTGGACCGTAAAAGGGGACGAATGTACATACCTACCTACATTTATAAATAAACAATAACCAAAGAAAACCTTGTCGGGCAGATTTTTACCGAGTCCTAGTAAAAGATCATTTTGTACATGCATTTTTAATCTTTATTGATATCAAGTAGAGGTGAAAGAAAAAGAAAGATATTAAGAATTTTTCATTGTAACTGCTCTGAAAAATACCTAAAAAAGACGCTACTAACGTGCGAAAACGTTTAGGTGCGCTGCAAGGAACAACTTATTTCGTATCCGATCAACCATTCGCCAGCCCTATCTCCCATACAATCTTGAACAACAGTTTCGAAATGTGATGGGCGGCAGTTTTGGCAGCAGTCATAATTTGAAAGCTAGTCACTACTTTCATTTGTTTAATTATTGACGGCGTTATCTTAACTGCCACCCAGAGAATCGACAAGTTTTAACTATATAGAATAAAAGTGAAATTTCGTAAAATAATAATAAAGATGATGTGTGAAAATCTGTGTCTTATTTTATGCTCTTATTTTAATCAAGAAAGTAGTATTGGCCATCTTAATAGCATTTAAGTTTAAAGTAATTAGCCTTAATTTTCATAACATTTAGTACTCATTTATTTTCACGACTTTTTTCGTATAAAAACTTTGTAAAATGAATTGTTCTTCCTAGTACTATAGGCCAAGCAACAGAGCAAAATATTAGCGATTTTTTGACATTAATCTTATTAGAAAACCGCCTGTGCCATCATCTGAAAGACGATCCGTAGATGATTACTGTTATAAATCCAACTCTGAAATTTTTGCCTTTAATTTGTTATAAACATTTTTAAGCAAAAAAACGCGATTTTTTTAGTTTTTTGCTTATAAAATGGAAAGTAATGAAGCAATCTTAATGGCGTAACTGGACGATTTGTAGAGAATAAAAATACGAACAAAATGAGAGGTCGAATGTCACGATAGGATAAGTAGCGACGGAGAAAAGCCGGAAAAACCGGAAAATTAAGAGTTTTTTTTTAAATTCATAAATCGGCCATTTTAAACGTAGAGGGCTCAAACTTTGGGAAAAAGTAGTAATTTATAGCTATTTTATGTGTGCAAAACCCCGACGCTGTCCGACGATTAGGTTTGCCACAATCGTCATTTTAATTTTTCAACACACTATATTGCAACAGGCCTGGATGCTCTATGGATCGTCCGATTTTAATTATTGAAACGGATTTGAAAAGTACAAGTTTAATTGAACAATATGTATATCTTAGTTTTTCCATAAAATGCTACGAAACCGGTTGAAAATGCACGTAAAGATGCGTGAAAATGGCCGAGCGCGCGAAATCGATCGAGTAGCGGGAGAGAAGCGGAGCGAAGGGGAGCCAATATTCGCGCGTTCGGCCATTTTCACGCATCTTTACGTGCATTTTCAACCGGTTTCATAGCATTTTATGGAAAAACTAAGATATACGTATTGTTCAATTAAACTTGTACTTTTCAAATGCGTTTCAATAATTAAAATTGGACGATCCATAGAGCATCCAGACCTGTTGAAAAATAGTGTGTTGAAAAATTAAAATGACGATTGTGGCAAAACTAATCGTCGGACAGCGTCGGGGTTTTGCACACATAAAATAGCTATAAATTACTACTTTTTCCCAAAGTTTGAGCCCTCTACGTTTAAAATGGCCGATTTATGAATTTAAAAAAAAACTCTTAATTTTCCGGTTTTCCGGATTTTCTCCATTGCTACTTATCCTATCGTGACGTTCGGCCTCTCATTTTTTTTCGTATTTTTATTCTCTACAAATCGTCCATTTACACCATTAAGATTGCTTCATTACTTTCCATTTTATAAGCAAAAAACTAAAAAAATCGCGTTTGTTTGCTTAAAAATATTTATAACAAATTAAAGGAAAAAATTTCAGAGTTGGATTTATAACAGGAATCATCTACGGATCGTCTTTCAGATGATGGCACCGGCGGTTTTCTAAAATAAGATTAATGTCACGACAAATCGTTCTATTGCGTGGCCTACTAAGTGTTTAAATGACTTGATTCACCAGAATTTATTACTTCAAAAAAAAAGTTATGAATATTTAAAAATATTCGATATTTTGTCATGAGTGCAGTTAGAAATGTCAAAATTTTTAAACGATTGGCGGGGAAATCTAAGGCAATTTTTTTTTAGCATTTTTGAAAAAAAAATTCTTGTGCCGATCAAAAAATCGATAAGTAACCATTACTACTTCCAAGCCATACTGCTTTTGCTTTTCAGTATTATTACGCTTTATTGCACACAATTTCTAGAGAATCCAGATTTCTGGATCTTTTACAACTAGGTGTAAGTAAATTATAAGCTTGAGGAGCTTTGAAGTTGATTTAGGTTTATTTTTAAAGATGTTAAGTAGTCAGAATTCGTAATAAATCGAGGCAATAAAGATGATTAACCGCTCTTGTAGATCTCTGTCTAGGGTTAATTTATCTTTTCTAAATAAAAATTAGAATACTTAAGTGAGGCTTAACTCAAATACTTACATCGGATTTGTTTTTGTTTTGGACATAATGGCTTTTTGTAAGAAGCTCCCAAACTCAGTAAAAAGGAAAGGTTTAAAGGCTCGATTGTTGTTTAGAAAAAGTGTTACACACAAAAACACTAATGTAGCATCGAAGATACAGTCATTAAATCAATGGAAGATTAGGTTCGCTATTCCTGAATGACTACTAGGTATATTGAATTCAGTGCTTAACTTATTCTTGTTTTAGCAATAACGATTATGATTGATTTAAGAATAAGAACCCATTGGTTTTTATCAAAACACTATGGGTTTGCTAGTTTGCAAAATAATTTAAACACCATTGCGTTTCAATAAAATGCTAGATTTAAGGCAAGACGAGGTTTAGTCAGGTTAAGTGGGAGGCTGATGGCACGGAACACTAATTGTAGTATAGCTTGGACTTGACCGATTTTTTTAAATTGTTGTTGCTTTGTAATTTGCTATGAACAAGCCAAAATCATTTTTGGAGAGAAAACACAAGACATCTAATTCATTAGAGGAAATCAAGATTTTATTTTGTACCGATATCGGTCTCATCAAATTTCTATCCGATTAATGCTGGCTGGAGTACCCCAAAGGTTAGTACTGATGGATTAGTAAATTTGACGCCATTTTTCAACAACTTCACCTAGACATTTTATATTTTGCATGTGTCATCTAGAGACCAGGCAATTTAATTATGGATCGTTTTACGATGGAAGAACGTGTTAGAATTGTTTTTACCACGAAAGTTAATTACTGGCATCAATAATTGAATTGTTATAAGCCGTTCTCAAAAAGCAGCCAGAGGAACATATAGTTGGCCAGATGAAGCGTTACACATAGTTCTAAAATGTAAATAAAGTGGAGACACTCCTCTTTGTTTCTAAATACAGGGTGATTCAGGAGGAAATGTCAATATTTTAGGTGCGTGTTCGGGCACCCAAAATAAACATAAAAGTTCCTATAAACATGGGTCCTATTCCCGGCCGTTACCGAAATACAGGGGTAAACAATGTTCAAATTAAAATTTTTATTAAAATAATTTATAACAAGTAGGCTAGGTTTTATAGTTTTCAAAAATGCCACCGTTTACTTCTAAACACAAGTCAGCTCTGTGATGAATAGCTCGGGTCGCTCTATGAATGGATGCGGATATGTTTCTTATAGTTGCTGCTGCATTTATTATTCGATCGAGTAATGCATCTCTAGTGTTTACTCTACTTGAATATACCAATGATTTAAACCACCCCCAAAGACAATAATCCAGAGGATTAAGGTCTGGCGATCTAGCTGGCCAATTATGCGGACCACCTCGACCAATCCACCGGTTTGGAAAGTTATTGTTTAAAAAATTTCGTACTTGTAAACTGTAGTGTGCTAGTGTGCAGGGGCTCCATTATGTTGTAAATACATGTTCTGTCGTACATTAAGTGGAACATCTTCTAATAGGTTTTGCAAGTGATTCTGTAGAAAATTTAAGTATACTTGTCCTATGAGATTACCGTCGATTATGAATGGACGATTTAATTGACTATTTACATACCACACCACACACTAATGCTGAATTTATGTTGAAAATTATGTTCTACAGTAGCGTGAGGATTTTCATAGGACCATCGGTGTTCATTCTGAAGATTATTAATACCATCGCGAGTGAACTGTGCTTCATCAGTGAACATATCATACTTATACAGTCTTCGATTTGCATTAATCCAATTGCAGAATTGCATCCTTAAGCAAAATCGCCATCTTGCAAATGTTGAACTTGTTGTAAGTGATATGGGTATAAACAATTAATGTGAAGATCCCTCCAAGCAGACGATTGTGTAATTTGATTTTATAGGAACTTTTATGTCTATTTTGGGTCCCCGAATACGTACCTAAAATATTGGCATTTCCTCCTGAATCACCCTCTATATGTACACAACAGACTACTTTCCTCTAAAATAGCCTCGATACTTTACTCAGCACTACCTCAAAAGCTCGAGCGCCAATTTATAAAAGCATAGTAATGAAAGAAATGTTTTACTAGCACCAGGGAATTTATTTTAGTTTTTCTTGTTTCTTCTGAATCTAAGTGTGCCAATTAAGGAATTCCTTCTTATTATAAAATAACAGATAAAAGACTTATTAATAAGGTAAGCTAACAGGAAGAGAAAACGATAAAAGAAATAGGAAATCATTAAATTTAATTATTTATTGCTTTTATTTAAATCTTTTTACATTTTGTAGTGATTTATGTAAATGAGATGTGAAAAATTGAACATGAAGTGAAACTCTATGTATGGACTGCTTTAAAAAATATATACTGTACAAAAGTAGAATCAACACCAACCTGTAAAAAAGTATGTAAAATAATACCTAACAAGTTTTTTGGGTTAAAAGCCATTATTTAAAAATAATACGACACATTTATTCTTGTTTTTATTCAAAACACTTCTAATATCCGTCCTGAATTTATTTCTGGATTTTTGTAAAAATATTTTTACTGGGAGAAAGCATAAAATTTAATTTTAATTAGGACTCGTGTGAGAGGATTTCTGCATGTCGTTGAATTAAACTTTTTTAAGTTTTGTTTTTTAGTGCATATAAAAATTTTAATACAAGGCCATCAGATAAAAATTTAAGTGTTAAATAGGTTACAGAAGGTTTATAGCTGCTTTTTTGCGTCAAACATTTTTATGTACTCAAATTTTAGTACAGTAGCGTAGCACGTGAAATAAAATTTTAGGCATTCCATTATGCTGTTAACTAAGACAATTTTATACTTACTGGCCAAGAAATTTGAGTCGTTATGGGAAATTATTAAGCCATAAAGTACCAATAATAAAAGCGTATATCATGCAGAGAAAGTAAGTCGAATTGAAATAGAATTTATTCTCATGGGGTTTATTTTATTTCTGTCAAAACATTTTATAAATCTGAAATATCAAGGTGTGCAAGGTAAATTGTTCCAGTTGTCATTTAATACTATTTTCTCAGCAAATCAGTTGCCGTGACAACGATTGTCACAAACCATTGTGGTTGCCATGGTACCCACCAGGTTTCTACGGCTACGGTTACTAAGGATTATATATTAATGTTATTGTTTATTACCTTAGCAACGGGTTTGGTCGACTAGAAGGAAGGCCGGCTGGGGGCAAAAACGAAAAAGAATGAAAGAAGAAGAAAATAAATGAAGACGACAACTTTTCTTCTACTTCTCTCACTACTTTCTCGCGAGACCAAAAAACTATTGACGCGCTAGGCATCGTCAGATGAAACTTTTTGGAAAAAGCTAATAATGGCATATGGTTATGTGTATAATGTACTATTAACTTACAAAATTTAAAACAAATCGTTGGCGCCATTATTTTGAGAATAGATTTTTGTGATTTTTTTATTTTCATTTGGAGCCGTAGAAAAAAAAATTCATGGAGACCCAGACATTTCTTCTAGAACTCCTTTTCAGTAGTAAAGAACAATATTCAGTCAATATCAAGTTGAATACAAGACATCCTTCACAATTTAAAGTTAAAAGAAGAATCTAAAGAAGAAGAAAAACAGAGAATATTCTAGAAACTCTAAAAAGGAAGAAGGACTTCTAGAACCCTGTAAAAATTGTAAAATTTAATCTAGTTTAAAGTATTGTTACTGTAAATTTTTTGGCGTACTAATTACTTAAATTTGTTAAGTTATTTTAGAAGTCTGCTATATTTATTTATCATATAAAAACAATAAAATTTTTTAGTGTTTTGTCTAATACAAGGTTCCATTAATGTATATTGCCAATGGAATATTTAGCAAGCGTGATTGCAAGCACCGTTAATAAATTGTGTGACTGTATTGCTATTAAAATTTTGCATAATGTTATAGATAATCAGAACCGACAATGAGCCACATGCTTTGCATAAAAATAAAGTATTTCATGTTTCATATGTAAAATAAATTAAAAAATTATGGCCATACGACGTCAAATCGGCGGCGTCAAAATTGGTCAGTAAATACAGGGTGTTCGAAATTGTAATAGAATAAAACAAAGTCAAAGGAAAGACGAAATAAGTTGATATAGGCGTAAATTTATATAAAAAAGATAATTACGTACCATTGATTTAGAGTCAGTGAGACAGAAAGTGTGCGACATTTGGGAGAAAAATTATCATTAGATTTGGAAGAAAAACAACTTGGCCATTTATCTCTGCATCACTGGAAATCCAAAAAACGATTCTGTGATACTGACTGTCATTTGTCATTTGGAGGGAAATTTAAATTTTCTGGGTTTGTATAGCCAAAATTCACACTATTTGTAAAAATATCGAAAAAATTTTGTTTGAAAAAAGTGTTTATAATTTGATTTTATGGCCGTACCGTAAATTTGTGTTTGCTTGGGGAAAATTTAAAAATTGTCACTTTTTTGACAATAAAAATACTACCATTAATAAATTTTCTGTTTCCGCCTTTAAAATAGATCTTTGCCCATAAATAAATGTTTTACGGTCAACTGTGTTGATCTCCAGTTATTAATATGTGTTGTTAATATTTATAATAAGTAGAATATCAATTGTCTTGAAAAGTAAGTACTTATATAAATAAATATCTTTTGAACTATGTTCTCTTAGTATCCCGGTCCTGCACTAATGCGGTAATAAACCCATTACTGCACTAGTGGGGTAATAGCGATCATTACTTAACTTAAACAGTTAGGTTTGCTCAGGTTTGCTTGGTAGTGCATGTATTGCCAACCTTATAAAAAATAACTTTTAACATACAATTTTGAAATTTTGTAAGTTCTCTTGCACAAGTACTTATATTTTTGACAAAATTTGTAACTTATGTAAGTTGACATATTACTTTTTATATGGTTATCATGTAAAAAAATGTCATAATAATAAAACTACAAAAATATATGTAATACTTTCCTTAAGCTATCGTTTTTTTTTTGTAAAAATAAGTTTTGTTTAGGGTTGTTCGCATTTTTTTTGGGGGAATAATGTGATTTTGCGGTAGATATTTTCAATTTGCCTCACCCTATAGATGACTCTTTTTCGAATACAAAGTAAATGCGATAAATACAGCTACTTATGTCTCTAATAGTCTAATGTCCGTAAGCCATTTATAATTATCCCATATTTACCCATATTACAGAAACAATAAAATTAGTTATGTTCTAGCATGTCTATAATTAGTGCCTGTTCTGCAAAAAATAATTTAGCAACCGTAAACATGTAATATGTATACTGTATTCGGTGTGAACATCTAACGTAAAATAAATTTAATATTTCAATGGGACAGAAGATTTTTGTATACTAAACATTTACTATTTTATCAAATTCAGGGCCGTTTAATGTCATCACCTTTCTTTTACCTGAGACAGCCCATTTACTCTTAAAGCCTATACCGTGGGCATCTGAAGAGAAGGGAAATGTCATCTATTGACACGGGATTTAAAGGATTCGAGGTTGGAAGAGAAGGGGAAACATCTGCAGGCAATGTGTTCCACCATCTGGAGACCCTAGGTATGAAAAGTGGGATGTTCTAGGCTTTTGTAGCTGGACAGTAAGGGGATGCATACGTAACGCGCCTCTAGTTGTTCTGTTAGGAACAGTCAAGGGGGGAATTATAGCGACTAATTCTTCAGAACAAAATCCGTGGAAGTGCCGGTGGAAAAGGGATAAATCCCCAACACGGCGATGAGCGAGAGAAGGGAGTTTTCTTGTGAGGACTGGGTCATTGAAAAGTCGAATGGCTCTCTTTTGGATAGAATCAAGGAAGTTAAGTGTCGAAGATGATGCCGCTCCCCAGATGTGGGAGCGGTACTCTAGGTTAAGTCTTATTTGGAAAACATAGAGAGTGTGTAAGTTGAAAGGGAAGAAATATTTTCGGGTTTCTGAGTCTTCGATAAATGCTCAAAATACGCTAACAAGACCTTCTCGTTGGTAGGTTCTCGTACTGGCCACATATTAACTCATATTTTACTTTTGATTTTTCAGGTAAACGAGATGACATTTAACTTTTGTAGCGAACTCTTCTATATCAGACGGTATATCTGAATCAGACATGACTATTATTTTGAACTTACTTATTTAAAATTTTTAATAAATTAACTTATTGACAACAAACGCATCATTAGCAACCTGGTTGCCACTACAGTGGAAGTCATTTATAGCGACGTCGCTTATAACGACAAGTTGCTTATAACGACCGAACCCTAGAGAATCGGTTGGATTTCTATATCCCGCAACGCTTTTGTAGTCGTGTATATGTGTATAACGTCGTCGGATATAACGACGAAGTCGCTTGTAACGCCCTGCTGTACTCGGGGTCAAGCCGGATATAACGACGTGCGGACGAGCAAAGTCACGATGCGACGTGTGTCGAATGTTCCGATTGGTCTGTTTTTGTAACCGTTTTGTCACTGATGTGATTCCCAGAATTCCCGATATCCAAATGCAACAATAATAATATTTTTAGTAGGCGACTGGTGCTGTTCGAATTAGTTACCCTATAAATAAATCATATCTAAGTAGTATTGTGTACCTATGTGTCTTATCTTAATTATGTACATACATATAACGTATTATGTACTTAGTTGTTTTTGTTTTAATTTTTGTTTTTCATAACTATGTGAGTAATGTATCTTTATGTAAGTAATAAAATGAATATCCAAATATTATGTTTTTCACCTTATTACTGAAAAAAACATCGGCTGTATGTAACGACGTCCTTTTATAACGACGGGAATTTGCCGGTCCCTTGGTCGTCGTTATAAGTGACTTTCACTGTATTTATAAATATTATTCACAAATAACTTGTGTTTTGAACAAGGAGTGTTGGGAAAGTTAAAAAATCAAAATGTTAATAAAGGAGTAGACGCTCACACTGTATAAGTTCTGTCCATAAATTATGCGACTTTATTTCTAATAAGCTTATTTTGCATAATACTAAACAAACTAAGGATAATTATAAAATAGTTAAGAGTTGCGTGTGTGTAATAATTTAATTTAAAAATTCCGTTAGTCGAGTTAAACGGCTTTTAAATTTATTTCCAAATGATCGATCTCGGTATGTCGTGTTTTAATACATGTCAAGTAAAATGATTTAGATCAAGAACAGATTTTTTTTAATAGGGAATATTCATTTAATCCAAATAAACCTAAATATTTTTTGGTATTCTCTACATAAATTAATTACTTAGGGTGGTTGTTTTTATTCATTCATTTTGGCCTTTATTAACAACAAAAAATTTAGTACAACTTTTCGACACCTTCTCCGTTACGTTCAGTTGTTTTGCATAGGATGACGTCATTCGGAAAACTGAAAATTTTAAATTTTATCGGATTTTAAACCTTAATATTTTTGACATTACACACATAAAAATAATGTCTTAACTTAAAGCCATTGGTTTCTATTGAAGAGCATATTGACTTTCATATGTGGCAAAGAAATAGGTTCTCAAAGAGAAAAAAAAGCGTTTTCGTATTTGTGCCCTTGGAACAAAAGAAAACATCTCGTATTAAAATAGTTCTTACTTTAGTTTGTGTGTAAATAGGTTTTAACTTAAATAATAATTTTTTCAGAACAAAAGTAATATATTTCGGACATAGGTTTTGACTGCTCTTATAATAAGAGAACATGAAAGACATACACAATCTCGTATTAAAAATGTTCGCTTTCTTAGAGAAACACTTGCTATCATTGTTTGAAAAAATATTTATTCAAAATTTGAGATAAAATATCTTAAACTTAGAGATATTTCACAATAACGTAGATTTGCATTAAACTAAGAACTAGTTTCTCAAATCAAGTACCTAGAGTTTTTAAAAATAATATGATTGCGATTTCAGCGAGAGCGAATTATTTTTTTGTTTTGAGCTCCTACTATCTAAGTGAAAGAAATCTGAAACCTTAAACTATAACTGTGGTATTGTTGTGGGGTTATTAGCGTATACGCGTGATTTTAAAAAACCCCACAGAAAGAAATCGCAAGGCGTTAAATCGCACGATCTTGCGGGCCAGTTCTGATCTCCATTACGTGAGATGACACGACCGGGAAACTTTCCTTGCAACAACTGAATTGCTTCGCGTGTAGTGTGACATGTCGCACCATCCTGTTGATACCACATAACTTCCGTATCCACCCCATCCAATTGAGGCCATAAAAACTCAGTCAGCATGTTACGATAGCGTTCGCTGTTCACAGTAACTGCATTTCCTGCCTCGTCCTCGAAGAAGTATGGTCCAATCACTCCACCTGCCCAAATTCCGCACCAAACAGTGACTCTTAATGGATGCATTTTCTTCTCGTGAATAACTCTAGGATTTTCTTCACCCCAAATCCGGCAATTTTGTTTATTAACAAAGCCGTTAATGTGAAAGTGTGCCTCATCGGTGAACAGAATATTCTTCGAAAAATCGACATTCCTTTGTTGTTCTTGCAATACCCAAGAAGAAAATGTACGGCGTGTCGCATGGTCCAATGGCTTCAATTCTTGCGTCAATTGAATCTTATAAGCATGGAAATGAAGATCTTTTGTGAGAATTCGATTGGTAGTGCTCCTTGTAAGGTGCAACTGTTGTGAACGATGACGGATAGATGTTCTCGGATTCTCGCCAACACTTTCACCCACTGCGGCAATGTTTTCAACAGAGCGACTAGTACGGAGACGCACTGGTGGTTTCACGTCCACGACAGAACCATTTTGCTCAAATTTGTTAAGTAGTCTTTGAACGGTCGTGTGATTTGGCGCATTGTGTCGACCAAAAATGCCACGCAATTTTCGAACTGTTTCCGCAAAACATTCTCCATATTTGTAGTGTGTTTTAACAATAATAATTCGTTGTTCGACCGTATAGCGTTCCATGGTTACTAATGGCAAAGTGTTTACATTATTCTTATCATTTGTTTGTTGGCCTACTGTGCGTTCCTATTGGGACACCCTTTAGTTACATTAAATCGCCAAGATATATGCTTCATTTTATATGTCACATTGATTTTTATTTTTTTAACAATGTTCCACCTATTCGAACTATGTGTAATTTTTTTATGTTATTACTAGATAATAGACGATTATACTAATTTTTTTTAGTTGGTCACTCCGGGGATAAGTATGATAAACCACCCCTAAAAATTAAACATCTTGTTTTTACCATTTATTAATGAGATAAAAATCTGAAAAAAATTATATTATATAAACCTTATAAATAACTATGCACAGTTAAAATTTCATTGAGATATCTCAAATAGTTTTAAAGATAATGAATTTTTGAGTTAAGGGTTGCCATCCCCATATCTCCCACATTACTGAGAGGAGGGGTTTGAAATTTTGTGTAAAAATGTTTCTGTCAAAAACCATAATTTACGAGGTAAGAACATGGAAACGACGTTGGGGCACTTTTCATATAGTTAACCGGCTAGACCCTTTAAATTACAACCATGGAAAATTCTACTTTACAATTTGATCAATGCGGAATATATATTTTTTTATTGGATAAATCGATTAAGGAAGTACCAACCAAACAAACCCACAAATATTATTTTGAGGAAAAACCTAAAATAGTTTGACTAAAGCAATGTCTTTCTTCCCGGTATAATTTATTACAATTTAAAAAGCACACTGAAAAAAGTCCAGGCAAAGATTTGCCTACAATTTTGTAGCACCCATTTTTCTCACAAATTGCCATACTATAATCTACTATTGTAAGTATAATTTCATGTCCGGGTTTTACTCATACTTTACAAATTTGTGACAAAGATTTGTAGGGGTGGGTCTTTACTTCAGGTTACAGAATATTCTACATTGTTGTAGAATATACTTTGCCAGTAACTTTGGACGTGGAATATACAAGTTGTAGAATGTAGTTAATTTTTTTGCAAAGTATTAAACAGCAAAACATAGCTTTCTTTTCAACATTCCATCATGTAGAATCCCTTGCAAATTGTTTGATTTTGTCCTACATCACTTTAGGATAAAAAAAAGCCGTGTTGCCGCACATTACATTATTTTCTGGATATTGCCAAATAAGAAAAGAACATTAGCTATTTAAATGACATAAAATTATAAGGAATATTTAATTTTAGATAATAAATATATATTTATGCAATGCTTATTATTTTTCTCTATCGAACAAAACAAAAAGTATAAGAAACATACCCCTTTTCTCCACTATTCCTACATCAATATAATCGCTAAGACATGATCTGACAATGCTGCAACGAAAACCGTTCGTTGCGCCCGACGCGTTAGGCGTAATTAGCCGAAACACCCGTGTGTTCTGGTTGGAATTACGCACAGCCCACAGTTCTGCCTTTTCATCTTCCAATCTTTTAAAGTGATGCAATACTTTTATTTTTCTGTTTTTATTTTTACTATGTAATAATGTGTGAGACTAGTGCAGAATTGTTAGAATCCTGGGGCTTCCCCGAACTGGTAGAGATATTCAAAGGTAAGAAATTTAACTTAATATATCTAATAAAAGTAATGTAATGTAATAAATAATAATACAATCTTCTGGTGGTCGCGTCTTTGTACGTTTCTTAATTTGCAATATGGCGGAACATCTCTAAATGGAACTATACAGAGAAATAAAATTATAATAAGCAAACTCTAAGAAATGAAGTGCAATTATATTATTATAGCATATATGTTCAGAAACTAAGCGTGAAAGTAAATTAAACTAAGAGAGATCCAACTTTAATTGTTCTTAATTTAATGTTAATTTTTAAGTTTTTGGGCCAAGTTTTCGGTCACATTTTGACGCATGACTGTTATTAAATAACCTGAAAACGTTTTTATAATGTGTTTCGCCAATGTCATATTATTAATTTATTAAATTAAAAATTCTATCAAGTGCAAGCTATACCTATTTACACAATTAGTGTTCCGTGCCATCAGCCCCTCACTTAACCTGAGTAAACATCAGCCGCCCGATCTCCGCCCATCTGCCGCGCTACCCGCTGCCGACAGACGGCAGCAACGCCGTATCACATCGCGTATGCGCGGATCTGAATGGGCCAAATTAAAAATTTTGAAAAACGTGTAAGGACAAAAATTGTTTCTTACATCGTGATTAATATTTTTTGTTAAAAGACTTTTTCTCTAAATCCAATGGTTCAGCAGGTATAGGGAAATAAACAATTAAATTGTTTATAACAATTGATTGCGCTAGAATTTTTCAATCCTGATAATTTTCGCTCAATCTACACCTAATTCTCAATGTTCACGTTTTTTTTTCAGATTCTTCTAAGTGATCCGTTTGGTGGTAAGGGTGGGGGACATCAATTTTTAAGCGTTTTTCCCGAAAAATGTTCAATTTAAGATATAAAGTATGTATTTTGAATGACCATGTGTAAGTATTTTGGGTATTTTAGATTTTCATGTTTTGTATTTATATTTTATAAGTTGATTAATGTGATATAATGACTA
Organism: Philopedon plagiatum; assembly: GCA_963971165.1. Classification (NCBI taxonomy): domain Eukaryota; kingdom Metazoa; phylum Arthropoda; class Insecta; order Coleoptera; family Curculionidae; genus Philopedon; species Philopedon plagiatum. The sequence goes on along the minus strand of OZ020192.1, from coordinate 123,834,103 downwards.
GTGGAACATGTTACCTAATTACAGAAAAATAAAAACTAAAAATTAAATTTTTGTTTTAGTAACATTTCGTATGCCTTTATAGCTTTACAAAAAGGTTTACACTTTCACAAGTTGGATGTCTCAGTTCCACCAATTAAGTCTTGTGTTTGAATGGCTCTGTACTGCTTGTAATTTACGAAAGTATAAAAAACTATTAACCAGGATTACATTTTGCCATTAAGACGGTACAAGTATTTTAATTTTTAAATAATTGCAAAAACTTAATGAAAACCAACGCAAATTATCCACTTGGTTGTATTTAAACTCATCTTCATCTTGTTTTTTAAAAGAAATAAGAAATCACAAATTCAAAAGTATTTCTGAAAGTTTTTGAATAGCCTTAAAATAAAACTGTTACGCATCATATGTCTGCAATATGATATTAATTTTTATATATTTTCGTCCAGCTTTACAACATTGCTGTATCAGCTTTCGTAAATTGCAATACATAGTTCCACAAGATTGTAGTAATTATTACACCAGTTCTAGTTGTTTATATATATATATATATCTTTATATCTAATCCACTATTTTTTGTAAAGATTATATATATATATATATATATATATATATATATATATATATATATATATATATATATAGATATATATATATATATATATATATATATATATATATATATATATATATATATATATATATAATCTTTACAAAAAATTGTGGATGCGCCATAGAACAACTAGAACTGGTTTAATAATTACTACAATCTTGTGGAACTATGTATTGCAATTTACGAAAGCTGATACAGCAATGTTGTAAAGCTAGGTTAAATAAAGTATGCGACCATCATATAATCTGTCACTGTACGGCCTATAAAATGTAGGACTAGTCCTAGCATAATTTTTAAAAAATGATATAAAAATTGTGGTTCTCATACCTGCATAATTTGTTCCTACAGACAGGGCCCCCGCAACCGCGTGTGCAACGCGTGCACTGCACGCGGGCGCACTCTGTAAGGGGCGCCAAGAACCAAAGGTTTTTGGTTAATTTTTTAACAATATTTCCAACGAGCAAGGCACCAAAGGAATCTTTTTTTTCAATAATCTAAGCGAAGTTTATGTTCATAAATATAATTAGGTACCTATCTAATCTAATTCCCTATTAAAACAGAAAACATATTTTTAAAATCAATCATCACTATTCACATCTGAATATGCAATATCATGATCCAATATCCAATACTGGTATAAATCGACAAGTTTGCGTAGAAGTTGTTAGAACTTGTTACCTACTTGCCGATTTTCCTGTCCAGACTCGAATACTCTGTACGAGTATAAAACAGCGGAAGGCGTCGTAATCCAAATAATTGATATTTTATTTCGCAACGTTTAAGGGTCAAGAAGACGCAGAAAATTATAATATTTAGATACTTAAAAATTAAAAAGATTGATTTGTATTTTGTGTTATTGTGTTTTGTTGTGATTGAATAAAATTTTATGAAATGGTAAGTACCTACCCACATGCAGTATTAGCATTTTCTAAGGTCTATAAAATTCGTTTTTTTTTTAATTTTTTCTGTTTAAAATAGTGCACATCCTTAATTAGCCCATACCTTTATACCATAGATAATATTATTTTTATTTCCCTCAAATAGGAAAGTATTTTGTATTCGTGGAAAAATCGGATAGATTTTGATATTTCTTTAGACATTTTAGATTTAAAACCTGACGTTTCGCCTTGGAGCCACCATCATACCGTTTGACTTTCTGAAAAAATTTATATTTCATCTTTGCCAAAAATTAATTATCAAATTATTATACCAGGAAAAGTGTATAGGGTATATGCTTCAGATTGGTCTTAAGTTCGTTTAGCCGTTTAGGTTTAAAGGCTCGCGTTTAGAGTTTAGATTCATAAAAATAAAAAATTACGGGGCGTTCTCAAAAAGATGGGTCTTGTGCAAGGGAAGTCAAGGGTAAATGTCCTTACCAATTTTTGATCTAGTGTTTCTTAAATTCTAGGAGCCACAGAAGAGAAAACGATCTTCTGGTGCAAAATTTCGAGAGCAAAAAAAAGTTAGAGTCCAAGAAAGGGAAAAGATGGCTGGGAGTATGAAACATTTTTTGCAAAAAAGTCAAGTTTACAAGACTGAAACGATAGAGGTAGAAGAAAATACAGTTTCTAAAGCGGCGCCATCGCCATCTTCTGCAACATGTGAACCATCGACATGAACATCAACACGTATTGAAAATATAGCCTCTGTAGAGTCAGCCATCCTAACAACTACGACTACAAGTGACACTTCTAGCAGTTCTAGCGATGAAGCTTCTACTGAAGGGGAGACTGAGATTACTATTCCTAGTATTCTTCCATCAGAAGATCCCGGTTTATGGCCCAGAAGCATCACCAATGATGAAGTCAGAATATTGGTTGATCGTGGTCCTCCCTTGATAGGACGTAATTATCAATTTCCTGCTAATAAAGACAAAAGAAAATTTTCAAGTAAGTACTTTGTTAGAAAACTAGGAAATGGAGAAGAAGTGGAAAGAATTTGGCTAATTTACTCAGTTTCGAAAAATTCGGTATTTTGTTTTTGTTGTAAACTTTTCAGCAAGACTTCTACTAGTTTTTCTGATACTAGTGGTTTTTCTGATTGGCAACATTTATCCTTAGCCATTATAAGACATGAAACATCAATTGCACATAACGTTCACATGAATAAATGGATGAATTTAAAAAAAATGTTGAAATTATCTACAACTATAAACGATCATCACTTACGGGTTTTAGAAACTGAAAAAAAGTATTGGCATGACGTTCTAGAAAGAATTATTGCAGTTGTTAAATTTTTATCCAGACAGTGCCTAGCTTTCCAAGGTTCATCTAAAACACTTTTCCAATATGATAATGGGAACTTCCTCAAAACTGTCGAGATGATTTCATCTTTTGATCCTGTGATGAGAGAGCACATAAGTCGAGTGCAAAACTCACAAACAAATTCTTTAAGAATGACCCATTACTTAGGCTACCAGATACAAAATGAAATTATTGAATTAATGGCTTCTAAAGTAAAAAATAATATTTTGGACATGGTTCGAAGCTCCAAATATTATTCAATCATTTTAGATTGTACACCGGATGCAAGCCATACAGAGCAAATAAGCCTCGTTTTGCGTTATGTCGTTCTAAATGACAGTTCTAAAAAGGTCCAAGTACAAGAGAGTTTTATAGCATTCAACTCAATAATCGACTCTACAGGGGAAGGGCTATGTAATTTTGTAATGGGACTTTTGAAAAATTTAAATTTAGATATTAAAGATATGAGAGGTCAAGGGTATGATAATGGGGCCAATATGCGCGGAAAACATATTGGTTTACAAAAACGCATACTCGATGCTAATCCTAGGGCATTTCTTGTACCATGTGCTGCACACAGCTTAAATTTAACAGTAAATGATGCTGCTAAGGTTTCAAATGAAACAGTGAATTTTTTTAATATTGTACAAGAACTTTATGTATTTTTCTCTTCATCCACAAAAAGATGGGATGTTATGAAAAAGCATGTCCCTCAGTTAAATCTAAAACCCCTAAGTGATACTAGATGGTCAAGTAGGATTGATGCTATGAAACCGCTAAAGTTTCATTTAATTCAAATATGTGATAGCCTTCTAGAAATAGCAGAAAATGATACTTATAACATAGAAACTAGACATAAAGCAAATTCTCTTTTATTAAATATTCAATCTTTTAAATTTATTTGTAGTATAATAATTTGGTATGATGTTTTATTCCAGATTAATATTGTAAGCAAAATGATGCAAAGTGTAGCGATTGACATTAAAGTGTGCCAAAACTATTTAAAGAATTTAGTCGATCATTTTAAAAATTATAGAAATGATAATGTTTTCGAGGAAAATCTTGTTGAAGCTGGAAAACTAGCGGCTGCTCTTGAGATAGAGCAATGTTTTCCCCCATTAAATAATGTAAGACGAAGGTATGAACCGAAATTGTTCGATTATGAGCACACGGATGAGACACCTCAAGATCCAAAAACTGCTTTTAAAATAAATTTCTTTTTAAAAATAATTGATCAAACACTAAGTTCTTTAAATAGTAGGTTCGATATGATATCTGATTACGAAAACGTTTTTGGTTTTGATTGTGATATTTCTAAATTAAATGACGAAGATCTTTTAAAATGCTGTCATGTTCTTCAACAGAAGCTAACTGATCAGGAAAAGCAGGAGGCTGACGTGGAAGGAAATGGTTTATTTAACGAGATAAAAGCCCTAAGATTGTTTTCATTGCCTGAAGTATCAAATCCCCTTGAAATTCTTCAATATATATTTGAAAACAATCTAACTTCATCTCTACCAAATATTAGTATTGCGTTAAGAATCCTCCTCACTTTACCTGTGTCTGTTGCTTCTGGTGAGAGATCATTCTCAAAATTAAAAATAATTAAAAATTATTTGAGGTCTACCATGTCACAAGAAAGATTATCTGGTTTGGCAATCTTAGCTATAGAGCAAGAGATACTCGATAAAATAGATTTTGATAATATTATAAAAGAATTTGCAGCGGCCAAATCTAGAAAAACGCCCATTTAATTTCTGTATCCTAATAATAAGGTATGTTTTATTTGTGATTTGTTTATTGTTTGATTTATGCCTTTATAAATAATTTAGAGAAAAATAAAGTTTTGGTTTTGAAATCTCTGTAGTTTCCTTATAAAATGAGGTTTTAATCGATTGCCTAAAGGAAAAAAATTAAAAATTAAAAAAATACATATGTTATCTAAAACTAACAGCATACTGATCTTAAGGCATTTAAGAAAGGTTTCTGATAGTTTTTTTAACTACTCTACACTAAATTCCTGGAAAAACTGGACAAATTTGGGCACCCCCAATTTTTTTGCCGAGTAAGGGGCGCCAAAATATTTTTGGCACGCGGGCGTTGATAACCCTTGCGGGGGCCCTGCCTACAGATACTCCAAAAAGTAAAACCAGGTCTTACAATTTTACAGGAGATTACCTCACAAATTGCAAAATATCCTTACAATTTATCGCTCCAGTGGTTTGATATTGTAGGAAGAGGCCTTACAATTACGTCAGGCTATTGCTTTAAATTTTAAATTTTATTTTTACAAGCAATGAATGTCATTATTACAAAAAATGATAGCTTGTTATTTTTATTGTAAAAACTTTTACTTCTTAAACATAACACTTACAACAGCAGTTTCTCAAATGATATCCTACAATTTGCTAATACTTATCTAACAATCAAACAAGTCATGCAGTAACAATTTTGTGCTATCTAGTTACATTCCTTGTTACCGTCCCTATATGTCCCTTTTTTTGTAGAGTCTAATCTTACAATTTTAGTATTTAACCGTACAAATTTTTTTGCGTGCAGCCATTTGCCCTTAGAGCTAAGTACATGAGATAAGCAAAAGTAAGTGTCAATCTACATGTTAACGTAAAGCTTCAGCTAAAGTTGAACAGGTTTGTTATGCAACACAAAAAACATCCACATTTCCTAGCGTCACATGTTCTTTCCGATTTATTTTAACTTCTATGTAGAAGTTCACATCGCTTTTTTAAGAAAATGGGCTGTAATAGCTATTTGTGTATTAAGAGCGCAAAGTGATATATTGCCGCTCTGAGCGAGAAGTTAGACGCGCGACGCGTAGCGGAGCGCGGCTATCTCGCGAGAGCGGCAATGTCACTTTGCGCTCGAATTACACACATGATTTTTTCTACAACCGGTATTTTTATAAAAATATTTTGTAATGTAATTAATAATTATTGATATCAAATTTGACAGTTTATATTTTGTGTCAAAAGTCGCAGATACGCTGGACGTTTCTTTATTATTATTAAGGTGTCCATGGTAACTAAGCGAGCGACAAAGTAACTTTGTCGCTCGGCGAGCGACAAAGTAAAACAAACGCTTGTTCCTCGAAAATGTCCAACTTTGCGCTTTCTTTTGAAAGCGCAAATTTGTACTTTTCGCTCGGTTGTAGAAAAAATATTTTTCTCTTTACATGACTACATTTTTTAAAGCAGGGATTACTTTCATAAACTTAACATTTCTAACGATAAGAACGTTGTGAACCCAGTGGGGTGCAGTGACAATTATAAAGGGGGAAGCAAACCAATAAAGAAAAATTGTATATCTACTCCGAGACCTAGTAGGTACTCTCATTTCAACTAGTCAAAAAACCCTCCATTCAAACGCAATGATAAAAATGGCGTTTTTCGAGATACAGCACGTTTAGTGTTTTTTTGAGGTTAAGAAAGCGGACTTTTGAAAATCAAATTACACCATTGGAAAGCTGTGGAAAAATACATCGAAAACTATGTTTCAGTTATTTTTTGAATTATAATAAGTCAGTGCATGTTTTGGCGATTCCTTAGAGCTTACTTAGCACTTAGTTCTTAAAATAAAGAATAATTTAATTTTTAGGGGTTGGTTTACCCCCTTAGAGGACGAGTTTTGCAATATCCTTTCTTAGTGAAAATCTACGGCGTAAAATAAAACTGGGTGGAAAATTTGAACGTTTTAGCATTAGTAGTTTTGGCTGGGCGTTGATGAATCAGTGAGTTACAATTTTATATATTGGTATAAAGTATTAAATGAATAAAAGCATTACAGAAATAACAATAAAACGCTTTGATGTATTGCAGATAAAAGTAAACAAGATATTCCTATATGAAATATGAGCATATTTTAGTAAAGTAGCAAAAATAATACAACAAAATATCGTTCTATTGTGAAATGTTTCATCTTTTATCTATTCTTATTCTTATTCCTTTATTAACTAGAAAACTAGCTTCAAAGGATCTCATCCCAGCTTTTCACTCTTGGTATGCTTTATTGCACACAATCCTGGATTGCAGATTGCAGCTGCAGCTCCGTAGCTAGCTAGATAAATTCGAAACTTAAAGCGCTCTAAAGTGGCTTGCATTTTATTTCTTTAGATTTCAGGTTTACTTAGTAACCATAATAAGTTTCTGGGATAAAGATAACAAAGTTATCTAGCTATGTTTCGAGTAAATTGATTTAGGTAAAATATCAACTAAATGCACACAAAAAGACTAATGAAGTATCAAAGAGACGTTCATTAAATTAATGGCAAACTATGGTATTTCTATTTCTGAATGACTACTATCCTAGACGTCTAAAAAACTATAGAGAAGTAGACACAGCGGAAAAAATGGCAACATTGTCTAATATTCAACCTACCACTACCACAACCTACTACACCAATGGATTCGATACAAGTGAATATAACCTCACTGACTCGTGAAAAAAAACCTCCGGGTCTAAATAATGCAACTTATTGCAAACTTGACACTTCCATACCATATTAAATTGATTTTTTTTTCGCAAAATAAGGTCAACTTCTCCAAAGAAAAATACTTAAACGCTTCTCGCAAACACAAAAAACACAATTCCACTTTCGGATAACGTCGCAATCGTCGGCGAATTATATGAATGGTCGCTTGCGTCAATTCTCGATTCGTAGTAATACTGGTAGTAAATGGTAAAACAGCGTTGCCACGTTGCCACTTTTACTTAATAACTTAATTATTTTTCACAGCGAGAAGGGAATAAGAGGTTATTCGGCTACGATGCATAAAGTAGAGCAAAATATATTCCATTTTTATTACTTACTTAATATTGTATGCTAATTTCAATATATGAAGATATAGTCAAATAAATTTCGTGTAATACTGTATTGCTTGGATGATATTAATCAGGACATTTTGTACCTACACTTTGGTAACCGTCTGCAGTTGACCAGTCAATACAATCGACCAGTTTTTAATGCAAATCGAATGATTGATTGCTTTGACTAGTAAATAACTTTGTCTATAGTTTTTTAGACGTCTATGACTACTGTACAGCGTGTCTCAGCGGAAGTTGAAAAAAAACACTTTGATGTAGAAAAGTTCTGCATATTAATAAACTAAGAATCCCTATGGAAAAAATCTTAAAATACCCATAGTATGCTGGGTAGCGACAAAAACGTAAAACATACCCAAGAATAAAGTGCCCTTATTTAGCAAGATACAGAGAAAAGTTATTTTGAAGAATTATTTGGAATCATTTTTTTCTCTCTAAATACGAAATCACAGATACCTACGAAAAAAAATATTAGTATAAGTTAATAAATAGTTATTATCCTAACTAGTGCAGAAAGAGACACTTTCCCGCACGCGAGTGCTGTTACCCGAACGACGCAAAGCGGAGTGGGGTTATTGGGTTATTTCCCTGAAATTTTAAATAATAAATAATTGTAATAATAGATAATTATATGTAGAATCAGTCTTCTGTTTATTTCTGAATAAAAGAAATATTCCAGTTTTAAATATAAATTTTTTTTTCAAAACCCCCCTTGAACGGAAATCCTGCTTCTGTTTCTGATCTGGGTAAGTCTTTAGCTAGTTACAAAATCTTTATGTCCACCACAAAGTAAAACTTTTTATCACCATCGTCAGTACAGTAATCAGTAATACCAATTTAAATAAAATAATTAAATTGATCTAAGCCGTTAGAAATCCCATTAAAGTCTGATAAAGCTACTGATTCACATAAAATAATAACCTTTGTTATCGACTACAAAAGACAATAAAATATTAGTAGAACAATTATTTTATCATTTTGTTCAAAATGATTGATCATTTCATGACTAAGAAATATGGACTCACAGTTAAAAAATCTTCTAACTTTATGTTGATTGATATGGTTTTTTTTTCTTATGGAAAAATTATTTATTAGTTTCGGTTTACGTTCATTAGACAGATTGTTGACGAAAGAGTGTTGATTAGCGATAAGGGTAAAAATATACGTAATTAATAATCTTGACTCTTTTGTTGTGGTAGATGTTTACGCTTTTGATTATTTATTTGTAAGTATATCGTAATCGTGATTAATCAATATCAATAGACAAATCATTTTTGTGGTTCACATAAGACCAGAGTAATAAACAAGTAGGAATAAAATGGGTGATTTTTACATTAATTTTATACTTCTGTCATTTGGTTTATTTAGTATCATCACAGGCAATTATAGTTATATTGCCTGTAGTATCATTTAAGGTAAACTTTGATGAAACAAAAAGAATATAAAGCAGTACTTTCTTTGTCTTTAAATAGCACTAGAAAATAGCTATCTCCTTGGACTCAACTCTTATATTATACGGTATTTTGCATATGGGTTACGTTACATACTTGTGTATTCATTTCATTACCGTCGGAATGCATTCTATTGCAGAATAGCACGCCTTTTTAGGCCAGTTGCTGCATACTGCACTCTTTGCGTTCAACGTTAAAGAATTATTTTTATTTTAATTAACTTAGACCTAAAATCGGACTAATCGCATTGACCTTCAATAAGAGGACATGACATTCGCAACTAGCCTTTGGTTTTGTTTCATACATTGTGTGTGTATGATAAAGAAAGAAGAGACAGAGAACGCTAAACATCCGACTTCGCGTGCCGTCGCTATGGCATTCCAAACCGTCTGTATTTCCCCAAGCAATCCTGTGAAAAGACAGTTCCGGGTAAAACAAATCCATTTTTTCAAACACTTGGTACTAACCCATCATTTTTGCATGGTGACGAAATTTAGAGTGAGAGTGGCAACGCCGCTGTCTCATTAGAACTCGTCTTTTCACCGTATTCATTGATAAGTTAAAGATTATTTGGCGAGGCGCAATGTTTTGTGTGTAACGTTCGAGGCAGGTCGGAATGTTAGTGATGAATGTCTGTAGTGAAATTGTAAGTGATTTTTGATTTTTCCTGAAAGGACTTTATCCGTAAACTTTGAGAAATGGTGCGTCAGTGCCAACTGTATGGAAAAATGGATTGTTTTCATCCAGAGCTGTCTCTTCAGAGGTTTGCTCAGTGGATTACAGAATACAGGTGGCGCGCGGAGTCTGAACAATGTATGAAACAAAACAAAAGGGTAGTTATGAATAAACGACTGCATCTCCCAACCCAACCTGAACAAACCCACTTATTCAATATAGTTTCCATAAGGGTAATCTTATTATTTGAAGCGAATGCTCCTACATGCTAACATTCCCTATTTCCTTAATATACATATTTCTTGGTTTTCTATTAAACATAGAGTTTTCAGAAAATGTATGTACTATTTTTGCTCTGCACGATATCAGTCTATTGACGTGTGTCTAAGAGTGTTTGCCCTGCCATTTTAAGTATGTATGTATATCATTCAACCAAAACGGAACATCAATGGAAGACACGGACACGGCCAGCATTATTTCATGCAAAAGAAAAATAAATGATACAGCTACACCCCAGATACTTTCTCGCGGTACTAAAAAATTCGTTTACGCATTCGGTGTTGTCAGATTTGGTGCTTTATCGCAAAGCAGACATACACTAGCAATTTTTTCCCTCTCATTTTTTTTATCTGAGACAGCCCACGTATGCTTCAAGTCTAAGTACCAACGTACCATAGGCGTCTGAAGAGAAGGTAAATGTAATCTATGGACACGGGATTTAAAGGATTGGACGTCGGAAGGGGAAGAGAAAACATCAGCAGGCAATCCGTTCCATAATTTGGAGACCTTAGGTATGAATGAGCGAGAGACGTGGGAGGTTATAGGCTTTTGTAGCTGGACAGTAAAGGGATGCATATAGTACGTAATGCGCCTCTTGTTCTGTTAGGAACAGTCAAGGGGGAAATTATAGCAGCGAGTCAGGCACGTAACTAGACCTAAATTTTTGGAAGGGCACAGAGGGGGCACCTGGCAGAATTTAACAAGCAGTTTTGAAGGGTACAGTATGTCCGTAGATCCGTCAATGGATTTTACAAGAGGATAAAGGAATCAAATTTTAAAGATAAGAAAAAAGTTACTCTGATAAAAAATTCGCTTAAAAAAAATTCAGCCAAAACCTGGGTCTCTATAGGATTAGACATATAGGTACCTCATTTAATTTTCTCTCAAAAGGTGATTTTCTTGCAGTTATTTCTGTTCGGTACAGTAACGGGGTAAAAATTTAATATTTACAAATAAATAAATTTTTGGCTGATTTTTTGCAGTTCTGTCTGTTGGTACAGAGTGACGTGGATTTCCATATTTACAAACATGTAAATTTCGAAAAATTTTTTGGGTGGGCACCACCATTTTCTGGGTGGCCTGTGCGCACCCAGGCCCACCCGTAGTTACGTGCCTGCAGCGAGTTCTTCAGATCAAAATCCATGGAAGTATCGGTAGAAAAGAGATAAATCCCCAACAGCGCGGCGATGAGCGAGAGAAGGGTTTTCTTGCGAGGACTTGGTCTTTGATGAGTCGAATGACCCTCTTTTGGATAGAGTCATCAAGGATGTTGCGTCGAAGGTGATGTCGCTTCCCAGATGTGGGATCAGTGCTCTAGGTTAGCTCTTATTTGGAAAATATGGTGTGTAAGTTGGAAGGGCAGAAGTATTTTCTGGCTCGAAAAGAAAACCAAGCTTTTTAGCTGCTGATGTGACTATTAAAGTAATGTGTTTGTGCCAGCTGAGATCATGTTTGAAAGCGATGCCAACAAGATCGAACGTTTCATTGTTCTGTAGGGCTTGGGTTTGAGTGATAGTGGCAACGCTGCTTGCTTTTCTTAGTCCTGTTTATTCATAAACTAAAACAACTGTAGTGGCGTAGTACGTCTTTGTGTGTAGGGTTTCCTAACATTGGATACATACATATTAAGTTGTGGTAGAATTTTTATTTTTTTTTTTGTTTTGTTTTTTTATTTTTTTAAAGGATTTTATCCGTAAACTTTGGAAAATGGTGTGTCAGTGTCAAGGTCAAGTATGTGGAAAACTGGACTCTTTCTATCCACAACTGTTTTTTCACAGGCGTGCTCGGTGTAAAACAGACGGCTCGGAAAGCCATAGCGACGGCGCGTATAGTCGGATGTTAAGCGTTCCCTCTCTCCTCTATCTTTGTCTTACACACGCGCAATGCATGAAACAAAAGGCTAGTAAACGAATGAATGGGCTCGTCTCTTCCTTCTGATAAGTTTTCTTTTCTATTCTATCCAAAAGAGAGCCATTCGATTTATTAATGATCCAGTCCTCACAAAAAAACTTCCTTCTCTCGCTCAGAGCGCGCTGTTGGGGATATGTCCCTTTCCTACCAACATTTCCACGGGTGTATTGGACAGAACAACAAGAGGCGTGCTTCGTATGTATCCCTTTTATGTCCAGCTACAAAAACCTAGAACATACCACTTTTCACTCATTCATACCCAGGTTATGAAACAAATTGCCTGCAGATGTTTTACCTTTCCCTTCCAATCTCCAATCCTTAAAATCCCGTGTCAATGGATTACATTTTCCTTCTCTTCAGACGCCCACGGTACGTTAAACATATGCTTGAGGTCTACGTGGGATGCCCTGATTAAAAAAAATCCATGATTACATTACTTTCTTCACCATTAGCGACTCTCAAAAGCAAAAAATACAATTTATGGTAACATAAACTGTAGTTGATTCTAAATACATAGATTAATATGAAGCAATGTAATTCCGAAAACCTTATTAGTTGTTAAGATACTACTAATAGATGGCGTAAATTATGTAGTCGACATTATTTGATATCTACATTGAGGCCATGTATTAACAGTTAGTAACTTGTTCTTGGTTTGCTTTATTATTTGTATATTACCCCTTAGAATCATAAAAGATTATATTTCTTAATTTTGTTTATTGATAAAAAATGACCTGTCGATGTTCGCAAGACCACGTAAATTAAAATAAGGGATACAGTCACCAGTGAAATAAAATAAAAATCTGACAAAATAACACATTTTCAATTACCTTCAGAAAAAATTTGCTGTGCTGTGTGGTTCATGCGGAAACTCTTCTTTAAAACTTTGCGAAATAAAATTAGCCTGAGAGCCGTTGAATGCATGTAAAAGACAAATAACTGTAAATAATGAGAATGGCTATTTTCGACTTTATCTCGGAGCATTTTTACAACATCTCGAATTACTTTAGTACCAAGTAGAAATATGGTTACTCGCTTTGAAGAATTTACACTTCGTACAATATCTTTTAAATGGATTTTGAGAAAAACACAGGCTTCCTCGTCTATCCATAACTATATATTATATTATAATATTTATAATGAATTACAAGTTCTTCTGACCGCCTCCCAGACACAGAGAGTTAAAAGATTATGGTAGAACTAATATTTCTTGGAATAAAAGTTTTTTTTTTAATTTTGGTGAGTAGGCCCCCTAACGCGGGTCCAGAATTGAATTTTTTGGAAAAACCTATTCCCATTAACTCTGTCAAAATCGAATTATACATAAAATCGCCCATCGAAATGGTTATTTTTAGCATTATTTCAAAGCGCCCCCTTTTTTCAGGGGGTAAAATCACCTGAAAATAAGTATTTTTCGAGTTTTTTATGACTGCGAATGTTCATTTGCAAAGCCCCAAATAAAAATTTCTTGACAAAAAATGGAGAAACTTAGCGATACTCGGTTTTCACCATTTGGTCGAAAAAGAATCATTCTATATCGTGTGTTAATCTCGATTGGCGCTCAAAGTCGACCTATATTTAGCTTGTCCTTGATAAACCAGAAAACCTTAAATATTATAAAGCGAGTATCTTGTCTCATACCAGGTTATAAAAGTCTTCTTAATATAACTTCACGCATCCCCCCAACTTGTAATGAAAAAATTTAATGCCTAAAGCCACCGACCGGCAAAATGCCATCAACCACCATCTTAAGTCACGTGTCCTAAACATTTAAGACCGACTATAAAATAAATTCCGAAGCTACGTCATTTAATCACTAACAGCCCTTGATATCTCTCAGCGGTCTTGGCCGGATTTCTTCACTAGTAGTCGTAAAAACTCCGGTCAACTACCGGGTTTTAATTTTTGGGGTGGTATTGCATATGTGAAAACTCTACTATAAATATGGGAACTTATCGCCTAATGCTGCTGTATCCTAAGGTTAACTTTTCAAAAGGTAAAGACCAAACATTTTTTTTTTACATTTTACACTTTTGATTGCTTTACAATAAATTACCAGGCGCGGCCGGCAAAATTTTGAAATCTCTGTTGGTACTTATGGGACCCATGCCAAGTTCAGGTTTTTTAATAGTGAGCCTACTAGGAATGTTTTGGTAAAGAAAAAAATATTTTGTAATTTGCGACAAAAAGTTGAATTTTTGAATTGACCCACCTGGGAAAAAATTAACACGCAGGAATTTTATTTATTATTTTTTCTAAACAAATTTTACATCATTTTGTAGCCTATTCTTAAATTTTAAGAGAAAAAAATGTGTTAGTAGAAAGTTATAGTCATTTAAATTTTTTTTAAAATTATATTTTAGGTTTTTTGTATATAAATTTTGCGCTGACCTTACAAGCTAGTGTACTGGCCACAAAAGTTTGACTTAAAATTTTGGTGCTTATCTCAATGTTTCGACTTAATAGGTCTCATTAAATGGAAATTTGGAGTTTTTGTATTAAAATCTCAACTTGTTAGGTAAATTTCAAGCCTTATCTTAAAATGTTGACTTAAGAAATCTCACTAATCCAGTTGAACTTTAAATTGTTACCTAAATAAATCACAAAACTCGCTTATCTTAAAATTTCGACTTACTGAGTCTTATGAAATGGAAATTTTGAGTTTTTATCCTAGAACTTCTACTTTTCGTTCAAATTTTAACTTTTTTTTATTAAAATGTCGATCTATTAATTTAAAATTTGGACCTTTCATCTTCAAGTTTCAAATTATTAAGTCTAAACTTTGACGCGTATCAAAAATTTGACTTAATAAACCTAATCATATGATTAGGTTTTCTCAGATTTGTAAAACCGAATTTCGTTTATTAAAACTTCTATACTATTGATAGAAGAAATATTTTTTTTGCGCCAAATTTCAAGTTTTTTCTTAAAATTTCGACCTATCAAATAAAAATTTCGGAATTTGAATAGTAAGTCGAAATTTTTGTATCCACCTTAAAATTTAAATCTCATTTGCTTATATTTTTTCTTAATATATCCAAAAGTCGGCTCTTCATTTTGAAGTTTTAAGTTTCGTCTTAATATTTCCAAATTTCAACATGGGAAGTAAACATTTGACTTCCTGTTTTAAAAGTTTGGATTTGTTTATGTCGAAATTTGAAATAGCGAGAATCTCGACTTGTATCAAAATTCCAACTTAAACCCAATCTATGTACCTGGATCGGTAGCTACATCGGTATTTAACTTTTATAGCTTCACAATTTCCAGTTTTTCGTGCATGTAGTCGTAACTTTCCGGCCGTGTTAAGAACTCAATCAAGAAGGAGAAAATTCTTACGCTGCACCACCCTTCCGGAGACAAATTCTGTTTAATAGGTCTACCCTCGATATCTGGCATACATTACCGACACGTCAAGTTTTAATACCGTACAAAAGTCGTAAATTTCAGCGGTCACATGACTCACTCCCGGTTTTGGATCAGATTCTGGATAGCGGGATCATTGGTGTAGAAAATTAAGACAAAAATCTCTCTTTAAATCAAAGAATTAACCTGTATAAGGAAAGACTTATAACGTGTCTATAAAAGGACGAGTTATTTTTTGAACTATAAAATACAAAAGGTCCAGGAGCAAAAGTATATCCCAAAATGATAAAACTCGTAACTCGTACAAAAATTTACATATTTTAATGAGTATTTTTCATGGTTTTAAATCCTTATAGACAATTTTCACGTTTTTTAAACATTCTTGATTTCATCCCCACATTTTTGCTTTTGTCTTTCTCTACATCTCCGCTCATACAGTTTGATGAAAATTCCCCTTCTCCCCTATTCCTCATCATTTCCTCTTCTCATCAGAAGTCCGTAACCTTACGTTACACACAAACCATTACATACACAACCGCGGCACCGCCAAGAGGTCTAACGCCTTTTTCCTCCACCGAAGATAATAGCTTTTCCTACTATAATTCCCTGGTAATGATATTTTCTCTAAAGCACGCTGCAGTTCGTGACGTTCTTCGTTAGACCTGGGATTGGCTTTTGGTAAGTGCTGCGGTCTCAGTCGCTTTTATTACTCGAGGGAGAATAATTTAGATCTCTATTATCTGAACTACCATGGGGATCTTCCGGTTGACTTTTATCTGAGCTGGAACTGTCAGATTTATTTTCAAAGTTTTCGTCTCACTCTACTTCATCATAGAGCTTTAGAACTCGGGCTTCTTCTGAGGAATCCATAAGAGAGCCGAAACAACCTGAAGGAAAATTATGACTTACTCTATCCTCTGACTTAAAAAAGTGGAGAGACTTGCATATTCAGGCACATCACAGATTTTGGTTTATATAACTATTGACACATCCTTGTTTTATTCAAAAACTAGTTAAAACTCGCAAACGAAAATAAACAGAGTGTAGCGACAAAAGTCAAAAAATTTGTATACAAAGATAAAAATACATACCTACTATCTACTTTACATTTCCTTTTGTTAGTAATTGTCATAGTATCATTACACAAATGCCCAGCTTTACGAGACAACAAAGGAACTAATTAACTAATTGTTTGGTAAAAAAACATTTCCACGACACTGACTTTAAGGGGGTTTTAATGGATAAATATCCATCAGCTATTTTCTACTCTTTACAGTAATAAAAGGGGTGCAGAAACGACCAAAAAGGGAAATTAAGTGCAACGGGCTATATCACATATCATCCGATAAAACCCCGATGCATCTACCGCCCGTATTTATCTCTGTAAAATAGTGCAATGGGGATGTTTTTTTCTCGTTCTCTCTGAGGGAATATTAGCGTTTAATTCCTGCTTTGCACGAGACGGATTGTTACGTAAAGGTGGTAAATTAAGCCTAATTTTGGATACAAAGAAAATGCAGAAAATATGTAAATTTTCTCCCATTTAACTAACTCCATTGGAACTACTCGTATATCCTAAAGCTTAGTCGTTATAAATAGAAGAAGTTTTATAGGGTTGGTGCTAGTGGTAGTATTTCTTTTTTATGTAGACTTTGCTGAAAGTTGCTGTCAAGTCGTAAACTTGACAGCAACGAGTATGCATTGCTAATGCCAAGTGAGACCTTGGGAAAACGTCTGCGAGATTCCACTGGGAATTTACCAAACGAGCGGATGTACTCCCGGATCAACATTTCTTCATGTATATAGTAAAAAATGGGCAATTTCTTCGGTCTATAGGTAATATATTAAATGTATATGCAAAAAGATTAACTTCTTCCTGCCTGCCTGATGAAGGGTAAGGGCCCAGAAATCGCGATAGCAGGAGGGCACCCAGACCAGAACACTGTACACACCTTGGTTTTCCAGTTTAATCTTCTGTTTTGGATTTTCTAATGTTGTTCTATGTGATTTATATACAGTGGATATATTATGCTTACGAAGAATGCGACCAATCCTATCAGTAGTTCCTTTAAGGTGTGGCAATATGGTTTTTGGGCTGCTTTCAGAGTCTTGCTTTTGTTTCTGTCTTGGATGCTTTTGCAGTTATATTGCTTTTCTAACTGTGTTCTTTTTATATCCATTTTGTTCTAGGGTAGCGGTTATCTTGTCTAGCTCTTGAGGTCTGTTATTGCCGTTGGTGAGCCGGATGGATCTGGAGAGCAGCGTGTTTGCTACTGCCTGTATTTGTGATGGGTGGTGATGTTATTCGGCATTTAAGTATCTATCTATATCGGTTGACCAATATATATATATATATATATATATATATATATATATATATATATATATATATATATATATATATATATATATATATATATATATCGTGGCTAATCCGGGAATACATCCGTTCATTTCTTTGGAGACTCTTTAGTAATAACTTCAATAACTAGTCCTCCCCTTTAATTCCACTATCTTGATGATACGGTAATTTCATACTCTAAAACAAACTATTTAATAATTCAGTGACCTTATATTCCATAACCTAATGTGTTAACGTACTGTTAGGAACTGATACCTATATCTCCACACTTTTTTGCAGTCATAATTCTTTTGACACATCGTTAGACGAGACCGTTGCGTTGCCTCTGAACAAACTTTTAATAAATCAAATGGATTTTCGATGATTTAATGACATATTTAGTCTTTGGATCGTAAATAGTTTGTAATATTTATAAAACTTACTAGGATACACAAATAAATTTTGTAAAGTTTTACTCTTAAGAGCAGTAGGTGCCTATTACTATTAGTTTGGTTTTTATTTTCGTTGTTCTGACCCAGTCATTTCATGTAAGAAACGAATGGTTTTTCCGTGCAGATTTGTACATAAAAAAGACCTATAATTCACTAAAGAAATAAATATATTATTTTGTTACTTTTCCTTTAAAACCGCGCACAAAAAAATTCGTCAGTCGTAGCAACTTTTTTCGAGGCGCGGATTTAAAGGGAAGATTTTTTTTAATAGATAATGTTTCTTTTTTATGGTTCTACACTGTAAAATCATGGTTTCTTTATAGTAAGAAAAATTAACAGCAATAGTGATAAAAAGAAAAAACAAGAACGGGGTAACGGGAGCTTAATTTAAAATAATCTTGTTTTGTGTCTGATTACACCTCTTAATAAAACAAAGTTTAGTATGTGTAATTAAAACTACAAAATCAAATGTTTGATTAGCTGTTACTGCGATTTCCAGTCCCGGTATTTGGTCCTGGGATGGTCCCGGGATTTTACCCGGTCCCGGGACCACAGAAAGAGTCATACCTAGGACTCATTCATACCTAGGGTCTCCAGATAAAGGAACAAATTGCCCGCAGATGTTTTCTTCCCCTTCTAACCTCCAATCCTTTAAATCCCCTGTCAATAGATAACATTTCCCTTCTCTTTAGAGGCCCACGCGTTAGTATGTTAGGGTTGAAGTCTACGTAGTCCAAGATAAAAAAAAATGTACCTAAGTCTCATTGTCGATAACCTAATGTAATGAAGCCTCTATGGTTCCTTTGAAAGCGGCACCGTCATATGGTAGCCGTCAAAATCCGGTGGATCACAAGATTTTCAACAGAGCGTTATTCAGCACCGTAACTTAAGGTAGCTCTGCCGTCATATTCAAAGCGGTGACCACGGTACGGTGGAAAACAGTTGGCTCAAAAAAGTTGATCGTTTACGGCAAACAATTTTTCTAGTAATATTAAAATAAATCAGGTAAGTAAAGCATTTATTTATTTTATGTTGAATATTTAAATTAAATTAACATTTTCAGTGAATTTTCATAATATATCAATATGTGTTCGGGTAGTACTGGACATAAACAGCAGGCAGGAACCGTTTGACAATTTTTGTCGCTTTCCTGACTTTACAACTGCCGCTACCGACTATGCTAGCCGCATTTTTCCACCGCTGTACGACGTGGTCCACTGGATTTTAACGGCCGCTATATGACGGTACCGCTTCCGAGAAAACCGTAGCTTAACTCGCCCTTCCCCTGTATTACAGCGGTAGTTTGGAGTAAGAAAGTTTACGCAGAGGACATTTATTTTACTCTTGCTTATACCTTATAATAACTATAAGTTGTGGTTTACTGTACTTATTAAGCTCCAGAGCAAAAAACTTTTCGCCGGGGGTCGGTTATTCGAAGTAATATTTTCGCTAATTTTGTTAAACTAGAGAAACTTTTTGCCCGGCATGCTGTAAAGGCAATTGTAAAAGTTCAAAGGTTAATTCTCATTGTGTTAGCGACGGCACCATGTTTATAGCTGGCAGGAAAACATTTTAGAGAGTTTTCGAAAAGCTACAATGGATAATTTATTGCTCTTAATAGGTAATAATGTGTGGTACGAAAGGATAAGTTAATAAATAATTGACCTAGCTTCCACCATCACACCAGGAGATGTTTTTTTGAATTTGGAAGTAACACGCAGAATGAAGGCGAAATTGGCGAATTGAAAGAAAATCTCCAGATTAAACAGAAGAAAAATATGTACCGAGCATATAAAATTGGGACAAGACGTCACACGTCAAGTAAGAAGATTAATTGATAATTCATTTTTCTAAACAAATCTGGAATAATAGACGCAAATCTATGCACCTATTCCTTTCCCCAAGATCTTCAATTAATCTTAGACTGGGGTGCCAAAAACATTGTTCAGTTCAACGCCTCCAAAACCCAGTCTTGCTCCCTGTCACGCAGAAAATCCGGCAACACTTACCCCATCCACATGAACGGCCAAGCCCTACAACACAAAGAAAAGTTCAATCTTGTTGGCATCGCGTTCAAACATCTCTTCTGGCACCGACACATTACTTCAATAGCCACATCAGTAGCTAAAGAGCTTGGTTTTCTCGTTCGAGCCAGAAAATACTTCTCCCCTACCAACTTATACACTTTCTATCCTTAATTCTATCCTAAAGAAAGCCATTCGACTCACCAATAACCCAGTCCAGACGAGAAGAGAAATCTGTTATTGACTGTTGGTTTCCTCCTTATTTCAAGTGCATTGCTTGTTGAGGTTGGAGACTATTATGGCAAATTCTTCCTGGTGATGATGTGATCCAACTACGAATATTTCTGAGCCATGACTTCTTCTTTCTTCCTGCCTCCGTCCTTCTTCAATCGGTCTCTGACTGGAGCTGTTTATTTTCTTGACGGTGCATTATATGTCTTCAATGGGACAGTTTTGTTATGCTGATCTTGTTATTTTCCTCTTCTCCGTGACCTATCCATTTTGTTTAGATATAAGCGCTTTACAAATTCTTGCTCTTCATATTTACATTAACAGATTTGATAAGGTATCAATGTGAGTGTACACTCATATTATGGAGTTTTCTGTTGCCAGTTTTCTGTTGCCAGAAATGCTTTTTGAACTAAGTTTCTGAAGCAGAATCATTTTTTTTTCATTGTGTGTTGAGAACTGTTCAGCAAACCATTTTAAAATGCACACCATTAAAGGAGTAAGAAATAAAGCTCTCTGGCGCAGGAAAGACGTAAAAAGAAAAATAGAGTGCTGGAGTAGAATATTAGGAGATAGAGGCAAACAATCAGTAGAAAAACCATCAAGTACATTGAGTTCAGTGGAGAATGAAGAGCGAAAATAGGGATACAAGAGGAAACACTAAATAGTAAAGAATTTTTAATACCTGTCTTCCACATCAGAGAAGATACTACTTTGGATTTGAAAATATCATACAGGTTGTCAGCGAGATGGAAGAACGCTTCTGTGTGCGCGAAGAAGAGGGGAGTGATTTGTGAATGACATAGGGAATGTGCAAGAACTTAGGTTAAATGTGACGGAAATGAGAACGATTGGATGGATGGGTAACTAAAAGGTAAGACAGGTGAGTCAAGGGAAGAATAGTGTTTTTTTTATTTAGAATACCCCACGTAGACGTAGACTAGGCCTAAGCACTAAAATCTAAAATACCGTGAGCGTCTGAAGAGAAACGGTACCTATTGATACAGAATTTAAAGCATATCGTCAGCGTAACTGTGGATGAGATTGGTAGTTGAAGACATCAGGTCATTAATGTGAAAAAGGACCAGGGTTGGTGCCAAGACTGAACCTTGGGGTACGCTATTAATAGGATGTAAGTTAGGTGAGTAACCGTCCACCATAACAGATACACGCCGATTAGAACGAAAGCTACCGATCCAGGTCCATCAAATACAAGGAAAAGACAGTCAAAGAAGAAGGAGAAGCAAAACAATTAAAGAATGAAGATATATCTGCAATGCCACTCCTCTTTCTTAAGGAAACTGTGAACACTCCATCAAAAAGGCCGTTAAAATCCAACAAACTTCGAATATATTACAAGTCATTTGCTGTTAAAACTCCTCGATAGTGTGTTTATTTTTCTTCTGTCCGTAGGATAAAGAAATATGAACAACCAAAAAGCAAATAAATACTGAAAGTCTGTCAGCCGTGCTAAACAAATAACCGGTAATTCTTTTAAATCTAGTTAGCCGGGACCGTTCATTAGTGCAACGTACACACTGCACGTCTCTGTGATGAATTTTACCGTTAAAATCGAGATAATTACGTAATTTGGTACTATTCTATGGTGTCACTACGGGAAAAGAAGGTCTTTCGTTTCATACTTTTTTAGTACCTTTAATTATGGTCATTATCTCTATATACCTACAGGATGTCCGGAAAATACGTGTACAGTACAACGTTTGATTGCAAACTCCTGACGTCAAAATAGGTCGATTTAAACCAAGTTAGTTATATCTGAAATGCTTCATTTAGCGGGCAGAGGGCGTCAAAAATTTAAAAAGTTTTTTGTTTTTTTCCAAATTTTTTAAAAACGTGCCAATTGATTTTAATGATTTTTGCTGAATAATCGTTTACTAAGAATGACGTTTTCTAGTAGTATAGTTACCGACTATAAATAAGCGGAAGTGTTATAAAAGTCACGTCACATGTAAACATTACTTCTGATTTTTTATGTCTTTAACGGTACACAGAAAAAACACTATCGTATATTGAATTGGATACCAATTCACTCAATGACATACTCTATTCCGTATTCCACAATACAAATTCGGTTTATTTCAATAATTAGTTGATCATTGTTAACTAATAGGTTATAAGATTGCTTGAAATATAAGGTTTCATTGGTTTTTAATGGATCGTTCAAATATAACAATTATTTGATGCCAGTAATACCCTGTTCTAAATTCAATGCAAACTATCATTGGTTTGACTAGAAGTTTATTTGTAAGAATATGCACCTCATTTGATGCAAAATAGCTATTATTGTTTTTAATGTAACTTCCAATAAAAAAAAAAACATTTTTGTTTCAATTCAATCATATTCGTGTTTTGAAGAACAATTACTCTTATTTAATATAATGAAGAATTTCTATTACATCAATTATACTTACATATATTTCGAACATATGAAACACGCTTTATTGTTTTAAAATAATTTTTATTTAGTATTATATTCATATTTAGTATATAATTAAACATACATTGTTTAGATATTCTGTAGCATTTAAATATAAAAAAACACATTTTATTAACACCACACTGACGCGAACAACGTAAAGTTTTTATATTTATTTCACTCCAAATATAGGATCGGCTTCTGTGCAAAACTGTCTGCTTTTGGCTTGTATGGGTACAGGATGTAAGATGGAACAAATTTAACGCATAACACTGCATTCGAATCTCCTAAATTTACAGCTAGATTTGGTGGAAACCATGTCTAAAAAATACAAGTTCATGCTGCTGTCTCCGCGAGCAATAGAACTAATATTTCAGCCAACAATAGAACCCATTGAATTAATATTTTTTATTATTTCTCTAATACCTTATATATTTTATAACAGTGTTTATTTTAATTGAAATGATATCATGGATAATTCACTTAATTTTTAGATTTTATTATTTAAACTGTAGTTCTTGTTCATTTAATAAAATATATTTTAATTTGAATCACACAAATAGCTATTTTTCACCTAATTATATTTGAGCATCAAATAATTTAATGTTTTAGCTTAAACAATTCTATACTCTAAGGAATAATAGTAATTTATTGGTTTCCAATAGTATTTTTGTAATTGAAAAAATGCTAATATGGATTTCAAAGAAGTAAGACTACTTTTGACCTCTAATGATAAATCTATATTTAAAGTAATGTGTTTTTCTTTTGGTTATTTCAATGATGTTTTGTTGAAACAGTATTAACTTTAATATATCCAAAGTGAAAGTGGTCAAGAATAATGCTATTGTTGAAAATAGCATAGGAGTTTTGCAGATAGTGAAAAATTAGTAAATGTTTGCAATTTACTACTCTATAGGACTTTTGAAATTAACTCAAAAATAAAAAGCGTGAAGGAAGTAAGACTTCTTGAGAAAATTAATTTTTATTCACATTAATATTTTTATACCTCAAGTATATAAGCGTCATGCAACAAAATTTTTAGGCCTCTAATTAATTCCTGTCACCATAGAACTCTATTTACCAGAAACATTCCTATAGCTAATTTAGTCTTATACTCACCTTTTTAACTTATTAACACTTTTTAAAGCCGCTTTGTTTATTCCGAGGTCTAAATATTTATATTTGAAGGCATTAACCTACTGTTGGCTTCTTGTCAGCAACCTCAACACTAAGACTTGCAATAATGTCTCTGTCTAGTTTTTTTTGTTAAAATTCATTAACGTAGTACTGGGATTTTTCCGGGGTTTTGTTAACGCGGAAATTCTACACAGAAAAAACAATATTCTATTAACAAGAAATAATAGTTCTTTTTAGTGTTCCATGAAACGGCCTAGATACGACTTGTGTATTTTGGTTGCTAGGAAAAATACTTAATCATTCAGAAAAATCAACTTACTGCCTCTGTCAATAATTACAGTAAGTGACAAAAAACACGTGATTGTGCAAGGAATATATTAAAATATCCTACATACATACATCGCGAGTGATTTTAAAAAATTTAAACCCAAACATTAAATAAAGTCAATAAATCAGAGTAACCGATCTGTTTTATTGATCATGTAAACAAATCCAAGAGACCTTCATCAAATTTATGAAGTCTAAATGAATATTTGGTTACGTTTATCCGTACGTTTCATCTGTTTAAATTATTTTTGATTGAATTAGTCATAACCATCTGTTAAAGGAGTTTTATTTGGATCGTATTTCGTCTGAATGGACAGACTGCGTTTAAAAAATTTTTGATTGTCTGAATATTCGAATTATCATCATCATGAGAATTAAGTTTGTTTGTTAATATGTCAATATATTAATTTTTTTTATCTGACTGCTCAAGGGGGAGGGTATTCGTCCCATAGATTTAGAAGCAAGGAGAGCTACCACTATTTACGTTTCATAGCAATCAGAGATTCGAGGGATACTCTTATTCTGGCCAACTATGTGGTCCCCCACTTACTTTTTGAGAACCGCTGTTGCCATGCTTCCAGTTATGTGACATATTTTCAGACAGATAAACTATAGGAATAGTAAAACATATCAATGTAGGTACCATTATTTTGCGTAATAAAGAATTTTTTATATTGCATGGTGACGAAATTTAGAGTGAAAATGGCATCGCCGCTTTTTTCTGTAGAACGTGCCATAGTCCCGTTCATTTATGCGTTAAACAATTGTCAAGGTGTAGTATTTCATGTGCAAGATTTTTGACAGATCGGAATATACGTGTTGTAATGAAATTTTAAGTAATTGCTGTTTTTTCCGAAAATAACTATATATGCACAAAGTTTGAAAAATGGTGTGTCAGTGGCAAGCGTATGGAAAATGTATTCTTCGAATTTAAATATTATTTCTAAGTAAAACAATAGTGGGTGGGGTACAGTTTATCAAACTTAAATCAGATTTTTCTTAAAACAAGTCTACGGCAAAATATTGAAGGTGAAAATTTGGAAGGAATTAAAAAACCTGCCGTATTTCACACCAATAAAATAATATATCGATTTGCGCTGTTGTCATGATGTCTGACATAACACAAAGTCAACATCAGTGATAAATATGTCAAATTGAGAATCTACAGTTCTCTAAACCACCTGAAGATGCCTCAGACAATAATTTGACTGGAACAAATAATGCTAAAACAGCTATTACATTTCAGAGTTTGCCGTATTTTCTTTTATCACAGATAATAAAATATTTGTTCAGAATACAAGACTAGAAACTACTAGGAAGAAGAAAGCTTTGTCTTTAGTTAGGATGTCGTAACCTGCAGACAGGTTTCGAACATTTTAGTTCTCGCCCGTACAGGATAAACGAACGTACCTACCTTCCGGAAAAGGAAATCCTTAAAGCTACGATGTCGAACTGCATTAGCAGTATGACACAGGTGGCGCCGTCCATTAACAGTTTCAAGCAGTCGGAGTAGAGGGGCATAAATCCCAGGGAATAGATGTTTTAGCATTATTTATTCCAATCCTTATTGTATCTTCAGGTGGTTTAGAGAACTGTAGGTCCTCAATTTTACATATTTACATGTATCCCTGACAAACAGACTTCATTCATTATCAGTGATAAAGTTAAATTTATGATAAAACTCTGCGTTTTGACTAGTGATGGAAAATTCTCGAGAATAAAAAAATGGAGAATATTCTCGAGAATATTACCGAGAATATTCTCGATTATGAGAATTTTCTGAGAACGATCTACCAAAACCAACTCTAATTTAATGAGAGTGACATCTAAAACTCGAGCGGCATATTGAATACATTTTCTAACAACTCTCATCAGCAACAACAAAAATACTATGATTTACATTGTTTTTATCATGTAACGAGTTAAAAACGACAGTGTTCACCAGTGAGCGCTCTTAGTTGTAAACGATTGCTGACGAAAATCAGTTTTGAAACTCATCGGTTTAAATAAACTTTAAAGATTTATTTATGATGAAGCATAAACAATAACAAAATAAAACCATTTATGTTCCGTTTTCGACGTCAAATCAAAAAACATAAAATATAATTCTCAAAAGCATAAAGAATGTAAAATAAAATCTTAAACAGAGTAACAAAATAAAATTAAGTTTAAAAAAATAAATCATTTGGAGTCAGAAAAATTGTCCACATCACCATCACTATTTTCATCCTCTGACGAGTCCGACTCCGACCCATCACTCCCGTCAGACTCCGACCCATCACTCCCGTCAGACTCCAACCCATCACTCCCGTCAGACTCCAATATCATTTCCACTGCCTCTGTTTCTCCAAGACCACCCTGTGACTGGTCGTGCGAAGTAGACTGGTTCTCTTCATGTTCTTTATACTTGGAGGGCTTGGACATCGCTGATACCTGCTCCTGGTCCAATAGTTTCATATTATGAGCTATAAAAGTAACTTTACCGGCTCGCTCAGCAGTCAGTCGGTTTCTTTTTGAGGAGTGAATGAAACCATATGTGCTAAAGCTCCTTTCTGTAGCAGCGCTAGTTGCAGGCATTCCTAAAATTTGAACCGCTAATTTACTTAGTTTTGTCCCAAAACAGGTTCCTTTCCACCAAATCTCGGGTTCTAGTGTATTGACAGACCTTAAAACGTATGGTTTTGCAAAAAATCCTTCTTTAGATCTATAGTACGCCAATTCCGCCATTAAATTTGCCGAGTCATCTGGGTATTTTGAGGTAGCTAAATAATCAATAAACTCTGTACCCTGAATTTGCTCCTCGTTGCTCAAATGAACACCATTGAAATGCGGGTCTAAGATATTAGCTGCCAAATGTATAGGGTGCATGGCAGTATGCTTTCTTTTCGCTAAAAATTCCTGGACATTTTGCTCTTCCTGCTTCGTAAGGGGACTCGAAAGTAACGCCGCTTCAAAATGTTTTTCTAGGGTATAAAAACATTCTACTACTTCACTTAGCTTGGGCTTATCTGACTCTAGTTTGGTTATATATTCAACAATGGGGTTAATCAAATTGAACAACTTCAACACTCGTACCCAGAATATATCTTCATCTAAAATTAATTTTCGTACTCGCTTGCTCAATATATTATCTACAGTCTCACATACTGCTAAAGCTTTAAGGGCATATTTGGTATCAAGCAGACTTTTTAAGCAGTAAATAATTGATCCCCAACGAGTTTTGACGGGTAACTTCAAAGATATTGGCACAGTTGCCTCCTTTTTTTCAGTCTGGATTTTTTTAAAAGTGGCCAGTAAAAGATGAGAGTTATTAATTTCTTTAACGATAGCTTTAGCATCGTCCTCTATCGAAGCCATCGTTCGCATTTTTGAGATGTCTCCTATCAATAAGTTAAGTGTATGGGCGACGCAACCGTAACCAGATATATGTTTATACTTTTCATGAATGATACTTCTAGCTTTGACCATTGCACTGGCGTTGTCTGTCACTAGAGCAATAAAATTTTCTGGTCCTATTTCTATTAGAACTTCTTCTATTTTTTCTGCCATGTACTCTGCAGTATGTCGATTTGTATCAGTAGTGAAAGTTTTAAAAAACACAGGTGTAGGAGTGGTGATAATAAAATTAATAATGGCCTCGTTTCTTCTGTTGCTCCAACCATCGCACTGCAGACCCAGAGCATTGGCTTCACATATTTTAACTTTTATGTTGGCTGCGATTGTTTCGTATTCTGATTCTAGAAGTTTATTAGACAAAGAATGTCGTGAAGGCATTTTAAAAGTTGGCCTTAATTTTTGAAAGAATAACTGCCAATGTTTATTTTCCGAGATTGCAAATGGTGTTCCAGAAGCATAAATTGCTCTTGCAAACAGTTGTTCCAACTGTGCTTGCTCTTCTCTATTTGAGAAATCCATAAACCTACGTAATGTGAAACTAGAAGTTGATGCGCTACCTGTTATGCTGACAGTTGTCGAAGTTGAAGCCTCGTCCACTTCACCCTGATCTGAAAATAAATGTTTTGTTATGAGTATGACTTGAATTGAATTCAACTTCAGCAAAAAAGCCCCTTTCACCCTCCGTGTAATAAGGCTTTAATTTTTAAATTTTGCCCTCCTCCCCTTTAACTCACATCCTTTAAAGTAAACCCATCACTATTTATTTTTAAATAAAATATCCATTCAGGCAATAAATACAACAAACTTATTATACCCCTTCAGCTACTTTTTTTAAATGCTCTTGGAGATAAATATATAGTTTACCATACATCATACTCTCTACTAAATATTTACATACCTTTCAAGGATGAATCTGCAGTACTCATCGGAGAGGCAATGGATACATTTCGACTTTCCCCTATTTTAAAGGGTTTTTTAATATCACTGGGACATTTCAGACACTTCAACAAGTGTTTTGTCATTCTTGTTGCATTTGGAACATATTCACTTGCACAAAATTTGCAAACATAAACCGTTTTTCCCTCAAGTTTTTTTATATTATAGTAATTCCACACATTACTTTTTGGTTTGGTTGTTATTTTATTACCCCTTATCCTATTCATTTCGCCGATTTATGTGTCAATAAAAGAAAATAATTCTTATACTGTCTTTTGTTTGCACCTTATGACACGAAGAATTACAAATACATGCCTGGGATTCCCCGCGGTCCGCTTTGCGCGGTAAAAATCGATATCCGATGGCAACGCTCGGTCGCGTTTACACCGTGGCCCTTAAAGCATTATGAGAAAATTACCGTTGAGAATTTTCTACCCGAGAATATTCCCGAGAATATTCTCGTTCTCGAGAATATTCTCTGGAGAATATTCTCGCCTCACATCACTAGTTTTGACATTTGACAATCACAGATGACAGCAACAGCTGATATTGGTTTTCAGATCAGTAGTGGGTTGGTAGTGGGCCAAATCAAGCTGCACGACAGGTCGCGTGGTTTTATTTTCGTTTGATTTTGGTGTTTTCTGTTTATGATGTTGGTGTTTCTGCATAGTGTGTGTTTTAAACATTTTACCTTTGGAATTTATAGATTTCGGAGACTAGATTTTCTTGGTATTTATTATTTAAGTTGAACGGTGAGTACAAGTCCGGTCATGGACCATTAGCCAACCTCTAAACGTGAAATAGACCAGACTTCAACAAGGCGCCATAAATGACAAGTGACTTGGCCACCATATTGCGAGATCTAGGAAAAAGTTTACTATAGCAGGTACAATCAACATAAAATTCCGAGATTATCAAAGATTTACGTCCGACTCCTTCAATATTACTCATTAGAAATGGATAGCTTAACACCGTTATCGGCTTTCAATCGAGAAGTCCGCAATGAATGCAATCGTGGAACAAACAATTTCTGTCAGGTAAGGTGGCAGTTGTGAAACAATATAACCTAACAAACCTTTTGAACTCAGTGGTTGTTTCACGTTTGCGGTGGTTTTAAAAGAAAATGTATTCGTTTCTCTGTGTTTTCACCATTAGTGATACCTTATTGAGTGGAAAATGGACCAAGGCTTTGAAAAAGCCGAATCGGGCAATTTGCCCAAGGGGTGTTCTCTCTTGTTTAACTTTATTTACTTTTTGCTCGGGTTTCATTCGAAGGTCGCTCCTTTTTCGAGAATATACACATTTAAAAGGTTGGAAAACAGCAATATTTAACAAAATTTCTCTATATAAAACAAGGTATTACTATAAAAACAAACTAAATCCAACTCTGAATAATTTAAACGAACCAAAAACAGTTTATTTACAATCCCATTTATTTGACATTTAAAAAACGTACTCACCCATAAAATAATTTCAGGAAACCCATTCACTCACCCCGTTGCACCCTTTGTGCCGCAACGGGCCCTTTGAAGATCCCAACTTATAAGGGCTTGTTTAACTTTTGTTTTGTTTGTCTTCAGCTGTTTAATGCCCACATTTAAATTTAGTTTCGAATTACAAATAGAGACGTTTTGAATTTTGTGTAAAAATAATTTTGCTTTAGGTTTAATTACCCGAATATTAGTTCAACATGTATGTATTTAGCAGCGTTGCCAGATTTTAATTTGAGTGAATCATAAACATAAATTAAACAATCAAATTAATATGACAGAATGCTTTTATTGTCAAAAGCTTAACTTACAAACGAGAAAAGCATAAACACAAATTATAAACTATTAAATAAACAAACTAAAGATATTTATTCAGAAAGTGCAATGTGCAATCATATTATCTAATCATAACATAATATAAAAAAAAAAACAAAAAAATGTGGGTTCATTTAACTAATTTCTACTTATACTTTGTAGATGATTTTATTTTTCCAATAATAATACCTTTGCGTTATTTTATGTTTTTTATTCAATGATGCTTTTTGAAACTAATAAATTTATTAATTCTGCCCTCGCCATTTGATGAGATAAAATTGGCACATGATGTCACGTCCCACGTGGGACAATTTTATTTTGTTCAAATTTCGGAACATCCCACAAAAATCGAGAAGTCCATGGTTTAATGTCAACTTATTTATTGTCTGTCGTGCTTGAGAAGTTGTTCGAAATGTCCCCCTTCAACTTCCGAACACTTTCTCACTCTTTTTCTAAATAAATTTCGTATCCGCTGTAGCATTTCAAGTGTCACTAATAAGCAGGCAATGCGGAATCGGCTTTTCATATCATATCAAAGTACCTGCAGATCAAATCAATTAAAATTTTTAAAACGTTTTCAAACCTATGTAACTTTCAAAAATTTTCGGAAATATTCTTACTCTGTTAAACTCTTAAGTATATACTCTAAAATGTTCCATTTGATTCAATCATTTAGACTAAAGCAATTAATTATTCTTTATAAACTGGGCACACAATACTCCGACGTCAGAATTATCTTCTAAAATTAGCCATTCATTCACAAAGAACCTTTATTGTTACTATTCTTGTTACTCGTTGAGACTATATCATATTTTATGTTTAACTTTAAACATATTTCTTTGATAATACCACCCAAGAGTTGCTTTATTAGAGAACTACGGCCTTCGAGCTGGAAACATTTGTGATTTATACGTATATATTCTTTATTAATTTCTTTAGTAAATTTTCTTTTGAGGTCAGCCTTTAATAAAAAAAAATATACGAACAATTTGTTCGTACCAACCCTATTTCTTTTTCACATTAACTACCAATCTGCACCACAACTACTAATCCTGCCATAGCTAAGCCGACGATAGTTGTACTCTTCACTCCAACATTCATTTTTCCAGACAAGTATGTAATCAAGGTCTGGATAATAGACGCAAATCTATGCGCCTATCTCTTTCGCAAGATCTCCAGTTAATCGTAAGCCGGGGTGCCAAAACCCAGTCTTGGTTCCTGTCACGCAAAAAATCCAACAACACAACACCTTTACCATCCACATGGATGGCCAAGCCCTACAAAACAAAGAAAGGTTCAATCTTGTTGGAATCGCTTTCGAACATGAACTCAGCTGGAACAAATACATAACTCCAATAGCCACATCAGCTGCTGTAGTTTAGTTTTCTCTTTCGAGTCAGAAAATACTTCTCTCCCTCCAACTTATACCCTCTCTATATTTCCCAAATAGGACGTAAACTAGCCATTTACAGGGAATCTTTTGCCCCCAAATAGATAAGCTTTAAAGATTTTTAAATTGATATTTCTCAATACTACCAGTTTTTTTTTTCAAAAATTCAGCCCATCAGCAGGTACAATCCTGCCTACTGAAATCTACTGAATTATTTTTGGACCAGCTACTGATAAACGTAAAGTGGACCTGGCGACAGTAGACACTGCCCCCTTGACTCTCTCTAACACAACAACCAGAAAGAAACACATGTTTCTGCATAGCTGTCCACCAGGCTTGAGGAAGGCAAGAAAATCCCATGTCTCATGATCCCTCATGGAAAATTATAGAATATCGTGCTTGCAAAGACCTACCCTTTCTCCCCTAGCCTTTATTATTTGTTCACGTCTTATCAACAGATTACAACACCGCTTACTCCGTACCTCCATAGTACATTGGTACGTACTACATATCTTCGACTTTCACTAAGAACTTGCTATATCCCTTGGTACTCTCCTTTATTATTATTTACTGACGACTCTAGTACAATGTAAAATATATTGTACAGACACGACTTGTCAACACTTTCGAGAAATTTATTATTTTTATTATCTGAGCATTATATTATTTGATTTACTGTTTTTTTTTATTTATGATTTATATAAAACTGACTAAGTTCAGTTATCAATAAATTGGTAATGATAATTTTGTAGGTTATGGTTGTAACCTTCAAAATTATCGGTTTTTGTGGAAATTATAGTCCTAAATCCATGAGATTATCTATATTATTATATTAATTAATATCAAACAATATGTAAATTTTCTGTGACTTTCATTTATGATATTTTTGATATATATATATATATATATATATATATATATATATATATATATATATATATATATATATATATATATATATATAAACTGGTCAACAAAAAAATCGGCAAAAGCGATTTTAACTCGACTTTTCGAACTGCTATAACTTCTTAAATACTTAACTTTTTTGAGAGCGGTTTTCGGATACCGGTAGCTCGTCTTGCCCAGATTAAGTATCAAGTAGTGATTTGGCAATGGAAACGACATTTCCATGCTATACAGGGTGATTAACAAGGTAATGTAAAACTACTAAAAGTTTACGTGCGTGCCATATTGCCAATACATTTTTTTGGTCATTCCTACACAACACGTTAGTAAGCCGATATCAATATCTCCAGACGTGTTCGCCGAAATTTCGATTAATGGTCTTTGACGGAAAATACAGGAGGCAATAAAAAAAGCACACAAATTTTGGTAGCGTCATTTTTAAAACGCTGTAGCTCGAAAACGGATTGATAGACTTTGTCGGGCTTTTTAGATATTGAAAGCTCTTTCGTGTGGCGTTTTATCTAATAAACTGATTTTTTTTCAAGGTCAAAATGTTTGCGTTGTATAGGGGTGAACTAAAAAGTAAAAGAAAACCATTGTTAAATATGTTTTTTTTTAATTTATGAAAATTGAGCAGTATGTGCTTGTTTTCTTCCAAAACGAGGGCGTTTTGTCCACCTCTCGGTTAGTTATACAACGTGTCCAGAAACCATCTTAACAAATCGGAAACATTTTATTTTTGACATTACGGAAAAAAAGTTCTTGTTTATAAAAAGTTCTGCATGGTGAGAAAATGACATTGCAATTCAAAAATTTGATTTAAGACATACAGGGTGGCTCAAAAATGTAAAAATCCTAATCCACATGAAGCTAAAAAGACACAAATCGATATTTAAAGGTAAACTGACACTGTAAATATAGTAGAGGTAACTTTTATGTTAGTGAATTAGGTTTGGAACATACAAGAGGTCCCAAAAATAAAATAAATTTTTAATTATTGACTTTACAAAAAAAGTATCTTCATAAAAAGTCAACATTGTGAAAAAAGAGCATAATTATTCAAAAACATGATATAGGACAATACAGAGTGGCTTAAAAAGCTGAAAGTCTCAATTTACGTAAAGTTAAAGAGACACCAAATCTTTATTTAAAGATAAACTGTATGGAAAAGGACGGAGGTTGCATGGAAGTTTAAATTTATTTAGTTATTTAGTCATGTTCAATATGTTTTTACCCTAATATTTCATTTGGTATTAAAATTATGTTAAATAAAAATAAACCTTTAATCACCCTGTACGCCTCATTTTAAGTTTAAGTGCTTACTTATATCTTAATTAGTAACCTTGTATAAATACCATAGTGGTTGAATTGAAATTTAGCTTACCCTTGTTGTAAGGCCATTTCAAAGTTTTACCACCCTATATGTCCTAGATCAAATTTTTGATTCATCATGTCCTTTTACCACAATGTAGAACTTTTTATAAAGATATAGGTACTTTTTTGTAAAGTCAATAATAAAAAAATATTTTTAGTTTTGGGACCTCCTGTATATTCCAAACCTAATTCACTAACATAAAAAGTTAACACTAGTACATTTGCAGTGGCAGTTTACCCTTAAATAACGATTTTGTGTCTTTAGCTTCACATGGATTAGGACATTTACATTTTTGAGTCACCCTGTATGTCTTAGATCAAATTTTTGAATGGCTATGCTATTTTCTTACGATGCAGAACTTTTTATGAGGGATTCCCTTTTTTGTAAAGTCAAAAATAAAAAAAGTTTCGCATTTGTTTAGATGGTTTCTGGACACGCTGTATAACTAATCGAAATTTGAGCAAAACGCCCTAGTTTTGGAAGAAAAAAACGCATACTGCTCAGTTTGCACAAATTAAAAGAAAACTTATTTTTAACAACACTTCATTTATTTTTTAGTTCACCCCTATACAACGCAAACATTTTGACATTGAACAAAAAACCGTTTATTAGGTAAAACTCTACACGAAAAGGGCTTTCAATTCCAAAAAGCCCGACAAAGTCTATTAATCCAATTTCCAGCTACAGCGATTTAAAAATGACGCTACCAAAATTTGTATGCTTTTTTTGTTTTCTCCTGTATTTTTCGCCAGAGACCATTAATCGAAATTCCGGCGAATACGTCTGGAGATATTGATACCAGCTTACTAACGTGCTATGTCGGAACGACCATAAAAAATTATTGGCAATATGGCACACACCTAAAGTTTTAGTAGTTTTACATTACCTTATTAATTACCCTGTATAGCATGAAAATGTCACTTCCATTGCAAAATCATTTCTTGATGCTTAATTTGGGAAAGACGAGCTATCAATATCCGAAAACGGCTCTCAAAAAAGTTAAGTTTCCAAAAAATTATAGCAGTTTGAAAAGTAGGGTAAATATCGCTTTTGCCGATTTTTTTGTTGACCAGTTTATATATATATATATATATATATATATATATATATATCTAGTTGATTCGATGACGTCTCAAGAGTGTATTTAGATCGATTCTGTTTAATTATAATAATGAAATAAAATGCAGTTGTTATTATTCATAAACTTTATTGAATAAAATTTAAAATTAGGGAACAATAACAATATAAAAAATAAAGGAACTAAAAAATCTAATAAACTTAAAAATCAACGAATCTAATCAGAGTCAACACGTAAACTTAATCTATTTACTATGATTATGCAGTAGCATACGTTACGTCGGCGATATAACGTCCGACGCGTGTGATAGGGTAGGTAAAATTGATTTTTTTTTCAAAAATTGGGCATATATTATGCAAACTTGAAAATTATCGCACAAAGTGCATACGATAATGATTTGTTATCGTTTATCGTACTTGTCCTAAAATTATCGTACATGTACTATAATTGTCGTACGTCTGGCAACCCTGCATTTAATTTACAGTGCCTAAAAAATACACTGAGTGGTTACAGATAAAAAATAATTTTGTTTGATCAAAAATTATATCTTTTTTTCAGATCTAAAATGGAAGCTTCGCGGCATCAATTCCACCCCATGAAAAGAAAGGCAACACCCATACCTGTAGCTCCCCCTCGAGTACCCACGCCTATGCCTCCTAACAACAACAATGGCCCAAG
The DNA here is from genome assembly GCA_963971165.1 of Philopedon plagiatum. Taxonomy (NCBI): domain Eukaryota; kingdom Metazoa; phylum Arthropoda; class Insecta; order Coleoptera; family Curculionidae; genus Philopedon; species Philopedon plagiatum. The sequence goes on along the minus strand of OZ020192.1, from coordinate 123,798,225 downwards.
GTAATTATTTCTGAGATTTGCGAAAATCTTTCGGAAAACAGTAAAGGTCAAAAACTAAATAATAATCTACCTTAATTCAGGTTCTGTGAATCTCTAGCATCTTTATATTTTTGGAATCTTCAATCTCCAGAAAATCTACTATCTGATACAGTAATATTCGAGGATACAGTTGATTGAACAGAAACTTTTTAAAACGGTGGTCTTCAAAATTGAAAATTTCTTAGTTCAGTTTTTATGACTTTATGAACATAATCTTTAATCACACCTTAATAAATTATATAATTTTGGAATCTCCAGAAAATTTTGCGATCAGATATGGTATTATTTTCTAGAATTCGCTTTAGGTTAAAAGATAAAGTTGATTAAATAAAAACTTTTTAAAACGATGGTCATCAAAATTGAAGATTTCAACCTTAATTCAGTTTTCATGAATTTCTGAACAGAATCTTTAATTAAACTTTAATAAGTTCTACACTTTTGGAATCTCCAGAAAAATTTCTACCGGATACAGTAATATTATCGGGAATTCGGCTTAGGTTAGAAGATACAGTTGATTAAATAGAAACTTTTTTAAATTGAAAATTTCTATCTTAATTCAGTTTTTATGAGTTGCTGAAGATAATCTTCCATCAGACCTTAATAAGTTATATTTTTTTTATAATCTCCAGAAAATTTGCTAAGATATACAGTAATATTTGCGGGAATTCGCTTTAGGTTAGAAGTTACAGTTGATTAAACAGAACCTTTTTAAAAGAAAGGTCATTAAAATGAAAATTTCTACTTTGATTCAGTTTTTATGAATTTATGAACATAATCTTTAATCAAACCTTAATTTATATATTATTGAAATATTCAGAAAATTTGCTATCGGGTGTGGTAATATTTGCGGGGATTCACTTTAGATTAGAAGATACAGAAGATTAAATAGGCACTTTTTGAAACGATGGTCATTAAATTGAAGATTTCTACCTTAATTCAGTTTTCATGAATTTCTGAACAGAATCTTTAATTAAACTTTAATAAGTTCTACACTTTTGGAATCTCCAGAAAAATTTCTATCGGATACAGTAATATTATCGGGAATTCGGCTTAGGTTAGAAGATACAGTTGATTAAATAGAAACTTTTTTAAATTGAAAATTTCTATCTTAATTCAGTTTTTATGAATTGCTGAAGATAATCTTCCATCAGACCTTAATAAGTTATATATTTTTTATAATCTCCAGAAAATTTGCTAAGATATACAGTAATATTTGCGGGAAATCGCTTTAGGTTAGAAGATACAGTTGATTAAACAGAATCTTTTTAAAAGAAAGGTCATTAAAATGAAAATTTTTACTTTGATTCAGTTTTTATGAATTTATGAACATAATCTTTAATCAAACCTTAATTTATATATTATTGAAATATTCAGAAAATTTGCTATCGCGTGTGGTAATATTTGCGGGGATTCACTTTAGATTAGAAGATACAGAAGATTAAATAGGCACTTTTTGAAACGATGGTCATTAAATTGAAGATTTCTACCTTAATTCAATTTTCATGAATTTCTGAACAGAATCTTTAATTAAACTTTAATAAGTTCTACATTTTTGGAATCTCCAGAAAAATTTCTATCGGATACCTACAGTAATATTATCGGGAATTCGGCTTAGGTTAGAAGATACAGTTGATTAAATGGAAACTTTTTTAAATTGAAAATGTCTATCTTAATTCAATTTTTATGAATTTGTGAACATAATCTTCCATCAGACCTTAATAAGTTACATTTTTTTTATAATCTCCAGAAAATTTGCTAAGAGATACAGTAATATTTGCGGGAATTCGGTTTAGGTTAGAAGATACAGTTAATTAAACAGACACTTTTTAAAACGATGGTCTTTAAAATTGAAAATTTCTTAGTTCAGTTTTTATGACTTTACGAACATAATCTTTAATCAAACCTTAAGTTATATATTATTGAAATATTTCGAAAATTTGCTATCGGCGTTAGTTAAATTTGCGGGAATTCACTTTAGTTTAGAAGATACAGAAGATTAAATAGGCACTTTTTAAGACGATGGTCATTAAATTGAAGAGTTCTACCTTAATTCAGTTTTTATGAATTTCTAAACAGAATTTTTAATTAAACCTTAATACATTATACAGGGTGTCCCGAAATTAGGGGGCCAAAGTTAAACAGTGCATTCTGCATAGGAAAATAACACTAACTTCTTTAATAAACATGTATCGAAAAATGCCCCCTACCGGAGCTACGGCCCCCTAAAGAGGGGCCCATGATAATGGTGTTTTTCAAATTATTTCTACAGGGTTGAACATAAAAACATGAGTTTTTGGTATTTTGGTAATTTTGACATGCTGAATCTAGATCTAAAATCAAAACTATCAAAAGTTTATCATAGGCGTAACATTTGGGGGGGGGGGGGGTAAAGGTACAAAAACAGCCCTAACTTTTTTACGAGTTAATGTTTTAATTTTTTTTTTGAAATTATGAAAATCTAGAGCTTTTTACCAAAAAAAAGGTACTCTTGATTTACATCGCTTAGATGCACCATTTGTGAGAAAAATGCCTTTAAAAGTAACACTGTTTAGCATAGATGGATCAAGTAAAAATTAATTTTCCAATAAAACTTAGTGGCAGGCCATGAAATCGAATGTTTTTACCAAATTTTCTAAAAAATAATGTTACTTTTATAAGCATATTAACGTTTATGTTGTTTTGTATACATAATTTTAGAGATGCATTCTTTCACACGAACATGCACAATGGCTATTATTATTATTATTATTTGAGCAATAAGGATAAATTAGTTTTATGCGTAATTATGCATTGAAAGACTAGCCACTAGAGGAACACTACTTTACTTTGATTAAAAGTTCAAACAAATTTCCATTTTGTTGAATGCATCGTCTGGCCCTTTTCCTGATATTTTGCGTAGTACGAAGTATTTCGAACCGGTTTGCTTTAGTTCGATTTCCAGCCGCATTAATTCGTCTTAGAAGCTCTTCTAGGCTATTTACCTCTGAGGTATAAATAATATTGCACATATTACCCCACAGCTAATAATCTAAAGGGTTTAGATCAGGAGATCGAGCTGGCCAGTTTACCGGGCTACCTCGACCTATCCACCTGTTTGGAAAATTTTCATTCAGCCAGTTTCTCACCGGTTAGCCAAAGTGGGCTGGCGCCCCATCATGCTGGAAGGACATCTCTAACCGAGTGCGAATAGGAATTTCCTCTAGCAGTTCTGCAAACTCATTTTGTAAGAAATTTAGGTAACCCACTTTGGCCAACCGGTGAGAATCTGGCTGAATGAAAATTTTCCAAACAGGTGGATAGGTCGAGGTGGCCCGGTAAATTTGGTAAAAACATTCGATTTCATGGCCTGCCACCAAGTTTTATTGGAAAATTAATTTTTACGTGATGCGTCTATGCTAAACAGTATTACTTTTAAAGGCATTTTTCTCACAAATGGTACATCTAAGCGATGTAAATCAAGAGTACCTTTTTTTGGTAAACAGCTCTAGATTTTCATAATTTCAGAAAAAAAATTAAAACACTAACTTGTAAAAAAGTTAGGGCTGTTTTTGTACCTTTACCCCCCCAAATGTTACGCCTATGATAAACTTTTGATAGTTTTGATTTTAGATCTAGATTCAGCATGTTAAAATTACCAAAATACCAAAAACTCATGTTTTTATGTACAACCCTGTAGGAATAATTTGAAAAACACCATCATCATGGGCCCCTCTTTAGGGGGCCGTAGCTCCGTTAGGGGGCATTTTTCGATACATGTTTATTAAACAAGTTAGTGTTATTTTCCTATGCAGAATGCACTGTTTAACGTTGGCCCCCTAATTTCGGGACACCCTGTATATTTTTGGAATCTCCTGAAAATTTTCTCTCGAATACATTAATATTCGAGGGAATTTGCCTTAGATTAGAAGATACAGTTGATTAAAAAGAGAAAATTTTTAAAATTGAAAATTTCTATCTTTTTACTACAACCTCAATAAGCTATATACTAGGGTCATAAAAATTAAAAATTGTACCTTAATTCAGTTGGTATGAATTTCTGGAAAATTCTTTAATACTCAATAATTGAAAGCTAACCATGGCGATTATTCTGGAAGCAGCTACAATAATTCCGTTGAAACACATTTACTATTATAGGCGTTACATTAAAATACATATAACTTCGTCATTTAATAGCGCCTTCATGTTCGCCGCCATTTATCTCTGCTCAGTTTCGCATCCAACATAATTTTAAAATATTCCCATTTCATAAAATTATTACATTACATCCTTATTTTTTAAAACAGGAAGCCACTTCTTTAAAAAAGCTTACTCATTTCCACCATCCCATCCGTCGTCCGTTCTATAAGATTTTAAGTAGTTTTTAAGTATTTTCATTCCGCATGACGTATCTCCAACTCACATCTCTATTCAACGATTCAAGGCATATAAACCACTTTTAGAAGCATTTGAAAATATGAAAGAAGCGTAGACATACGTCTCGCATGTACTTCAATTCTTGTGTTTTAAAATGAAAGCGTTCTTTAATTTTTTTTTCTTAGGTATAGACGCTCTGGTGCTGATACGTATCTGCTTGCATCCTCTCAGTGGTGTTTTTACGTTCTAAAAGAGCTTTAGAATATTTTTCGATTCGGTCTAAAATACATACCTACTACTAAAGTTGTCTACACATGAAAAACTTTTTTATTATTAATTTTACGAAAAAATTTGCTTTTTATAAAAAGTTCTGCTTTCCAAGAAAATAAAACTAAACTATTAAATCTTGAGATATCACGTTGGTACCGGAGCGATTTTATGCCTTGAAGATAAGATTTGTCGATAATAAGCTTTTGTGATAAATATATTCTGCACATTTTAAATATATTTTGAATTATACAGGGTGCGTTCAAGAAGTAGGGTGTCACAAAGTTAGATTTTTTAAATAGGACACCCTGTAGTTTAATCGCTTTTTGAATTCTACATGTAATTTCATAACGTTTTCATCATTGGTTTTATATACGAAAAAGTCATAGTTTTCAAGGTAATTCGAGTTGTAATGAAAATTTAGCATTTGCAAGCATCTCTTTGTTGTGAAAATGCTACTTCAATTTTAACTCCAATCGATTCATAATTTGTATCCTAAGTAAATTAAGTCAAAAAGATATCCAGTATAAAATATTTGACATCTCATTTACCGGGTGTTGTATTTCTACGTCCAAAATCAGACAACTTCTATTAATAATGACACTTTTATCAAATGGAACACCCTATATATCTTTCTGCCATCTTATAGCTCGTCGAAAACTCTTCACATTTTATAAAGAATGTCCTATCCCTATCTGTAATAGTTTTTAAAATATTTTGATTGACATTTTGAATACAATAGGTAATGGGGACTTCCCTTGGTGGTAAAAGTAAAAACCTGTAGGTAAAACAAACTAAATACAAACATAGATATCTTTCCTACGACCACCTATGAAAGTGAGTAAAAAAGCACGGTTAACTTGGCGAGAAAGTGCCTTATCGCAACATTCCCACTCGTGTGAAAAATGTCACTTTCAACACTTGTTATGTAATATACTATTACATCTACACTCTAAAACGTAATGAACACATTATCTTTGTAACTGCAACCCAATGAAAAAATCAATTTATTCTTAATAAATGTTCGAATAGATGTCTTTGTTCAATACACATGTCAATGTCAGTTCTTCTAATGATATTTTCCAGGACATTGGATAACATGCCTGGTTATTTGACATATATTCCTATTCTCCATGTCCTGCATTGTCGTAGGTGGTGTGACATATACCCTATCTTTTATGTAGCCCCAGAGGAAAAAATCTAACGGGGTAAGGTCACAAGACCTTGGTGGCCCTGCAACAAAACCCGAGCGGCCAATCCATCTTTGAGGATAGTGCTGATCCACATATTCTCTGGCTTCACGATAAACGGGGGGGGGGGGGGAGGGTGCAGCACATTAGCCGACCAATGGATTTGGTTTTGAATTTCACGGACCCAGTGTGGATTGTCTGTTGCATAATAATGCATATTGTGTCTACTGACAGCGCCATTACTTCTAAATGTAGCCTCATCTGAATACAATATAATCTTTAAAAATTTTGGTTTACTTCGATTAGGGTACGTAACCATTGGCAGTAAGTTACGCGCCTTGATTATCATCATTGTGAAATTCCTGATGTAACTCAATATGGTACGGGTGGTATTTATACTTGCGAGTTGTTCGGTTTGTCGTTGACTCTGGCGTGTAACACAGTGAAGCTAATTTACAACTACTAACTTCTCACCATTTGTAGCTATTCGATTGACAACTTCAGGTTTTGAATGTTCCACACTGCCTGTTGAATCAAAACGTTCCATTAAATTTTGAATACTCCGAGGACTGGGTGTTCGCCGCTCAGGATATTTCATCCTGTATAATCTTTCGACAAAAAGACAATTTTTATCTGCCTCGCCCAAAACATAAATCATATCGATTAATTCATTTTTGAAAAAATTCATTTTGAGTATAAATAACTGGACAATAAACTTCGCAATAAAAACTTTAAATCCGATCTAATTCTAAATGTCATTCACAAACATTATTTTTATTTGTTTTCCATGGCTACTGATATAGTTGTACGCTAAATGTTTAAAAAATTTTTGTCACAAATTTAGAACAGTTTCAGAAAAGCATACAAGTAAGATAGATGCGAACCTATGCACGTGCCTTTTCCAAAATGATTGATGAAACGTAATTTAGCTGCTTCCCATATTTATTTTGTTCTAATTTTCAAATGGTTTGTTTTATTTGCCTAAAGCTTGGGAATTTTCACTGCTAAATATGGACCCTAAGGGAGTAATGATTATAAAATTTTAATGAAAACAAGCAATAATAAATCATCGGAAAACAAGAAGCACCGCCGTTATTCAAAGCTAGAAATAAGGCAGTTAGTCATAATTAAAATGGTGCCGTAATGAAGTTATTACTGGGGAATTGGTCAAGTGAAAAGTTGTTTCTGGCGCTATGCAAGCTTTGAATTTATTAGATCTACGAATATTTTTCAAAAAATGTTTTTTTCTCCAAATGACATTAAAAGCGGCCTTTTAATGACACTTGGCAGGCTTAGAAGTTGTACTTTTAATGCCTAGGCAGAAAAAGTCCAATTTTACTGCCTAGGCAGAAAAAGTTCGTTGCTAGGCAACCTTCCAAGTAATAATTTAAATCAAACTGCTGTATGTGAGTTCATATACAGTTCTTGATTTTTTTGGTAAAAGGTTAAATTCCACATCTCGCGCCTGGTCTCTTATCTCAGGTGGTGTTAATTGCATCAATTCATCCTCACTTTGCAGTAAATCCATTTCTAACATGACAACTTTTCAAAATTGACAATGACAAAGTAAACAGTAAACAAACATATTCAACAAACATCATCAGCGGTAAACATAGTAACGCAGGGCCCGGTTACCTTTGATAAAATAATTTAGTTATTTGGATATTGATAATGAAACGCAATTTAAATATGGAAAAGTCGATTTTGCGTGGAATTGGAACAAATTTGAAGAAAAAATTATATGTTTCACACGGCAGAAAAGCAGATTTAATGCCTTGGCTGGTTTCATAGCCTCGCTACGCTCGGCTATGAAACACCAGCCGCGGCATTAAATCTTGTGCTTTTATGCCTAGTAAAACAAATAACTATTTATTATACAGTGCATTTTTAACAGCCCAGCGGAGCATAGGGTTTTACATGTTAAATTTTTAACCCTATGTTAGGCCCTGTTCTATTGGAGGTATAGAGGGAAAATTTGACATAGGTAAATTTCAGTCTTTATGTTAACTTGCCAATTATGCCAAAAAAGCTTCAAAAATACCTAAAAATGCATTTCAAATTGTGACAATAAAGTTTTAAATGTCAGAAAATGTGTGTCACCTTCACTTCAGAAAATGCTCTGTACCAGGAAGTATGATAAGCACTTAGCTTACCATATAAAAGGCCACAATATTTCAAAACAAAATATATCCAGAACGTAACGTACGTAATAATATAATTGAAAGAAATTCTTGTGACAATAAAGCATTTTTGATTTGATTTGATTTGAAATCTTTCATGAACTTTCCTTGAAATGTTCCAGTGTCAAAAGTAAAAAATAAAAAATGTAGTGAAATGAAGCCAATAAACATTCTCTGGGATATTGAAAAACTTACGAAAACCACAGTTTTTATGAACAAATTTTAGAGTTTATTGAAGAAAACAAGATTTTAGTAAATGTTTAGTCAGGTTTAAAAAAAAAGTTTTCAACTGAAACAGCCATCCAATATGTAATTGAAAGTTGGACAAGAAGTACTGACAAGAATGAAGTAGTACTGGCAGTATTTTCGAATTTCAACCGTGCATTTGAAACTATTGATGGGGATAAATTATTAAATAAATTATATAAATATGGTACTAGGGGCGTTGTATATAAATGGTTCCAAAAATATTTCAGTAACAGACAACAAATAACAAAAATTACCAAATGTTTTTCAGACAAGGGACAAGGAATATAATAATATAAGTGTACCTCAGGAAAGTATTTTAGGGCCTTTATTATTTATCCTTTATATAAATGATTTGCCAAATCTTTTGTCAAAATGCTGTATTCAAATGTTTGCAGATTATACTTTAATATAGGATAATTATAGGGTAAAAATATATTTAATTCAATGAAAATTCTAATTGATGAGTTAAAAGCTATATCAAACTGACTAAAAGTAAATAGACTAAAACTAAATGTTTTAAAAATAAAATTTATGATAGTTGGTAATAATATAAACCGTGAAAATCAAGATATTTACATTCATAGTGAAAAATTAGAATTAGTTCCATCGTTTAAATATTTAGCGATAACAGTTGATTCGAAATTAAAATTTGAAAGGCACTTTGAAAATATTATATCAAAAATGGCAAAAAAGTCAGTAATTTTAAAAGAATCGGTCTAAATTTAAGTTTATTTTCAAGAAAAACAGTATTCAAGTCTATAATTTTGCCATATTTTTTTAGGCGTTCAAACTATTCTTTATACTGCTAATAAAGGAATATTTGACAGACGTCAAGTACTACAAAATAAGGTAATGCGAATAATTTTAAATATGGATAAATATACCAAAATAAGACATGTTAAAAATGGCTAAATGTTAAAAATTTAATATTTTTTCTTATCTGTGTTTTTATTTATAAAATTAAACATGATTTACATAGTTTTGTAACACAAAATTTCGAAAATCATAATTATTATGCACCTAACAACGAAAATTTTTGTTTAAGAAAAGTGACAAAATACTTAACATATAAATCAGTGTTTTATAAAGGTTTAAGTGAATATAACAGTTTAAATATAAATAATTAATCACAAAATTCTCTAAATAGATTTAAAAAATTATTAAAAACATATTTGTTAAATGAACAAAGTGAAACAATATAATTCTTTTTAAAGTAGTTTTAAAAACGTTAATGTTAATGTTAATGTAACCATAGCAGCCATATTCAATTTTGTCTACTAGAAACTTTCCAAACTAACTAAATAGAAAGTTGAAAAATTTTATTAAGCTAGGTGTATCATTTATATAATTGATCTTTATGATTGGTAGTATAATAATATGTTCCTTCCCTCTATCTACAGAATATGCTATTACCAGAGACTGTTTAAAAACAACCAAACACAATTTTATCACGGATGTGCTAAAATGCACCAATAAATTACTTCCGCATGATTTTATATGTCTAATCTAAACATTCTAAAGGCAAATCTGAAATGTTATAAGTTATAAGACTGGTTTCGTAACGCATCATCATTATTTTCTAGGGCTCTTGTAGCGCACCGCTTCATGGCAGTAGAAATTTCTAATTTCCGTATCTAAATAAATAAACAAAGCACTGATTATCAACAAATAATAACATTTTGTAGAGTTACTAAGTGGATTAATTAACATTATTTCACAAACTGTGAAAAATATAACCATAACGTGATGGTTACGAAAGGACGGACAGTTTAATCAACAATTTACAAGCACTGACTATATTAAAAAGAATTCACAATTATTAGTGATCCGTGTTATCAGCCCCCCACTTAACCTGAGCAAACCTCGGCCACCCGATCTGCGCCCATCTGCCGCGCTACCCGCCGCCGACGGCATCACATCGCGTATGCGCGGAGTGGGAGCGTTTCGACTAAGCCAAATTAAAAATTTTGGAAAACGTGTAAGGATAAAAGTTGTTCCTTACATCGTGATAAATATTTTTTGTTGAAAGTTTTTTTCTCTAAAACCAGCGGCTCAGCAGTTATAAGGAAATAAACAATTATATTGTTTATGACAATAATTAATTGATCGCGCTAGAATTTTTAAACGTTTTTCCTGAAAAATGTTTAAAAAAATGCATACAAAAATTCATAAAATTTACATTGTTGAATTCAGCCTTAATACGCTTTCATTTGACACCCTGCACGATCCCTTCAATTTTTTTTTCATTTCCCAATTTACCCCCTGAAATTAACCCCGAGAATCAAAATTCAACTTTTTTACCGGGCCACCACACTCTACATATTATCTCGGTGTTAAATTTTTACGTCGAATAGTTTCAGAGAAAATCGCCTGTGACAGACGGACGGACGGACGGACTGACGGACGGACTAACACCAAAATGATTCCATAAGTTTTCCGTTTTGTTTAGGACGCTAAAAAACTATTCGAGCCAGCAGTTTTTACAAAAAACTTTCTCTGTTACTAAGGGTGATCTGAAGGGGCACGGCAATACAAAAAAATTTCAAGCCATCATTTTAAATTTAAACTCAGAACTCCGAGTTTAAAGTCAAAATTCTGAGTATACAACGAGAGTTTCAAATTTGAAATGTAAGCAAATTTGAGCTAAATTAGACAAAAAATTGTTTTTTTTTTCGGTAGACCTCCCGCATTTCCATCCCTTGTATGATCCATTAGATGGTCCAAGGTCCATATCAATCGTGTTTCTTTTAAAGGGCGTAAATCAAGAAAATAAACCTTTTCACAAACTGAAAAAACTTTCTAAATATTGTTCACTTGGACACATTTCAACTTTCAATTATTTACACTATAATTGTATGTTGATTCTAACATATCCTATTTAATAATAACAACAAAGGTGTTTAAATCTTCACTAATTATTTATTCTTAACATATGACAATTGTTTCGACACCCAGTGTCTTCGTCGGATGGTTGGTATTATAAACTAAAAGCTGTTCTTATTACATGTATTAACTACTCAACAAATTTTAGCTAAATTTTTACAACCTGGTGTGATTATGTTTACAATACTGCCGTGCTAAGAAAAAACCACGTAACTTAAAAAAAATCAAAAATGGGTTTTTGTCGATTTCAGAATATACATTTAAGGTTTTCTCGGGTGTCAATTTTTTTTCTGAACATTTCGACTTTTTTATGTGCAAAAAATAGGTTTGAAAATACACCCTATTGTAAATCCATGCGTGATTAAAGTATAAAGCATAATATAAACAACGTATCTCACTAATCCATAGCAAAAACAACGTATCTTTCTTTCATCATTTTATGTTACATAGCATAAACATCGTATCTTTTAGGATACGTTGTTTATGTTAAGTAAATTCTCATTAAAAGTTGGTCATATTACAATAAGACTATTCTACGGGACGCACTGCGTTGTTTATGTTATGTAATATGAATCGAAGACCTCCCTCTATTGCTCTGACTGACCGTAAATGAATCATGTTTCTTTTTTATCTTCTGATAGCCCACGAAGACCGAAGTCTTAAGGATTATGTACCGTGGGTTTACTAACACATCCAGGGCTTTTTAAACATCCGTAAGGATTTCACCAGCCCTTTAAGAGGATGTGTGGGGTGGTACCACCTCAGTTGAGGAAGAATTCCTCTACCACCTTTCAATTCCTCCACCGCCGTCCATTCCCGCGAATAAATAATTTAAGGATCATTCTACAGCCAAGGGCGTGTGGGCGTTACAAATTATATTCTGTTTTAAGTGTTTTGTTAATTATTTAGGTAAGTTCAACAAATTCTGATTTGACACCATCCTGAAAATCTCTACCGATCGACTTTTTAAGTCCTTTTAATTATGTACGTTGCTGAGGTTGTTGGTTTGCATTACATAATATAAACAACTTAGGGCTGGATACGTTGTTTATGCCTTGTATGTTGATAACCTACAGATAATATTTTACAATATGTATTTAGTTTTTTTGCTGTAGGTTTTTGAAAAACAAAAATTTAAACTTTTTTTTTGGGTAGAATTGTGCAGAAAGGCATTTTCTTTGCTTTTAGCAAAGTCATGGTACGCTTTATTGCTATATGTAAAAAATACAAACACTCTGAAGTTACCAAAACTTTAAATTCGATTTTCTCAAAACTTGTAAAATTATAGTTACGTTGTTTTTAATTAGGACGGCAGAATACCATTAGGGTTAGGTAAAGTCCTTTATATTTTACAATTTTAAGTTTTAGAATATACAACAATGCCGTTTGATTGCTGGTGGAATTTCCAACAAATTATAAATTTAACAATAGGGAACTATTCAAGTCCAACTGGTCATTTAATAATATGTTTAATATTTCCATTTATATATTTCCATTTTTAAAAAATTAAGTTTTACAGATTTGTTTTCTAACTGTAAAATTTCAAAGTTATCATCAAAACTATATTGTTCATTATTCAAATGTAGAGCGTAATGGGAATTATTAATTTTTTTGTTATAACAGTAGTTTTGTGTTCTTTAATTCTTTTTTCAAAACTTCTACCTGTTTGTCCTATGTAAATTTTTGGCAACTGCCACATTTGTGGGCTGTCTCAGATACGAAAAAAATTTCTCTTCACGCCGAAGGAAGGAGATTTTTTGATTCTTCTGCGCGAGGTTTTTTGCTGTCTCTGGAGGAGTAGATTCGAAATAATCTTCGTCGAGATTCTCACAGATAATAACTTTTATCATTATTTTTAGAAAATTGCACTTTTACTCTGTATAATTAAATCTTGTCGATTCTCTGGGTGACAGTTGAGATAATGCCGTCAATAATTAAACAAATGAAATTGGTTGCTTGCAGACAGTTTTTAAACTATGACTGCTGCCAAAACTGCCGCCTACTAGATTTTGACACTTTTGTTCAAGATTGTATGGAAAATAGGTCTGGCGAATGGTTGGTTCCCTAATAATTGTTTCTTACAGCGTGCGTAAACGTTGCCACACAGCATGTAACAGTTTTTACACGCTGCGTTTGAAATTATTGATTTTCAGTTGTAGTTAGTTATTTGTTTTTTAGGTATTTTTAGAGCAGCTTTAAAAAAAAGCTTTTCTGGCATTTATTTTACAAAATTTACGCTAAGCTTAATAAGCTTTTTAAATTATTTTCGGCATATTCTATATCGATTTCAAATACTTTAAAAGCTGTCTTGCCTACCGCCATCTATCCACAAAGTTCCCTCCTGCTAACACGTATTTCCGAGACATGAAAATTCAATAAGAAGGCGAGCTTTTATGGTCTGCAGGAAATGGCTTTGAGCTTTCAGCGTGTTAGTTTTGATACCTAAGTTGCAGATGGCGCTATAGAATTTAAATTCGAAATTACGAAAAGATCATTTTTAATGTCCAGAAATGAGAAATACTGTTGAATACATTTTGAATAGGGTTTTCAACTAGGCAGGTAATTGAATAAATGTAGGACATTTTCGACGAGATTTTCCAACGCTAGACCGGTCTAATTTGACAACCAAAAGTGTTATACTAACAATTAATTGTAAAATTAAGGCAACTAAGCTTTGTAAAGAATTTTTTCTGAGTTTTTAATGCCGATTTATAAATAAAATGGTAATTTTAGTACGTGGTTTCCACAATATTAGAATTGAATTCATTCTGGCAACATATTCCAAGACGAAAATCATTTGAAAACCAAGCAAATAGCTAAAAAAGGGTTGTCCTAATAGCAGGCGCGGCCCGTGAAATTTTAAAGTTGTATATCTCTGTTGCTGCTTATGGGACCCATGCCAAGTTCAGGTTTTTTAATAGTGAGCCTACTAGGAATGTTGCTAGCACCGCTAGCAAATAATCCTTAAAGTATGTTTAATGGAATTTGAAAGATTTTGATACCCTTTTATGATGAATGTTTGTGATTGCAATATGCAAACAATCTTTCTTTGCGTGAAGAATTGAGGCTGGGGAGCAACAACAAACTGGGGGGGGGGTCCCATTGGGCCGCCTCTTGTTACACCAATGTAAAATACTGCTGCTTCATGTTCCATTACTTTTCGATCACCCTGTATACGGGGTAAGTCGTCTATTTTAGAAATAGGGGTGAGCTATACTTTCGCTCAAAACCGAACTTATATAAGTACGAAGGGATGCAAGGGATGTTAAAGATCGCTAGATGATTTATAGCAAGAAACGTATTCTTACGTGACTTAAATTTTAAATTGTTTTATTGTTTTTTTCGTTTATATTCCTCCTCGGGCGTAATTTGATCCGAAATATTTCCATTTGATTAATGGAGGCTGTTGTACGACTCGCATATGGCGCTGAATTTTTTCGTTTATACCGGGTTGTTTAAAAAGTGCTTGAAATTTCAATAGGACTAACATTGTTCAACAAAAACCCGTAAACTTGCTGGTGTTTCTCTAGTATATTCAAAAATATTCCGAAAATCAATTTTTTTGTAAATAATGGCTGTCCTAATAGGTATTTCGGGATTTAAATTTGGCACCAATTTTTAACAACTTAACGTAGAAATTTTATATTTTGCATGCGTCATCTAGAGACCGGGTTATTTAATTATGAATCGTTTTACGACGGAAGAACGTGTTGGCATTGTTCAAACTTACTACGAAAATTCCCGTTTTTGTGTGAAAATTATTCGTAAACTTCGTATAATTTTTTGGCGTAATCATATGCCAAGTGACAACGCAGTTCGCAATCATATTTTAACATACCATGAGTAGTTGTGTAATGTCATTCCGAAATCCTGCATTGTTCACTCCATTTTAGGGCGTGACGCTGTTTAGGAGCTGTTTCCAGAAACAGGGTCTGTTTTTTTAGCAGTTTTGTAGCTGTTTAGGAGTTGTTTCCAGAAACAGAGTCTGATTTTTAGCTGTTTCCAGAAACAGGGTCTGTTTTTTGGCAGTTTTGTAGCTGTTTAGGAGTTGTTTCCAGAAACAGAGTCTGATTTTTAGCTGTTTCCAGAAACAGGGTCTGTTTTTTAGCTGTTTTGTAGCTGTTTAGGAGTTGTTTCCAGAAACAGGGTCTATTTTTTAGCTGTTTAGGAGCTGTTTCCAGAAACAGGCTCTGTTTCTGAATAGGTACCGTAGTGTTTAAGGGCACTTTGCCTACCTCTATCTTCATAAGTATCTACTTCAATACAATAATTTTGTGAATTTAAATTACCTAATGTATGCCTAATGAGGTGACCTAGTTGCTTTTAAATTATCTCTAAATAATACAGCCGCTAGCAGTAGTTCTGTATTAAGTAAAAGGTCCCCGAGATAACTTAAGTGCATTGTGTTTCTTGATGTTAATATTATTGTTTTTTCTTTGTTACCACACAAGAATATGGTCACTTTAGTTTTTATAAAATTACTAGACATCGAGTAGTAAAAAAATAACCAACACTGAACAAAAAAATTAATTTTCTGCTATGCTTACCTATTTTACAACTTCTTTCATTTAACAAAGTTAACTACATTCATTAGTTGCTCTCTGACTATAACATAATTCGCCTCCCGGACTATAACATAATAATTCTTTAACACACCGTGATCGTGGTGATCGCCTTATTTTGCCAGTTCGCGCCGTGCGGGTAGCGAGAAATAATAAATCGATTTATTATTATTATTATTATTATTATTATTATTATTATTATTAAATTATATTCTTCAATATGGTGATTTGTTTTGGCCTGAAGTTGAACTTCTATGTAGTGCTACAAACGCAGGAGAATATCAGACTAACCTATCACAATCCCATATATGTATATTTAGTTCATCTTTATGTACCTCCATGTACATATGTAGGATGTCGTATGCAGGGAAAATGACATGTGAAAATATTTTTATGTAATAATTGTTTTAAAAGAGAGTTAGATTTTGACAGGTTACAAAACCATGATATAGAGGAAGCAGATACTCGAATGATGTTGCATACAATGCACGCATCAAATAAAGGACACGAGAAAATTTACATCCTGTCTTCAGACACTGACATAGTTGTTATGGCGTTATATCATCTACAAACCTCTAAAGCCAGTGGACTAAAGGTATAATTTAGGAACTTTGGATAAGAGCAGGATCAAGAGCTATAAAAGGAGATGTTCCACTATATATTATTGCTGCCCGTCACGGTGCAGCATTGTGCTCAGTTCTTGCTGCACTTTATCGCCTATCTGAAGCTGACTATATCTGACTAGGTGAATCTGAATTCGACGTCGAAAATTCAGTTAGATGCGCAGATGAGTATTTGATACAAGTGATACAAAAGGATAATCCTTCCAAAACTTTCGACGACTTAAGGTATTGGAAGTTTCATCATGGGAAGATGACCTCCTTATTAGAGCTTACACCTACGACTGCATCTATTATTGGACTACATATTTTGAGAACACTGTATATTGTTCATACCCAAAATAACTGTTTAACAAAAAAAATGGTACCCCTTGATCCTCTTTTATTTGGGTACAAAGAAGCCAGAGGATATCTGCTGGCACCAACATTTTCTCCTCTACTGAAGAATTAGTACCAAGCTGCAACTGTGTCAAATGCTCTCGAAAAAATTCCTGTTGCTGTCGCGTCGCGGGCCTACCATGTATCTCTTTTTGTAACTGTCATACTGCAGACCAGTGCCAAAATCCCTAGTGAAATAAAGTGTACGTAAACAAATATAATTTTTTAAAATATGTTTTACATGTACCTATATTTTTATTCATTTATTACAAACCCTGATGTAAATATTGTTTTCGAAACTTGGATGACTTCAGACCTTTAGTGTCATACCATGGTAAATTAAACCGATAAAAATAGTTTACTTAACTTTAAAATACGAACATAATATACGGGTTATATGAGGAAGTAGAAGCAAAATTTACGAATATACAGTGTGTCTGCTTAAGTTCGCAGCATATGGGAAACTTTTCTATTATTCGTTTTACGAAAAAAAGGTATTCTTCATAAAAAGTTCTACATGGCCTAAAACCTAAAATTCACCCATCAGATATCGAAATTTCCCATATACGAGATCTGTCAGAAAATATGAATTTTAACAGTAAAATACTTTTATTTTTGACAATATCGAAAACTTTTATGAAGAAAATTTATTTAGAATTGTAAACTAATTTCTAATAAATCGTTATCTCTTTATTCATTAAAAATTTGATAACATTTGTGTTTCTTAACCAACCTCTGTCTTGCAGTATTTTGATGATGCATTAAAATAATTGATACATAACAAAATAATTTATTTTACAATTATCAACTTGAATACAGTACTAATGTTGTAATAATTACGTAAGAAGTTAATAATATTTGACGTTTAATGGCAGGTATGTAAATATCATGGCAAGCCAATTAGAAATGCATTCATATCAATGTGTTCACTTTGTAGGGTAGAGAATGGAAAAATGTACACAATCATAACAATTTTTATTTTTATGAAATTTTTAATGAAAAAGAGATAACTGTTTATTAGAAATTACTTTACAATTCTAAATAAATTTTCTTCATAAGAGTTTTCGATATCGTCAAAAATAAAAGTATTTTACTGTAGGGTAAAATTCATATTTTCTGACAGACCTCGTATATGACTGGATAATTTCGATATCTGATGGTTGCATTTTAGGTTTTGGACTATGCAGAACTTTTTATGAAGAATAACTTTTTTTCGTAAAATTAATAATAAAAAAGGTTCCCATATGCTGCATAAGCAGACACACTGTATATGTTGAAAAGCCTTTAAAAACATAACTGACCATTTTTCAGCCTGGTAACAAAAAGAATATGTTTTCTTAAACTTATTAAAATGATTTGCAAAAGAAATATATCGGGGACCTAAAAAAAATACAGGATCGTACCTAGCGTATGGACTAAAATGAGTTTTGACCACCTAGTTTTTGGCAACGGTTCACAGTGCGATGGTATAAAGGTTTTTGAACATCACTCAAATATTGTATTGAGCTACATGGAGACTATGTAGAAAAATAAAAAAAACTTTTTAATCAATATTTTGCTGTTTTCTTTGTTAGACCGAAAAATTTTCATTCCATCCTCGGATTTTCGAAAAATAAGTTTCCTTAGCCTTGCTTAGGCTTTTTTTCTGTCAATTTTTAAACCATTAAAATCAAATCCCAATCAACAATGTAACTGTGAACTCATTAAGCATGACCGTAACTATATGGTCTATAGTAGTCTATGCTATGTCCAAAAAATGCGTCTTTAAAAAAATTCTTTTCAAAAACCCTCGTATCTCACATTGCCTCCTGGTTCCCCCTCTACAATATTGTATTATTCGGTTCTTACAAGATGAATTTAACTTTTGACGTGCAGGACATCTTGACAAATTGGCTTTATAATTT
The DNA here is from genome assembly GCA_963971165.1 of Philopedon plagiatum. Classification (NCBI taxonomy): domain Eukaryota; kingdom Metazoa; phylum Arthropoda; class Insecta; order Coleoptera; family Curculionidae; genus Philopedon; species Philopedon plagiatum. The sequence goes on along the minus strand of OZ020192.1, from coordinate 123,779,600 downwards.
CACTTGCTGATAAGAAAAATTGTTCTGACTTAAGAGCACGTATTGCTTACGATTAATATTTTGTTCTCGTTTTTCCCTTCGAAAGCCTTGCCGGCGGCTGAATTATTAAAAATGCCCGATGGCTTATAAACAAAATATTTTATGCAATAACTATTTATGTCACACTTGGACGAGTCTGTTTATGGTCAAGCCACCCGGAGAATCGACAAGTTTTAGCTGTATAGAATAATAGTGAAATTTCGCAAAAATAATGATAAGAATGTGTGAAAATCTCGACGAAAATGATCTCGAATCTACTCCTCTAGAGATAGCAGAAAGAGCTGCAGAAGTATCCCATGATCTCCTTCCTTTGGTTTCATGAGAAATATTGTATGTACAGGCAGAACAGAAATATTGTATGTACAAGGCAATTTTGAAATGTGTTAGTTTCAAGCATCTCAGTTGCCCTTTAACTTATCGGTAAGGTAAAAACCGATTATCATATAGTTTTTTGCGTGGAATCTAGTGGTGTAGTCAATTTTTTTCTACAAAATGATAAAAACCAAAGTTGCATTTTTTTAAATGAGACACCCTGTATATTTTGTTTTCATTCGATTGCTTTTTTCATAAGCTTTTCGAAAATTTATAATTGTTGGTATATATCTTTTGGAATAACGTCCGAATTTTACAATTAAAAAAAAGGGTATAATATTTTGTAGTAAGCCGTGATATAATGATTTGAAACAAATGAATATAGTAGTATCTTTTCATGGCTGCTAATTAGACCGCTTGTCAAAATATGTAAGAGATCATTTTAAAAAATTATTGTTCTGAAAACTCCGACTTGTTATTTATTACTGTGTTTTTCGTTTAAAAAAATGGCTTAAATGAGAGTTTATCAGAACTTTGAATCTTTGCCTTTTTTTCTATATTCATTCTAGATATCCAGACAGAACCTCTTCCCGATATATTTTCTAGAATTAAAAAAAAATAGTTATCTATGGTGCGTTTATGCAGCTATGACCAAAATCCTATAATAAGCAGAATCGAGAAATCGACTAGGTTAACGTTTTAGGCTGTGTAGAAGCAACTCCTTCTACTTCGTGTAGGGCTATTGAGAAAGAAGTTGGAGTAAACAACGCTCGAGCACAAACTATATTACACAAATATAAATTTAGACCATATTATAAAGTCAAAATCGTTCAGCATTTACATCCTGGGGATGCTGAACGTCGGCGTCGTTTCGTTTTTTGCAACTGGTGTTTGCAGCAAACTCAAGCCAATGTGACTTTTGAAAGATTTGTGAAATGGTCCGATGAGGCGGATTTCACAAACTCTGGTATTTCCAGTAGACGCAATACCAGACATTGGTATCAAGAAAACCAGCATCTTTACTTTGAGCGGGAGCAGCAGTGGAGATTCGGTTTCAGCGTTGCTTGTTTTATTTTGGGAAGGTAACTAACTTATAGAATTTATGAGGGAAGCCTTTTAGCAAATCGTTACCTGGGTATATTGTAAGTTGTTGTATCTCAATTGCTAGATGGTGTTTCCTAGGGTTCCCACAATGCCGGAATAATAGGATCTTTTTTAGAAAATAATTTTCCTGAAAAATGGATAGGAACTAACGGACCTGTAAGATGGCCACCACGATGACCCGATCTTTCCGTCCTTGACTTTTTTTGCGGGGTCACTAACAAAATAAAGTTGTGTACGATTTCATATCACTGTTTTTTTTACGATTTTAGCTAAAATAGGAACAATGAAAATATAGGTATTCATCTTTATACCTATAACATCTTTCAGTTGATCTATTAATGAAAAATAAAACTAGATTAGGTAGAACTTTTCTTTATCTGTCTCTAAATAAAAGTTATATATGTGTTGTTTGTTGTTTGTGTTGTGAAAAAACAACTGCACCACGCGTAGTCAATAGGACATTTATGCATCATACTTTTCTTAGAAAAAAGTTAGGGTAGCATCCCTTTTTTAGGTAGCACCCCATTTATATAGTTCAGGGATCATAAATTCTTATGCTTTATTACTTCTTTAAAGAAAATGTATATTTTTTAGTTCTTTGAAGATTGAGGGGTTTCATATTCTAATCGATTTAATTTTTGATTTATTTTTTATAAAAGTGGTCAATCTTAAGCCTTGTACAAATTTTGAGACAGTTATCTGAAAAAACGTTACAGACAAAATAAAAAAAAATTAACTCTCTCTTGAAAATAAAGCATTTTAGGACATTCAGAATGTCCGAAAAGTCTTAGTATGGGCAAATATCTTTGCTATTAGTAAATAGTAAAGATAGAGACACCAAATTTTAGGTGTATCCTATTGATTAAGAAATCTACTTTTTCATGTAATTTAACTTTTTCAACCCCCTTGTGGGGCGATGCTAGGGTATTGAGGCCAACAATTTTAAATACAACCCTATGTCGTATGAGACCTCATTTTAAAGGTCTTCAGAAAAGAAACATTTTATCGCAAACCCGAGGTCCGCATCTTAATTCGCTTTTAAATGGCAAGCCTACAAAAATTGAGAGAAAATCGTGAAAAAAAAAATTAAAAATTTTAATACCTTTATTTCTCTTATTACTTAAAAAGTTATTCAAAATGACCACCATGAAGTTTTTGGCAGTAATAAAGTCGATTTCGTAACTCGGCCAAGAAGTAACACTTGCCATTCTCGGGAATGTGAGAAGTGACTTCCAAAATCGACTTTATTACTGCCAAGAAGTTCATGGTGGTCATTTTGAACAACTTTTAAAGTAATAAGAGAGATAAGGGTACTTAAATTTTTAATTTTTGTCGCGATTTTTAATTTTTAAGGGCTTGACATTTAAAAATGAATTAAGATACGGACCTCGGATTTGCGATAAAATGTTTCTTTTCTGAAGACTTTTAAAATGAGGTATCATACGCCATAGCGTTGTATTTAAAATTTTTGGCCTCAACTCCCTAGCATCGCCCCTCAAGGAGGTTCACAAAGTTAAATTACATGAAAAGGTTGATTTATTAATCAATAAGATACACCTAAAATTTGGTGTCTCTATCTTTACTAATAGCAAAGATATTTGCCCATACTAAGACTTTTTGGATACCCTGTATACTTTTTATAACCTGAAATAAGACCAAGAATCACATTCTGAAATATTTACTAGGGCTTTAGGCACATCCTGTATAACAATCTAAGCATTATCTTTATTTCCAGATCAACTACTAAAGACGACGATCCTGGCAAAAACCCAATGTCATCTGGCCAGGACACCCAACGGCTTATCTCAAAGACCCCGTTCCGACATCTGGATAATGACGTCAAAACCGCCTGGATCAATCCTAGATTAATATCAAAGGTAATTAATTGGAATTTTGAATTCTGGATAACGATAACGAATCCTCTGGATTCTCTGCGTTTCTAGTTTTGTATGTGACGTTATCGTGATGTAGAGATGAAAGACTATATCGCTTCCTGAATGCAATACTGGCAAAAGTCAAAAAATAGCTAAACGAAGAAATTAATAAAAAACGAGGAGGCTACATGTCTTTATTATTAACAGAGCAGTAAATTATATTAAATCTTGCTATATGGAATTATACAGGGTGTTTTAAAAATCATGTGCCATCGCTTAAAGGGAGTTTCTTTGATCGCAATGATCAATGGAAACATTCCATTCCAACGCAGTGAAAATTGAAAAAAAATATACAGAGGTAAGTTTTATTAAGAATTTAACATACTATTTGTATGAAATACGAAAATGTTAAAAAATCATCTCCCTTTAAGCCATGGCACATGTTTTTTGAAACACCCTGTACATTTTTTGGTAAAGTTGTTGTCGCTATAGTTTCATATTTTATTTAAAAAATAGTATTTTTCTACTGCTGTACTTCAATGTCCAAATTAAATGTCTTTGATATATTTTATAATAATTTTCATTATTATGATACAAATTTTCATTATAAAACCGCTTTATTAGCTAGTTAAAACCCATAGTTTTTTAATCAAGTGGCAAACTTTTCATCCCATGCTCGTAATTCGTCAGGGAAATCAAAATTTTATACGTTTCCTTCAAAAATGTACCCATCAAAAATTCGATAGACGTATCGACAACAAGAACCGACCTATAGTTTGCAAATTAAATAAGTATAATGATTAAATTCACAATAATGTATTAGTAAAATTACCATATCACCAAGTTTTAAAACCAATACGTAAAGTTATTTTAAATCATATAAATTGCAAAACAAGTATCAGGTAATTTAAATAGATCACCTTCTCGCACTAATTGCAAAATAATGCAAATATAATAATTACCTTCATACATATTTAGTTTTAATTAAGTTGTAAGAAATTAACAGCTACTCTCCTTCGTTCACTTCTCTTGTTTCTTTATTATTATTTTCTTCCCATCGTCTTATACAGGATGGGTAGGTTCTTAGATTATGTAGTATAACAGATGAAGCTCTTCATTTATAAATCATTCCTTCGCCACGCGCCAACATTCAAGAAAATTGCGAGAGTGGTAGAAAGAAAGATAGTCATATGGTGGGAATAAGTGTTACTGTCTCTACCACCGTTCATCATATCTAAAACTTCACATACAATATGACTCGTTCGCTCTGTCAGTATGCCCATAGCCTCAAGTATCTCACATAACTTCAGTCGACGATTATTTAAAACAATTTATAAAGTTTTTGGACAATTTTTTTAGATGTTTACTGTTTTGCGCCTGCTGGAACGCGGGGCATGTTCAGTTCTCGTTCTGCCATGTTTAATGTCCGTAATCCGTAATCCAAATATATTTTTATGACTTGTTTTGATAAATCTTTTAAAGTAGACAACCAGAAATACGTACACAAATAAAGGAAGCTGCAACTAAAATTTGAACAAATTCTTTTTGATTGGCAACAACATCGTTTTGATTTGTATTTTATTAATGCACCTTTTGCCAACAAGGATAGAATGAAATCAGATTCCTTAGGAAATTTCACCAGGAAAGAAAATAATATAGCGATGGCTAATCTTTCAAAGTAGATAACCAGCAATACTTTCACAAGCGAAGAAACTACGATAAAAAATTGAACATTTATTGTTTTTTATTTGTCTTTTGATAATGTACTTGCGCCAACATCGATAGAAAAAATCTGATTTCTGCGTGATTATCAAGAACGAAAAATAAATATGGCGATTGCTAAAATATGTTCTGGTGTAAACTGTCTATGGAACTGAGCAAGGGTGAATTCTTGTTCAGTTGTTTTTTTGTCATTATTCTCAATTTAAATTGGATGGGCCATGGAGCTTAGGCTTTATTAAAGGTATTTGTAAGATAATTTCTAACAAATGTTTAGTCAAGAAGTTAAGTACTCAAAGAAATGCCTTAAAAATATACGCAACTGTTAGTAAATCCTTCTGTATGTTTCCGCTGGTACCCTGATATTTGCAAACCGGTAATCAATTATGACAATTAGGATCATAAGATCACAGATTATACGACTAAGACCCGGATAAAAGATGACTATATGCATAATAAGTTCAACTAATTGACATTAATAAGGCTTGAATAATTTTATATGACATGTTTAATGTAAAGTAGTTCTGATTTCTTATATCTCATGGCTTTATGGTTGTTAGCAGCAAAGAAACGAGAATTGTAACACAAGGCGCTTTGGAGCTAGGTTTCCTATGCACCTGACTTCCTTATGATCTAATGTTTTTACTTCCCTTGCACTATAGCTTCATCGGATGTTTGTTACCGACTAAATCTTAAACTAAAAGTTCACAAAGGTGTCATAAAAACAATCTGGTATAATCTATTGTTTGTAGTCAATGTTGAATCTTCGGGAAATAATCAAGAAAATAACTTAAAACTATAATTTACAGTACACCAGCCACAACAGCACTTTCATTTACATAATATGTGACGCCACAAACAATAGGATCACGTATTGCAAGCTTTGAATTTTGTAGGAAAATTTTAAATAAAATATATTTTTTTATTTCTGGAGAATACATAAAAAAGGCACCACTCTGTATACACAACTCAGCAAAATAATTTTTCCTTTCCTTACTTCTAATATCAACTTGATTTATGAACCAAAACTAAGCACTCCCAGTACAAAGAAACTCTTATTCCTAACTTACTGATCGTAATCATCATAAAAATTGCGGCAGTTGTAGCAGGCGTCATTAGGTGACCATTGGGGTCCAGCAGCAATTCGAAATATTCCTGCTAGAGCAACTGTTGATATATTTCCATTTGCCTGCTTTCCGCCACTAAGTGCCTAATGGGCCATTTCTTTCGCTTCGGTAAAAGTCTTATAAATCAGGAGCTCTAAGTGTTTTAAGCTCTTTTTCTGTTATTGCATTTTTATTTTTTTTCCTGCGACAATACTCTGGATTAGTTGTGGGTAATTGAGCATCAGCAGGAAGAAAGGCATATAGGCATATTCTTTCGTGGGTAAATTTTTTATTGTGCTTTGACTTGGAACAAGGTTGTTCTAAGTAAAAGTGGCACTAGTCAAGTAGGGTATTAAATTGGAACTCTACGGATAGATTTATTATTACCAGGACCATTCTAATTTTACAATCAAGGGATTACATTGACAGTAAAAAGAAGCAGATAACTAGGTTTGTAATTCGTGGCACATTTATAAAGAAATGGGCAATTTAAGAACTTATTTTCCTCAATAATGATCACTTATTAATAATGACAGGTATAAAACCCTTTTGGTGAATCCAGGGACTAGATTTTTTCTTGAAATGTTTATTTAGCAGAATTAAAAGTCTTATATACAGTATGTCCGCGGATGAGGTTTAGAAGCAGACAAATGGACCAAATTTTTCAAGATACGTAATACCTTGTATATTATTTTCTACCAAAAGAACAAGTCCCAACTATGCTCCCTCATACCTTTAACCAGAATTATTAGTTTCTACATATTAAACAATAATTATTACACCTATGGACATGTTTGTAAATGTCTTTATTAAATGAAGCAATTATTTAATGTAAAATATTTCTCATCAAGATACTATCTACGATCTACGAAACAAAGAATTTTTATAGTCCAGTGTTATGGGAATGTTCAAGTATCATACCGCTACAACACAATAAAAAAGTTCCAAAGAACTGGTTCGGTTTTGAACCTGAAGAAGAAAAAGAAATATGACCAAACCGATGCTGCCACAGTTTTAGTTCTTCAGTCTGTTAGAGAAACTCCTGTGATGTCCCTCAGAAATCGTGCTGAACATTTTCTAAAAGTTATGAAAAAAACTCATATTCAGATGATCTTAAAAGAAATTAAATTGTTTCCGTTCAAACCCCACTTTAACTAAACATTGGAAAAGGGAGATGAAACGAAAATACTAGATTTTTTTTTGGGTGGGAGACCAAATTTTAAGTGAAAATATCCATTTCTATAAATTTATTAAGTTTTCTAATGAATGCACAGTTTCTACTAATAGAACTGTAGCATCCCAGCATGTCAGGTACTGTTTTCGAGAAACCCCCAAATTTAGAGTACTGAGGCGACAGTATTCTACAAAAGTGAACGTGTGATGCGCGATATCTGTCCATGGCATTATAAATGGGTCCATATTTTTTTAATATAACCTGCAATGGAATATATATCTTAGAAATGCGGGATACATTTTTTAGCGATGAAGAAGTGCTAGGACTAAACCTTGGGGTACGTCGGCATTGATAGGATGGAAATTAGATGAGAGACCGTCTACCACGACAAATATGCGCCGATTAGAGAGAAAGCTGTGTCAGCTAAGATCATGTTAGAAAGCGATGGCAACTATTAAATTATAACTTAAAAATTTTCTTGTTGAATACCACAAATTTCAATCTTAAATCATGGGATTATACTTTCATCCATGTGCAAACATTGTTAGTTTAAATAATCGTTTCACGTAAACGCTGATGACTTAATAGATGCCAATACATGCGTCATATTAAGTAAGTAAACATTTTTTTCGAAGAATAAGTCTTTGTTATGCTGTCCTCATCAAGTGCCAAGACAAATACTAGAAATTAAGTACACACTTTATCGTTTGCACGTGCATAGTGTTTATATAGTGACAGGTGTTCTGCCTGATACCTGCGAATATTTAGGTACATACATGTGAAGTAATATCTATTAAAAATTGCTTAATTTTAATATTTTCAAATCTTGTGGGTGAAAGTAGAAGAAAACTTTTTTTTATTAAAACACACTACAGAATTTCCATATGGTATCACTCTCCTGGATAGTAAAACGAAGAAAATATTTCTTATTTCAAGATTTTTTTTTATCTAAGACATCCCACGTAGACTTCAAGCCTAAGTACTAACGTACCGTGGGTGCCTGGAGAGAATCAGTAGTCTATTGACATGGGATTTGAAGGATTGGAGGTTGGGACGGGAAGGGAAAGCTTCTGCAGGCAATTCGTTTCATAATCTGGAGACCCTAGGTATGAATGAGCGAGAGAAGTGGTCTGTTCTAGGCTTTTGTAGCTGGACAGTAAGGGGATGCATACGTAACGCGCCTCTTGTTGTTCTGTTAGGAACAGTCAAGGGGGAATAATACCGGCTAGTTCTTCAGAGCAAAATCCGTGGAAGTAGCGGTAGATAATATATTTTTTCTACAACTGCTCTCAAAATAGCTAAACCACACTACAACTGAAAATCAATTATTTTAAACAGCGTGCGTAAACTTTTACAAGCGCCGCTACAAGGAACAATTTTTGATTCGACTGAGATTTTTTCACCTTTACTGCAATCTCCTAATAAAACTGATTCAGAAGTAACTCCTGTATGATAATTTAAACCTCCAGCCAAACTTAAGTCAAATCAACCCCCGTCAGTAATCTTAAAAATATTACAATGCATTAGGAGTAATTTTAATGCTTGCGATCCTTCAACAGACTTATTTTATAACAGTTTTTCATCACCCATCAATTTGTCAACGAGCTCCGTTTTTCCGTGCAGTTCACATATTCACCTGTTTTATCGGCAACATCTTCAGCGAGACCTTCTTCTACCGTTTCTTTCTTTGCATCTTTTCAAGAAGACTTCAACAGCAGAACATATAATCCTAAAACTACTTTTTGGTACCCCACAAGCTTCAAAGATGTTTGTAAATATCTTTTCACACTCGTTCGACTTGTTTCCTTCCCCTTTGGTGCAGGCAAACAAACGTCTCACTCGTGTGAAAAAGAGTAATTTTCAAAACTATTTGCATAGTTTAGAAAAAGTTTTTCTGTCGTACAGGAAAAACATCGTTGTCAGACACCCATCCTTTTCGATTACTGTAAGATGCAGATCGTCATTGACATTTCCACTTTCAAATTACATTTTTAAACCTATTACGGTGCGAAATAGAATATTCTTCAACTTAAACTTTCCAAAGGTGTTTGCCATTTTAGTCTGCATGTCATTACCATCTCTTTATACAAGTATAATTCACGAAAATGCAGTTACTTACGTGCATCGCACCTACATAGAACGAACGAAATCAGACACTTCCGAATTTGAATTTTAAATTTGAGAGAAGACTGGCAAAATATTTAGTTACCTGCACAGGAGCTTTTGGATTATCTACGAACTGTTAACAAGGAAATTGTTAGTTTGCTTAAGAAGATAGTAAAAAGTTTAAGGAAAAATTAAAAAAGAAATTGTCTATTATAATTGACATAGTCCCACCAAAAACGTACATGTAAAAAACAGGCCAAGTTCTTGTCAGGACTGTGTGTTTTGTTATCTGAAAAAATAACTAAAATGTAAAAATTATGCCAAGTTCCTAGCCTACACGTTATTAGTAGGTAATATTTTTATTAGCACAGAAAAATATTGTGTGAATTGGTAAATTTACAGACCAAACAGCAAGTTTTCATTAAAGAACTGACCAATACTGAGACACGCCAAAATAAATGTGAATCGTCAAATTCGTCAATTGAATATCTGTACCTTTCTATTTGATATTTCAAACTTACCTTACCACCCATCCCTTAAATCATGAAGGGGGGTAGAGGTCAAACAGTTACCTTACTCTGTATGAGCTTAATTTATAAAGAATTTTAGAAATATTCCTTTTATTGTTCTAACATAAATATGACATGACAAAAGTTGTTCGCAATATTTTGTTAATTCCATCACGTATCAAGGCAAGTCTATAGCGATTGTCGTCTATATTTCTAATATATATTCTCCACAAAAACACTAAGTTTTCTACGTGACAGTCTTAACACGTATCCGTTGTAAAAGATTCACATCCGTGATATCCTTTGTTCTAAATAGACCCCATTTTCATTCTGGATGTCATTTTTCCTTGAGACGAAATAGTTCGATAGTGATTTTTATGTAATTTATCAGGCTCCTTTATTTACGTCATTGGCGTAACAATATTTTTACATAGAAATAAGGACAGTCGATTAATGTCTTGATTTTACTGTTATTCAAAGAATAAAAACGCATTTAATAAAAGAACTAATATTGTCAATAAAAAAAAATTTCAGCGTAGGCTTGAAGTCTATGTGAACTGTCCCGGATAAAGAGAAATGTCAAATTTTGCTAACAAACTGGGTATTGCTAGCAGTTGTTACTGCAAGTTAGAAAATCCTGAACCCTTCAAATAATTGTAGATTATAGTATATTACATAACAGGTGTTGAAAGTGACATTATTCACACGAGTGGAAATGTTGTCGCACGAGGCGACAGCCGAGTGCGATAATCCCACGAGTGTGCGAAAATTACTTTCACACGAGTAATGTACAATATTTTTCCTACGACCACAAAAATATTTACAAAAAAACCTCAATTTCTGTCTTTTAAAACCCTCACTTTCAACACTAATATTTTCATCAAGTGTGCTGAAAATAAAACAAATGAAATTGGCACCATCTATTTAAATATCATGTTGACAAGTACTTTTCAACACACGTGTTGTAAAGTACTTTTCAACACGCGTGTGATATAAGGCACTTTCTCGCCAAGTTAACCGTGCTTTTTTACTCACTTTCATAGGTGGTCGTAGGAAAAAGAACTAATATTGTTAATAAAATAAATTTTTCCTACGACCACCTATGAAAGTGAGTAAAAAAGCATGGTTAACTTGGCGAGAAAGTGCCTTATATCACACGCGTGTTGAAAAGTACTTTACAACACGTGTGTTGAAAATTACTTGTCAACATGACATTTAAATAGATGGTGCCAATTTCATTTGTTTTATTTTCAGCACACTTGATGAAAATATTAGTGTTGAAAGTGAGGGATTTAAAAGACAGAAATTGAGGTTTTTTTGTAAATATTTTTGTGGTCGTAGGAAAAATATTATACATTACTCGTGTGAAAGTCATTTTCGCAAACTCGTGGGATTATCGCACTCGGCTGTCGCCTCGTGCGACAACATTCCCACTCGTGTGAAAAATGTCACTTTCAACACTTGTTATGTAATATACTATTTCAATCGCGTGTAATGTCTATTTTCCATTTGCATTAATTACTGCACTTATACTTCATGTTTATAAGTGTTGACATGTGTGCTGACATAATGTGCTTTTAAGTTATATTGTATTACTGTCCAGCTACAATAACCCAGAACTTTTCACTTCTCCCGCTAAATGAAGCTAAAAATTTTAAAATAATTATCACATTAGGAATATTTTCCTTTGCTGTCCCTCTCTAATTTACTAAGGGTTTCCCATTCACTTAGGGACCCTTTTTCCATTATCTGGTCATTTAGAGCATTTTCCTGTTCGAAAAAGAAATCAAGGTAAACATTTGATATGCCCCAAATGTTCGTAAATTTAGAGCAGAGTGGTATTTTTACTATCTTTTATTCTTTAATATTAATCTAAGCTAAAATGTTAAATTAGTATGGTTCTAATTGCTTTAAAATATTATTTAAAACTATAACGCGTATAGGATGAAATAATATATTACGATACATAGTCAGTATCGTTCAGAATCACTAAAAAGGTTAAGTACTGGTTTAAATTAAGATTTTCCAGTTGATCAGTTTTGTCATTGTCAATAAGTCACCATTAAAAACTTATGAGTAATTCTAATATTTCGGCGATAGGCTTGGTTTCCAAATAATTTTCATCTTGGAACGTGTTGCTAGAATGAATTAAGTTCCACTATTGTGGAAAGTACACAGAAAAAACACTATCGAATATTGAATTAGGTACCAGTTCACTCAATAACACACTTTATTCCGTATCGCACAGTAAAAATTCTGTTTTTTTCAAGGATTAGTTTATCATTGTTAACCAATAGGTTATAAGATTGCTTGAAATATACAGTCGAGAGATTTATTATTCGCCCACTTGTAATTTTTTCAAAGATAGATATAAGAATTCTACATTAACAGATATTTTTTTTCAAGAGAAATGAAAATAACAATATCTCTTCATATTTATCAGAATCCCTTGGACAAAAAAGACAAAAAAAAATGATAATACTGTGCTATATGGGGACAGAATGCCAACGCAACAAGAAGTTTGTAATATTTTAAAGACAAATATCCTTACAGAAACCTATTAACTAAATCTACTGTAAATAAAGTTTTAAAAGAAATTCGTTCTATTCGTTCGATCTACCTTGAGTTCATGATCTCGCGAATTCACGCATTTCACTTGCACATGCTCGAAAATACCCAAACAGCATCTAAACTAGGGACTTGAAAATACAACAGTAACGAGCGATACAGTACCATGAATTTGTGTCCAATTTTTTTTTGCCAAATTATAAAGGAAAGGCAATCACAGTAATATAACTAAATTCCTTTTACAAACTAGTTCCAAATCAAAAATCATTTAGAAACTAGTCAATTCTCAGTAATAATAGAATAAGTTATAATGACTAGCTTAACAATGACAGCAGAGGCGTATTTAGAAATTTAAAAGTTGTATATCTCTGTTCCTACTTACAGGACCCGTACCAAATTTAGGTCTTTTAATAGTGAGCCCACTGGGAATGTTTTGGTAAAGAAAAAAACATTTTGTAATGTGTGAAAAAAGTTGAGTTTTTGCTGGACAAACAGTTGATATAGAACAGAGATATACAACTTTGAAATTTCTAAATACACCCACTGAATGACAGGAGAAAACATCATGAAGTCCTAACATATTAATCAGCCGATCTAAACTTAAACCAGTAGTTAAACTTTTTTGTGAATCCCGGGATTATTTTTCTAAATTCAAACTGTAAGCCCTCTGTTCCTTAATTACCAATTTAAGTTTTAGTCGTCTATAAGTGTACCAAACTTAGACCTACGTTCTGCCCTCCACCACTGCAACATTGACTCCCAAAACCATCCCCCCTAAGGCAAAGTTTCCCCATAAACCACCCCTTAAATATTATTTTCATTCCGAAACATCAATTCCTTTGCACGATGAGAGGCGAAAATATGATTTTACGTACACCGCGCGACCCCCTCTGTCTAAAACGGATTACGAATCTTTTTGACTTTAGGCACTAACTTGGAGATTTTCTTTATTTCATGGGATTTCGGGGGTAAAAGATGAAATATTACTCTAAACGATAAAGAACTCTTAAGTGTTGGATATATATTATTCAGGAAAAAAGTTTTAAAGAAATTGGGGTGGATTTTCTTTGTATTGACTGTTTCACATGCTAACTAAAACTCCAGAAGTCACTAAGAACATTAATGGAAAGACAAGTTCTCACATTTCACCCTTCTTTAATTTGATCCTGTATATTTCAGGTCTTTTATCTAAAAGAGTCTTTTGAATTGGACTAGAATGGACTTGTGCAGCAGGCGCGGCCCGTGATATTTTAAAGTTGTATATATCTGTTGCTACTTATGGGACCCACGCTAATTTCAGGTTTTTCCAGAAAAGGGTGGTTGCTATTTATTTATTAATAAAAAATGAAGGTACTAGGTTCTTGTTGTATTCGTAGCCTTTTAAAAACAAAAAGCTTTAACTAAAAACCCTCGTATAAACTAGAAAATAGTCACTACTCAGAATATGCAAGTCAATTACGATAAGTATATGCGTTTATGTGTCCTTTCTTTAAGAAAATTGCGATGACATTCTTGAGCCAGACGATGCGCCGAAGACATGCAATTTTAAGCAGCCATTTTTAAAGCAATTTTCTTTTAGTGACTGGACGGGGTATATAAAAGTTAAAAGCATAGAATTTTCAGTCAATGAGATCCTTTTAAAGTCGGTTTTGAACGGGAATAAAGTGAGTTTTTACAGGCCTTGTCTCGGTTCATGTTTGGCCAATGGAATGTTTAGAATATTTTTGTCAAGTATTAAATTATACACTGTGCGTAAAAAGGTCCAGTCTGGCTGATTATCTTAAGAAGTAGACAAGCCAGCGAACAGCGTTTTAGAAAAAATTTCTAGAGCTTTAAAAAATCTATGTACAGTGTGTTCGAGAAACGCATTAGAAACTTGGAGAGGAGATTCTACATAGCGAAATAATTGCAGTGGTTCCATAAAAGAAATTTGGAAATCTCCATTGATTTCGTGTAGTTACCAATTTTTTCCTTTTGGAGCAATCAGAGATTCCCAAGTTATTTATAATAACTACTTAAAAGTTTTCAAAATTTAATGGAAAGTTTCAAAACGTGAAGTTGTCACTAGTATAGCTACAAATGGTGAGAAATTTTGAAAACTCCGAGGACTAGGTATTCGCCGCTCAGGATATTTCATCTTGTATAATCTTTGAAAAAGATTTTATCTGCCCCGCCCAAAACATAAAACATAATAATATCTATTAAGTCATTTTTGGAATAATTTATTTTGAGTATAAATAACTGGACAATAAGCTTTACAGTAAAAACGCTTAACTTTAAAACCGATCTGATTCTAAGGCTAAGTTCAGATGGTCGCGCGACGACGCGCGTTTCACAAAAGACCATATGCACGCTAAAACTTAGCTAGAACTTAGCCTAAATGTCATCCACTAAAATTATTTTCATTTGTTTTCCATAGCTACTGAGATCCATTGACAAAAGATATTATAACGACAACAGGAAATCCCGAATAATCAAAATATTTCAAAAAATATTAGAGAAAGGGATGGGATATTCTTTACAAATGTGAAGAGTTTTTAACGAGCCATAAGATGGTAGAAAAATATATAGGGTGTTCCATTTGATAAAAGTGACATTTTTTAATTAGAACTTTTCTTGGGTTTGATTGAATCTGGAAATAAAACACCCTGTAAATGAGATATCAAAGATTTCATAGTGGATGTGTTTTTTTGACTTAATTTACTCAGGATGCAAATTATGAATCGCTTGGAGTCAAAATTTAAGTAGTATTTTCACAACAAAGAGATGCTTGCAAATGCTAAATTTTCATTACAAGTCGAATTATCTTGAAAACTATGGCTTTTTCGTATATTAAACCAATAGTAAAAAGGTTAGGAAATATTACGTAGAATTCAAAAATTCAATCAAATACAGGGTGTCTCATTTAAAAAATCCAACTTTGTGACACCCTACTTTTTGAAAGCACACTATATAATTCAAAATAATTTTAGAATGTACAGAATATCTAACCATTACTTATCGACAAGTCTTATCTTCAAAGCACAAAATTACTACGCGCAATTGTTTACTCACATATAATAAGTAATTTACTGAACTACAAACAGTGTGCTCAAGAGCATAGTTATGACTAGTGTATAGAAAAATAAACAAAACCATATTTTAGTCCTAACCAAAGCAAAAATTATAACTTTCAGCGATTAAAAGCACCGCTTAAAGAATGCACATAAAATTAAAAATGCAACACACGTTCTGTGAAAGTGAATAAAGTCATCCCCCGTCGTAATTTTCAAAGTTTTCGTCTCGGAATGTCGAGACATAAAGGTGATGATTTATTTCTTCATCAGGAATAAAATTAATCTTTCCCCTTATGAAGCAAAATTAATTTAGTAATGACTTTAAAGTCTTTAGAAGTCGTTTGTTTTTAGTGCAGACCTTGTATTAATCGCAGACACTTTAATTTTAAGAACATATTTACGGCTTGAGCACGTTTGAAGTGTGAGTACACCTTTATTCATGCATATAAGGGCTGCTAAGGGTGTTCTTTTCATTTTGTTGATAGTTTTTCTGCAAAGGCATATGTTCTTGACAAAGCAGGAAACCGTTTTAAGAATGTTTAACATAATATATAAAAGTTTTGAGTCATTGTCTTCTTATAGTACCCAGGAAGCAGTATTATCTCCATACCACCTTTTAGTAGATTTCAGCAAAGCAGTTTTATATAAACTGATCTAAATCAGTTAAGAATATTGTGATTTCTCTGAGAAAAACAAAATTCCAGATTATTTATTTTTAGCGATACGTTTTCTGTGGTACAATTATTTTAAATGTGTATAAACATTATTTTTTCCGAAAAGAAGATAAAATAGTTATTTTTGTATTAAGTGCGCGAAGTGAGTGTTTTTTTAATGGCATATGAGAGTGTCAATTTTTTGCCGAGACCGCAGGTCGAGGCGAAAAATTCTCTCGAATGTGCCATTAAAACACGAATTTCACAAACGAAATACAAACAACATTTTTTGTACAACTGAAAGTTTGAATTAATCGGTAAAATTGTATATTATAATAAAAATTTTACCATATAATTTCACATAATCAAGTTAACAGCCCTGTCGTTACTATAGAAATGGTTTGTTGGCACGTTGCTTGTTTTGTTGTCATACGTTGATAGCTGTTCATATTTATTGCAATTTTTTAAATAAATAGTATAAGTACTTAAAATGGATGTAGATTACGATAGTGATAGCGAGATTCCTTCAGATATAGCCGATATAGCAAATTCGGCTATAGCTAACATGTTACCGGCGAAATCAAAATTTATATACGAGAAAAATTATAACCAATTCCGTGAATGGTGCGGCAAGAAAAATATACAAAAAGTGTCTGAAAAGGTACTTATATGCTATTTTGAGGAGAAATCAAAAACTGTAAAACCTTCTACTTTATGGAGTGTCTACTCAATGTTGAAGAGTATGTTGAATGTTAAAGAAAATATTGATATAAAGAAGTTTTCAAAATTGGTGCCTTTTATTAAGAACAAAAACGTCGGATACCGAGGGAAGAAATCTAAAGTTTTATCGAGAGACGATATTAATAAATTCATTCAAGAAGCTGATGATGAGACAAATTTACTTTATAAGGTACAGATGATCAAAATTTTGTATTATTTCAGTAATTTCAATATTTTTTTAATTGTAGGTTGCGTTAATTTTGGGAATCAGCGGTGCTTGTCGCCGTGAAGAATTATTGAAGGTAACTATTGATGACATTGAAGATACCGGGTCTATATTGATTGTTAAAATACCGGATACAAAGACCTATTGCCCAAGAATGTTTACCGTTTCAAATTCTGATTATATTGAGATATATCGCAAGTATAGAGTACTAAGGCCGTCCCATACACACAAAAAGAGATTATTTTTAAAATATTCAAGAGGAAAATGTGTTGACCAACATGTGGGAATAAATAAAATAGGGGAAATTCCTAGTTTGATTGCAAAATGGCTGGGAAAAGAATTGCATAAGAGCTACACAGGTCACTGTTTTAGGAGGAGTTCTGCAACTCTCTTAGCCAATGCAGGGGGTAACATGACATCTATAAAACGCCACGGTGGTTGGAAATCTGCCGCCATAGCAGAAGGATATATAGAAGATAGTTTGAGTAATAAAATTGATATTTCTAATAAATTAAATTGTTCCTCTACTTCCAAACAAATCAATATAACTGATACAATTGTGGACTCAACTTTTCAAGGAATATCTAGCGTTTCTGATCAGCAGCAAGGTGGACTAGCTTCGGGAATTAATATTGGAAGCAATTGTTCGAACTTCACCATCAATTATTATTGTAACAAATGAGATTTTTTGGTAGTTGGTAATTAATTAGTAAATTTGTACAAAAAAATTCAATACATTTTTTAAAAAGTAATGTTTTATCGTTTTTTTTGTAAATCATTTTTCCAGTTAAAAAAAGTCTTTTTTTCACCGTGAAAAAAAGTCTTTTTTTCACTGTTAAAAAAACAAAAGGTTTACGTATCGATAGCGATGAAAAAATGTCAACTTTTTTTGACAGTTGTACAAAAAAGTAATTTTTTTCTTGTACGGTATTTTTTCTCAGAGAAACCACAATATCTTTAACTTATTTCGATCAGTTTATATCAAAGTTTTGGGTCAGTATTTTCTTGCACTACCAGGAAGCAGTATTATCTCCATCCTTTTAGCAGAATTCAGCAGAGCATTTTTAAATATTTTTAACATTCTCGGTGCATTGAAATTATCGCTGAACAAGTATAAACATCCGAAACCACAAAAACTGAAGCAACCCGAGACATTAATCCTAACTGGATGTTTAACGGTGCGCTAAACGAAGGGATGTCCTTCGATAGTCCAAGCTTTCTTCCTAGGAACCCAAAAATGACGCTTCATCAGAAAAAAGGATGTTGCCCCAGTCGCGATTAATATTGTCTCGTGCCCAACTTAGTCGCTTTTCAATAAGTTTTGCAGACAGTAAAAGTTTTTGTAGTGTACTTCTGTAAGCGATCTTGCTTTTACTTATTCTCCGTTTTATTGTTATTACACTAATGTATATTCCTTTTTCCTTAAGAATTTTTTGTGCTTGATGCAGTTGTAATGTCGGATTTTTTTCAAATAATTTAGAAATGACTGAATCTTGCTTGCTTGGGTTTGATTCCTTTGAGTCCTTCGAGTTTTACCCCTATTATAATTTATTATTGAATAGAAAGACATACTTCTTGAGAATGGCTGTTGCCAGGCTTTCAATTATGTTGCCGATTGATAAACTATACTAAAATAGCGCAATTACTAGAAGTTAATATCTGCTATTCTAAATAGGTACCAGAGGCTAAAACTAAATTTTTAATAATTTATTTCCATTTCATGGTGACGAAATTTAGAGTGAGAGTGGCATGGTCGATTTGAAGATTTGTCAAGGCGTAATGATTTGGGTGTAACGTTTCAGGTAGATCGGAAAATACGTGTGTAGTGAAATTTGGAATGACTTTTGGTTTTCTAGTATTTTATCCACAAATTTTGAGAAATTTGTCAAGTATGTGGAAAAATGGATTCTTTTCATCCGGAACTGTCTATTCAGAGGTTTACTCGGTGGAATACAGATGGCCCGGAAAGTCATTACGGTGGTGCTCGGAGGAGTTATAGCGGTCGTTCTTTGTCCTACACACGCAGAATATATGAAACAAAAAAGGTTAGCTAGGTCAGTGACAAAATACAACGAACTGGTGGCACGGTAGATACCAAACACTGTGTGATTAGCATAGGACTTGTGTATTAATAAACATTGTTTTTTTGTTAAATCCATTACCTTCTAGTTCCCAACCTTAAGAGACGTAACAACCTTTAAACTGCATAGAACTGATCGACGTTAACCAGTTTGTGCATATCGAATATTCAGTGTGTAAAACGGTGTGTGTGTGGGGGGGGGGGGGGGGGGGGATGACCACTTGTGTGAAATTAAAATCAGTGGCGTAGGCAGTGTAACTTCACGGCAAATTTATTTTTTGCACTTTCGGGACTAAAGTATGTCCTTTAGCCCCTCCAAACAGGGACTAAAGTGGTTTATTTAATCCCGAGGGACTAAAGACCAACGCATAATTAAAAAAGGTCGTATCTGACAAAATTTTATGTACTTTTTTATACTTAAATGAATGTTTACGTTAGTACAATTTACAATATTAAATAATCGATATATTTTATTGACAGTATGTTGTACGTCACTATTTGATATAAAAGTACATGCGAAAGCCTCAGAAACCAGCTTATAGGCTTGTCGGGAAGTGTTTCCAAAAGGGCTGGGAATCTGGAATGCTTCCATGTCACCATGTCCAAATATTTTAACGGCTATATTTTTTTTATTTATGGAATTTTCAATGTACCCCTCGGCGACGGCTCCCGATTTCCATCCTCCATGCGTTTTTAAAACATCCACAGATGCACCAGAGTTAGCTAATAAAGAGGCGGATGTCCGTCGACAACAGTGTCTAGTATATAATGATGAATTGGGTAGATTTAGGAATGGTGCTACTCTTTGGAGCAGTTTTCCAAATATATTTGGTTTGGAGGCTTGCTTGCGTCTCGTTTTTTTTTAATTACAGGGAAACAGTCGAACATCGATGTAGGTAACTTAACATAAAATAGAGCTCTTAGCGAGTTATATTTAAAAAACAAAAAAAAATAATATGGCGTGCTCTCTGAAAAAACTGAAGCCAGTTCAAAACTAGCTTATTTTCAGTTGTTTTTTCAGTTACGTCTCCTGGTGGTTCTTGTACAAATCTACAGTTTTTCTAATTTAAACATTTTTATATTTCTTTAAATAAAAAGTTATCTATTAATTCAAATAAAATCAATAACCTTGTACAGTTATGCTGCATATTAACATCCAAAACCATAATTTTTTTCTACGGCCATGGCAAGAAAATTCATTCACAGATCTGCGTGGTCTGCAAAACGTCCCACTTGGTCATAGTGGCCATAGTGACACCCCTTGTATGTATCCTTATTTACCTTATTTGATTTTCATCCCCTGTGTTAAATCTCCGGAGTTGTAATTCACTTATTCCGGGCCATATGCTGTTCGTTAACATTCATTAGTCACGTTGACCTTCCTTTGAAGCGAAATAATTGAAAAAATAAATGACATTATTTGGTTCATTAAACACAATCTACCCACAAACTAATAATTTATCTTTTAGTTAAGCTGGACATGAATCTGTCAGTTTTTTACACACAAACTTAATTTTTCTATGGTTTCTGATTCACAGCACTTCTTTCTTATTGAGATAACACAGGACAAAGAAACTTTTGCTTCAAGAATACCGGCAAACTTCAGCGAATGCACTGTATTCTCAATCCAAATAAATCTTTAAGTAAGAAACTTATGTTCTTAACAAAAATAGCTCAAATCAAAATACGTATGTTTAAATTCAAGTAAATTTAAAACTTATATGTAATTCATCTGTTTTTTAAACGGTTTACACTATTTTCTTTGTTTGTCATCTTAGGTGTTGTCTTAAATGTTGCCATAAATGAAAAATGTCATGATGTGTTATTGCACATAAAAAAAGAGAATTCTTTAGCTAAGAATAAACACTCTACTTAAGCATATATACTTTTGGAAAAGAAATAATCCTTTTTATTGTCCGTTCCTGTAAAATAAAGATATATTGGTATACGTGAAAAAAACCATGAACATAAATATGCTCCTAGAAAGAGAAATATTTTGTGTAAATTTTTTAAAGCAATGTTAAAGGACATTATTAATAGTTATTAAAATAATAGTATGTAAATATTTCTTTAAACATTAATTATGAGTACCTGAACTTACATGTATTGAATTTCAAAATAATCTTGATCGTGGGTATTTCAAGTTCACTGGCGACGACCTTGGTGTCATCAAAATAAATTATTTTAAATTATCGTCCCCAAACAAATTTAAAAATTTCCTTTTTTGACAAGGATCCTTATTTGTTCTTATTAAAAGTAAAAATATTTTCGGCGGTTTGTGCATTTGGTAAACCTGACGAATTTATATGTGATTTTATGTTTATACCATAGACTATCGCCAACCTTTAGCTTCTCCTGCCTTTTTTGTTCTCTTTAAATTGAATTCAACTTTCTACGGGCTATAAAAAAGTAAAATAAATACAAGTAGTAAAAGGGAGAGGACATTTTTATGAATAACCCCAATATGTAGTTATCCTAACCTCGTCAGCGTTAACGGGCACCAAATAGGACCATTTTTATATTAGCCGTCCATTTGATCTAATCTCGCCAGCGTTAACGGGCACGAGACAGTACCAGTAGACGCTTTGGGGTGGGATCTATGGTAAACCTAGTCGGATGCCACTATAACCGACATTTGGAGAAAATTAAGTCCCCTTTAACCATACAATATAGTAAATATTTAGTAGCTTTTCTTGCTTTAAATCTATGCTTTTATTGAAAAGCATATAGCTTAAGTGTGATCGGCTTTTATTCTCAAATCAATCATAATCGTTATTGCTAAAACAAGAATAAATTAAGCACTGAATTAAATATAGTAGGTAGTCATTCAGGAATAGCAAACATAGTCTGCCATATTGATAGTCCCTTTAATACTACATTAGTGTTTCTTGTGTGTATTAGCGATTATCTTGGTAACTTTCTGTGGGACTCTTACATGTTAAAAAACACTAAAAGTAATAAATTCCTATACTATTGACAAGAAACTAAAAACTGCTCAATCTTCTTGAAATTTATTTTCAGGAAATGCATCTTGCTGACTTTACCACCCTGGCCCACCCTTAACATGCAGTGGTGTTTAACCCTCACCCTAGTCTTTAACACCCCAACTTGATATCTTGTGCAATCAACACACTTCCCTGCCACGAATTGCTGAACATGTAAATTATTCGATATAGCAGGTCCGGCGTTAAAATTGAGCGATTTTTTGATAAGTTTTTAACCTGTACGTAGTATGTGATATCTGCACAAAGAAAAAAGTATTTAATAAAAAGTATTAACCTATTAATCATCCATGACAGCCAGTAAGGACTTCATTAAATCTAAATTATTCGATTTACCAAGTCCGGCGTTAAAATTGAGCGATTTTTTGAAAAGTTTGTACTTTGTTCAGTTCAACGCCAGTTTTGCTCCCTTTTACGCAAAAAATCCGGCAACACTTAGTCCCTCCACATGAATGACCAAGCCCTACAGAACAATGAAGCTTTCGATCTTGTTGGAATCGCTTTTGAACATGATCTCAGCTGGCACAAATACATGATTTCAATAGCCACATCAGCAGGTAAAAAGCTTGGTTTTCTTTTTCGAGCCAGGAAATACTTCTTCCCTTCTAATTTATTCACTCTCTATATTTCCCAAATAAGAGCTGACCTAGAGTACTGTTCCCACATCTGGAAAGCGACATAACCGTCGACACCTCACATCCTTGATTCTATTCAAAAGAGAGCTATTCGACCCATCAATAACCCAGTCCTCACAAGCAAACTCCTTTCTCTCGTTCATCGCCGCGCTATTGCGGATTTATCCCTTTTCTACCGATACCTGTACAAATTTTGCTGTAAAATAACTAGCCGCTATAATTCCCTCCTTGGCTGTTCGTAACAGAACACAAGAGGTCTGCACGTATGCATCCCTTTACTGTCTATCTACAAAACGAGAAAGAACATCCCACTTCTCTCGCTCAGTCATACCTAGGGTCTCCAGATTATGGAACAAATTGTCTGCAGATGTTTCCCTTCCCCTTTCAACCTCCAATCCGTTAAATCCCGTGTCAATAGATTACATTTCCCTTCTCTTCAGACGCCCACGGTACGTTAGTCCTTAGGCTTGAAGTCTACGTGGACTGTCTCAGATAAAAAATCAAGTATTCTTGTTTGTACTACGGACAGCATAACTTGTTTGCTCAGGTTCGTTTAGATCTAATCACGGCCATTTTTTATTACAGAGAAAACCAAACAGAACAAAGCGAAACAGACCTGATCATCCAGGTTTGTTTAAGTGTGTTTCCGATCTTTTTGTGTATTTTCGATACATATCAAACCCAAGCAACCCCCCCCCCCCCCCCCCACCCCACATAAATTATTAATAATAATGCACTCGCGTTTCGACTGAGCCAAATTAACAATTTTGAAAAACGTGTACGGACAAAAGTTGTTCCTTACATCGTGAGAAATATTTTTTGTCAACATTTTTTTCTTTAAAACCAAGGGTTTAGCAGCTATAAGGAAATAAACAATTAAATTGTTTATAATAATTGACTCCGCTAGATTTTTTTAATCCAGATAATTTTGGCTCAATCTAGACCTATTCTCAGTGTTCATGATTTTTTGTCAGATTTTTCTGAGCGATCCTATTGGTGATAAGGGTGGGGGACAGAAATTTTTAAGCGTTTTTCCCAATAATGTTCAAATAAATGCATAAAAAAATACATGATATAAATTGTTGAATTCTTGCCTCAATAAGCTTTCATTTGACACCCTACACGATGCCCTTGAAGTTGTTTTGCATTTCCCAATGTACCCCCTAAAATTAACCCCCAGAATCAAAATTCAAAATTTTCATAAATTTCGCTTAATCTACACTTAGTTCTCAATGTTTATGATTTTTTCAGATTTTCTGTGCGATCCTTTGGATTTTTTTTCCATTTCCCAATTTACCCCCTGAAATTAACCCCCAGAATCAAAATTCAACTTTTTGTACTTCACGTCTATAACTGAGCCACCACACTCGACCTCTGTGCTAAATTTCAAATTTTTATTTCGAATAGTTTCAGAGAAAATCGCCTGAGACAGACGGACGGACGGACACCAAAGTGATTTCATAAGTATTCCGTTTCACGGAACACTAGCAATGTCCAAGAGCAAGATTTTTGTTATTTAATTCAAGATTAGGAATTATTAAACCAAGAAATACAAGCTTATTTTTCAGGATACATTTTCCTTCTTCAAAGTCAATATTTTCTTATGTATGTACAAGAACAATTTTAAATTAATTTAAGTATTTTCCGTATCAAGTTGGCTCAAAAATTGTCTTAAATACCGCCCTGCTAGATTTCCTTTCCCTTTAATCAACCTAGCGTAAAACAATCAAAACTTAAAAATGTAAGATGATCAAAAATGTTCTAAAACAATGGACAATTCATATGCAATGAAATGATAAAAGATCAAAGAGTTAATACCGACAAGGACCATGTTTTGAAAGGAGGTGATTCCTTTGTATTTTTTTATTTTGTTTGTTTTTGTTTTGTTATAAAAGAGAAGGAGTAATAAATGCGTATATAGGTACAAAAGAAAAACAATATTTTATAAATTATTAAAGGGTTTTATGAAAATGGTTTAATATATTGGAAAGGGTGACTCCTAGGTAGTCTACAGATATTCCCAATACATTTTCCCTGCTAATCGCACTTTTTTGTTTTAAAAAATTACGCTAAACTACCCCATATCTTACGCTTCCAGCCGCAGCGTTGCCAAACTTAAATATTATCATGTCATCTCATTTTTTAGCAGTTTTAGTGAAAACCAAAAAAAACTTTGTTAATTCAAAAGACGCGTTTTACTAAAAATGTGTATTTTAATTTAATAGCAATTTCCTTACCCAAAATGGGAAAATATGGACCATACACTCGTGAAACTAGGTTTAAATTGTAAGCAGAACGAAGCACAAAGAATTGTGACTTATTTTTTACGTTATTAAAAATAAGCAATAGTCCTACTAGCTTAAACTTTCTGCCTTAAAAAAAGGTTAAAAACCAAAATGCAACACGTTGGTCGCATTAGAGCCTCACATAATTTACTAACACATGCATCTCGGTGGCCGCACTAGAGCTTCACATAATTTACATACTATTTTATCACAGTAACTGAACTATACATCTGTAGATGTTGACAGGCTCTATTCTGATTTTATTCAAAACGTTCAACAGGCAGTTGATGAGGTTACCCCACTACAGAAATTTACACCAAAAAATACCCTTGGATAAGACAATAAATAAAAACAGTACAGCGTAGAAGCGATGACGCATAAAAAGATTTCGTCTAACAAGAAATGAATTGATTGGGAAAATTATAGTCGAAAGAAATAGAGTAGTGTCAATGATTCGTAAAGAAAAAATCAGATATTCTGATTATGACCAGAATATTGACAGATGTAAAGGAATGTGGAGAACGTTAAAGGACTTACTAGGCAACAAAAAACAGGAAAAAGACTATAAAGAGGTTGACTATGGAATTTATAATGGCAGTAGGTATTGAAGAAAATTTTAACAAATATTTTGCAGACAGTATAAATGAAATCGCAGAAACAATAGAGAAACGAAACTGGAATTTTCAATGTGAGACCGTTGAAAAACCATACTTTTAAATTTTGCAACTGTCACTCTTGCAGAACTGCGAAAAATTGTGAATGGGCTAAAAAATAAGAGTACTAGTGATGACGTACTAAGTATTAAATTAGTAAAACAAATTTTTTGTGTTGTAGGATATCCCTTATTATATTTAATAAATAGGTCTCTAATGACTGGAGAGGTCCCAGGATCCTTGAAAACTAGTATGATAGCACCGAAGGTGAATAAACCCAAAATTCCTGCTGAATTTAGACCAGTAAATATATTGCCTGCTGTCGACAAAATCCTTGAAACCATCGTCCAACAGTAAAAAAATTATTTTGAAAATAACAGTTTATTGTATATTGGACAGGCTTCAGAAGTACCCAGTCATGCGAGTCAGCACTTCAGTATGTGCGCAAAGTGGAGAAAATATAATAATAACAACATAGTGCTCAGCGTGTTTGTGGACCTAAAACGTGCGTTCGCAACCAGTCAGTTAATTAGATACGGTATTAGTAATAGTGCTCTAAAGTGGATTAAGGGCTATTTAAAAGATAGGTATCATAGAACTACGGTAGATAATAAAATATCAGAGAAAATAGAAAGTGTAACACACTACCCTGTGCCACAGGGTAGTGTGTTAGGTTCACTATTATCTGTTATTTATATAAACGATGTTTATAGCTCTTTACAGGATTCCTTTGTTATTTTATTTGCTAATGATACACTTATTTCTATGTCAGGGGTAGATTTTGACGAAATAACTATTAAATTAAATAATCAGCTAACTTTACTTTATGACTGGTTATATCGGAATAAACTGAAATTAAATAAATCAAAAACCAAATGTATGGGTATAGGGTCAACAGCAAACTGTAAAAAATATTTATCTTTAGGAAAATCTCTTTATATAAATGGCTTGCTTATTGAGCCGGTAAGAGCAATAAAATACCTGGGAGTACATTTAGATCCACAACTAAACTTTGCCGTTATTTATGTAAAAAATTAGGTAAGAAAACTGGATTTCTTCGCCGTATATCTTCCTTCCTATCCTGTTATACCAAAATGTTAATTTATAATACTATTATTTGACCCCATTTTACCTATTGTTGCTCTCTATTTACCTCATGTACTCAAGAAAACTTGCACTGGCTCCAATTTCAATAAAATGAGGTGATGAAAATAGTGTTGAAATGCGATAGGTACACCCCCATAGCAACTATGTTATCAACCTTAAATTGGTTGTCTGTCGAACCATGCACTAAAGGAGCAAACTTAGTTTTAATTTACAAAATGGAACATAATCAATTACCAGTCCACTTAAGCTCCCTTTTGGAAAGAATATTAAAACTCCATAATTTTAATACCCGTTCCAGGAAAAATTTTAATGTTTTAAGTTAAGATGTTAAGAAAATATGAAAATAAGTTTGCATAAACATGGATCTTTAAATGCTTCTTTGTCGAGATACAGGGTGTTTAATATTTTCTTTTTTAAATGTTTCTTTTTAATTTCTCGAAAATGCGTTAAGATATTGACATGAATTTTGGTACACGCCAGTATGTAATCAAAGGGTACCTTTACGTGCAAAAAATTATTTTCTAAAGTACTTGCATCAGTGGCGTGCGTGCGGGTTAGTCTTTATTTTTAGCGAAAAAATGACACGCCATTGATTTTTTGAAAAATTGTTATCGTTTCCTTTAAGCCCAATTAATTTTGTGTGAAAAGTGTCTCCTGAGCTTTTTTGTTCTGATGCACCGTTTTCGAGATAAAAATTAATTTATTTCTTCCAATACAAACAAATAATGACAATGATTTTTTTTTAAATATTTTTTGTGCAGAAAACGATGCTTTTTGATTTAAGTTTATAGTAGATTCTAGAAATGGCTTTTCCGTGCTTCAATACATGCTCTAAATCGTCTTCGCATATTTCTCCTAACTCTTCGGAATACTTGAGGTATGAAAATATTAAACACCTTGTATCTCGAAAAAGATGCGTTTGAAGATCCATGTTTATATAAACTTATTTTCATATTTTTAGATATAGAATATGCCCTTAAAATTTCTTAACATCTTCTTGTAACACCCTGTATATAATGTTTTGCGTCGCTATGTCTGTATATAAAGGGTCGTTTATTTTGCCAAAAAATCTTTATGAAATAATGACATAATGAATCGCTGAAAAAATCCCAGATTGATAGGTGTATATTTCACCAACCGGAGTTAAATCCCTTTCAATAATCCCTTAGAGTTTCCAAAGGGCGTAAAATCTGACATTAAGATTGATTGATAGAACTTTACTGATTGAGCTTTATCGGAGAAAAGAATTGCAATAATAGTTGGATTAAGAGTGGGATGGACAGACCAATTTATATGCGTTCATGCCTCGATGAATAAGGAAAAAACAATAGTTGACGTCTAGTTGAATAAGTGTATTCTATTAATAAATGTTGATTTTTTCGCTGCAATTTTTGCCGTTTAGGAATGTTTTGGCATATATTATTGTTATTTGTATTAAAAGTTCTTTTAAAAATCTACAAAATATAAAAAATATTTAATTCCTAGAAATTTTTGGCGATTCCTGAGACGTTCTCTTTAAATCCAGATGCAGCAGCGTCCGAATAGATGAAACCAATCGGATATAGCTCTATCCACTTAAAAATTGTGATAAGCACGGTCGTGATTGTGTAGAAGATTGGACAAAATTGCTTTTCTGGGAAAAATTCATGCAGAATTGTGCAAACAGTGCACCTTTATTCTATGTCTGTAGTGTATTTTTGTAGCTTTGTCTCTTGAATCTTATGGAATTGACAGAAGGATTATTGAATGGGAATGTTTTTTGAGTTTTAGGAACAAATAATAGTCTGACGGTGCTAAATCCGGAGAATAGGGCGGTTAACTACTTTTATCAATTTTTTGCAGTGCAATTAACGACTTGTGAGCAGGAGCGTTGTTGCAAAAAGAGCACACCTCGATCAAGTTTTCCGCTGCATTTTTTCACAATTTTCTTACATAATGTAGTTAGCAACTCAGTATAATATGCTCCCGTGATACTTCTACCATGTTCCCAATAATCTATCAGAATTATCTCATCTTTTGTCCCAGAAAACTGAAGCAAGAATCTTGCCAGCCGATTTTTGAACACAGAATGCTTGCACTATTTGGATTGCTCTGTAGTCTCTAGGTCATAGTGATGGACTAACGTTTCGTCCATACTAACAAGCTGATCCAAAAAGTTTGAGGAATCTTCTTTAAAACGGCGGCAGATTTCGACGTTGTCACTTGCACGCGCTTCTGATCAGCATTAAACATCTCGGAATCCATTTGGCCGAAAACTTTCTCATACCCAAGTCGTGATAAACGGTGTGAAACACACTTTTACCTATCCTATGTAAATCATAAAATACCTTTAAACTTTTATTAATACGTTAAAAATACTCATAGAATATGAATCTACGGTTAATATTGTGAAAATATTCAATACAATGGAAAAATAAAGCAAAAAATTATACTAAAATAAAATTAAGTTGGAAATAAATGGGTGTGGTCGGCAAATTAGGCCTTAACGCTCGAATAAAAGTTTTTTGCCAGTAGCTGACAGAGTTTCATAAAACTGCGAATTTAGCTTTCAGCTATGGCACTACTACCAGACTAGTGGCGCCAAGCCACGTACCACATTTTCACCTAAAATAATAAAATTTTATTTTACAAAAATATTTTCCTAAGAGAATTAAAACACGTGTTGAATAATTGAAAGCCCACACGCCAGTTCGCGCCGACAAAAGACCTGTTGCAGCTAATAACTTACTTAAATTTATTACTTAATTGTGAATATACGGAAACGCCTTGATAGAACTTCCTGAAAATGGTACCTATAAGGACGCCGGTACCTCCGGTCTTTCAAATAGGTTAATGCCTTTTTAGAGATATAGTTCGTTTCAAAATATACCGTTGATCTATTGACTGCAATAAAACCTTTTTGCAAGCTATTGCCATACAGTTCCGCTGTCTAAAAAATTTTTAAAAAATTTAGAAGCATTTTGGAAGCACAGTTATAGGTTGTAGCTACATCACAATAAAAAAAAACTTGCGTTACGATGATTATTCGCGGAGATATGAAAAATTTTTGAATTTAAAGCGGCTTAGACGAGTCCCGCGCGACACGGGCGGCCGCGAGTGCGTGGAGCTTCGACCCCCCCCCCCACTCCTGCGCTTACGGCGGCGCGGCGTCAGCAGCACAGCATTCACTTTTAACACTATTATCAATAACATTGGATCACTTTTTTAATACAACGAAAATATTTTCATAAACTATAACTCTTCTTCCTTCAGAGTTAATTTCAAATCTTAATATTAGTAATAATAATTAACCTCGCAGTGATTTTTGAAAAAGAAATCTATCTCCGTCTCTAAAGGAGTTAGAGCGACGAACTTTATCTTAAAAGCTTCGAATAACAATTGCCAAAAACAAACAACAAATGTTTTAACCTAACCTAGTTTAATAAAATTTAAGCTGCTATTTTTACTACGCGCATTTCACCGTACACCAGAAACTAATTTATGACGCCCTTTTACCCTCTATTTTTCTAACTTCAGCCCTTGGAAAATTGTTCTTACTCACCACCGCCGAAAAGGCCACCGCTTTTCTTTTCCAAAAGGACTTTTCCTTTATCCTCTAATCTAATATTCATGTATAAGTTTATGGAGTTTTTCTTT
The DNA here is from genome assembly GCA_963971165.1 of Philopedon plagiatum. NCBI lineage: Eukaryota > Metazoa > Arthropoda > Insecta > Coleoptera > Curculionidae > Philopedon > Philopedon plagiatum. Next base: position 123,749,036 of record OZ020192.1, on the reverse strand, counting down.
GACCCTCGATTTGGGGTGACAAGTTTTTATAGACCGTAACCACAAGTGATGGACCACTGCTTAAGTTTATCTCGGGGTTAAAAAAGCTCCCGGGGACACTTGATTACTTTTAAAGTGGTTTTCGTATAAAAGAACAGAAGTTTGGCTATAAAATTGTTATTGTTTGGAGGGGGGAAATGCAGTAATATAATTTTTTAGCATTAATTAGCAAGTATAAGAGTTTTTGTTATGAGGACATTGCAGGATGTTATTTAAATACATGCAATGACTTTTACAGTCGAGGGGGTATTGATTTGTAGTTAGTCTGGAAAGTTTCTAGTTTTTTTTTGAGAGGGGGAAACCGCTTGGCACCAGATCTATTCTGTTAGTGCCGGGCGCTATTTCGACTAAAACCCCCCTTTGTGCCTCTTTTTCTTCACATTCTGAAACCATCCAGCGGATATATCATCAGGATGACAGGCAACTTCTTCTCAGCAACCCTCCATTTTCCCACTCCTCCCATTTAGTTTGTATGATGTTATTAATCATTAGCGTAACAATTCTCCAGTTCTGCCTCGATTCAATCATCCTCAAAATCACATTGTCAACCCCATGTCAGATCCCAGCTCCGTTTTCGCGCTCTGTCTCGCTTCCGTCCACCTAATACACTCCAAGATGTATTCCGGAGTATCCGCTGCTTAGCAATATTTACATATAATATGTATCTGTTTCAGATACATTTATCTCTTTCATATATGAACCAAAGCATCCGTGTCCCGTTAGTGCTTGGATAAACCAATAGTCCGTCCTCCTGTGCTTGCAGTTGGACCATTCTGAAAGATTCCCTATCAGTCGCTTGGTCCATTGTCCTTTTTCCATGCTCCTCCCATCTTCGTTGCCATTTCTCCATCGCACTTCCTTATATCGTCACCCTGGCTATATCTTTATTTACATCCATGTATGGATGAAGTTATTTTATTTTTAATATTAGTAAATCAATAGGCAGAGTTCCTGTTTAGCGCTACCCTTGACACTGTTTTGAATGCTGACTCTGCGCCAAGTAGAATCATCCTTTACAGTCCTCTTAGTATTCGAGCGTACTTTTTAATATTAAGGACACTATGCCAAATTGGTGATTGCAATTTCTATAACGTGGTCACCAAAGGTTTCTCTATCATCCAAGTACACCCCTAGATATCTGCCTTTTTTTTATGTATGCACTTCTACATTACATAACCTAAATGTAATATCTTCCCTCTTTCTTGGACCCTTTAAACTTATTGCCTCTGTTTTATTTTGGTGCAAGGGCTAAACTATGCTTACTCAATACTCATCCATCCATTTATCCTATATAAATATTCATCTGCACAAAGTATTAGGCTATTTTTATCGTCTGCTGCAATAACTAACGCTAGATCGTCTACGAAAGCGATTGTTTCAGCTTGTCCCATTAATGGTACCCTGAGAACCCCATCGTATAGAATATTCCAGAGCGTGGGTCCAAATACCGATTTCCTCGCCCTTGTCGTATGCTATCTTCCTGTTCGACAGATAGCTTGATATAGTGTTTATCAGGTACATTTCAACGTTTCTAGTGGAAGATCAGATATCAAAGATGAACACCGCTCTGGAAGACTAATTTCTGTGACCACTCCGAATATGGTTTTAGAAGACCGAGGAATTGGGTTTAAACGTATGCGTCTCTTGTTGTTCTGTTGGTAACAGTCAAGGGGGAAGTTATAGCGGCTAATTCTTCAGAGCAAGATCCCTGGAAATATCGATAGAAAAGAGACAAATCCCCAACAGCGCGACGATGAGCAGAATAAAGGAGTTTTCTTGTGAGGACTGGGTCGAGTCGAATGGCTCTCTTTTCGATAGAATCAAGGTCTTATTTGGGACATACAGACAGTGTGTAAGTTGGAAGGAGAGAAGTATTTTCTGGCTCGAAGGAGAAACCCAAGCTTTTTGAGCTGATGGGTTTATTGAAGTAATGTGTTTGTGTCAGCTCAAATCATGTTCGACAGCGATTCCAATAAGATCGAACGTTTCATTGTTCTGTACGGCAAGGCCATTCATGGGAATTGGGTAAGTGTTTTTGCGTGCGGGTTTTGGAGGCACTGAACTGAACCAGGTTTTTGACACCCCAGTCTAAGGTTAATTGAAGATCTTGGAAAGGGATAGGTGCATAGATCTGCATCCATTATCCAGCTTTTGATTCGAGATTTGCCTGGAAAAATGAATGTTGGATTAAAGAGTACTATCGTCACCGTAACTGTAGATAGGATTGTTAGTTGAAGAGAGCAGATCATCAGTGTGAAGAATAAATAAGGTTGGTGCCAAGGACTGACCCTAGGGGTACGCCAGCATTGATATGATGGAAGTTAGATGAGTGACCGTCAACCACGACAGATATGCGCCGATTAGAGAGGAGGCTACTGATCCAGGTACATAGTTTGTTGAGGAGGGTGGCAGGTGGTGTCAACGACAACAATCTGGGATTCGCCGTGTAATTTAAGAAACTTGTTTCAGTTATGGGTCATACAGGTAAGGAGATTAGCTGTGGATCTTTGATGAAGAAATCCGTAGTGTCAGTCGTGGATAAGTTTGTGTGTTTTCTTGATATTTTAGAATTTGCATATCGATGACTTTCTCCATAACTTTGCTGGTAGCAGAGGAAATAGAGAGGTCTATAATTAGATGAAAGGGACTTGGAACCTTTGTTCGGGACATGATTTCGAAAGACCTTCGTTAATCCGTACAGTCGTATGCAACAGAGAGGTTTTTAACATTAGGCGTATAAAACTTTATTAAGTAGAATTAAAAGGAGACATTTTGCTAATTTAGACATTATGTTTTGTATTTTAAAATTAAAATAAATCTAAATAAAATTAATAAAATACTTTCGTGATGCAGCAGCAGCGCAAAAGCTTTAAAGCATATTATTTGTAAAATAAATAATTCATTGCCGTGAAACTCATTAATAATTTGCATTTTAATTGGTGTTAATTTCCCTTTAAATATTTCTCTGACGCCATGGGAGTCCTACAGGATGATTTCAAGTTTTTCAGTGAAATTAATTTTATAAAATACTAGGCTACGCCCGCAACTTTGTCCGTGTGGTATGTGTGAAAACATGTGTTGATGTCTAGAGTCTTTCACGTAGTTTCGAGGTAATAGAACCGTATAACAATTTTACTCCATTACAAACTTTGATCCCCCATTTCACTCCCTTAGGGGTTAATTTATTAAAAACTGTAAAGCACGTGTTTAAATATTACCGTTCTGATTTACTAAGAATGTTTAATATTTAGTACTGGATTAAATTAAGATCTATAGTTGATCAGTTATGTTTTGACAGGTTTTTGTCCTGTTATTGTTAATAAGTGGTCATTAAAAACTTATAAATTATTCTGATATTTCATCCATTTGCGTGGTTTCCAAATGATTTTCATCTTGGAACGAGTTGCGGTAATGAATTTAGTACTATTATTGTCCAAAGTACCTATTAAAATTGCCCTTTTCTTTATAAATCTGCGGAGAAGCTTAGAAATAAATTCATAGTATGTATAAAACTTTGTTGTGTTATCATTCACTTGTCAGTTTAAAACTTTTGGTTGTCAAATTAGACCGGACAAGCGTTGGAGAATCTGCCTGTTAGTTTTTAGAGCACTTCTATAAAGTTTCGCGTTAATAGGATCTATTTTTACCCTTAGGGCTCGAATTTTGAAAACACCTTCCCTACTAAATGCCTGCATTATGTAAGAAACCTGTTTGCAAAATTTAAAATCACCCAGCGGTGTGGGCTGTGCGTTGATATGTCAGTCAGACACACAGTTAGTCAGTTTATTCTTTTATTACAGGGTTATTTTATTAAAACCTGACATAGGCTAACTCATTTATTTAAAGACCTATGGTTCCAAAAGCGAAATTTTAAAGAATCGTCCAACTAAGAAAAATACGAAATCAAATTTTCCCCAGTGTTGCCAACTTGTAAGATATTTCAGAAAAACATATTTTCTTAAATGGCAACATTGCAATTTTTTCACAAATTTCTCTTGTAATTCTAAAAAAAAACACAAAGAGTAAAAATTTTTGATTAGAATAGCATTTTTTCACACATTTGTCACTGATGCACTCTTGGCGTTTAAATTTTAATTAAATCCATATTGGGAGTTAATGTAATAATTATTAAAACTAAATAAATTTTCATTTTAATTTTATAGGTATTTTCAGAGCCTTTGTAGAAAAATTTCTTTATTTATAGTTATTGTGTTTTTAGTCTAACAAAAACAAAAAAAAAGTTAGTTTTGCAAACGCATTTTAAAGTTGTAGGTATACAAATAACTATTAAAAAAATTTTTTTTGGGCTTTCAAAAATCCGAAGTTGAAATATACGGAGTTGCTCAAGTCTTCTTAAAAATTTTACGATAAGGTTAGTTGCACTTCCTCTAGACTACCCAAACCTAATACATAGTTTCAGAAATGGATCTTCAGCACAAGGAGACATCATTCATTCTAAACTAGCCCTTTGTTTTGTTTCATACATACTTGTGTAGGTCAAGAAAAGGAGAGAGAACGCAAAACATCCGACTTCGCGCGCCATCGCTATGGCTTTTCGAGCCGTGTATATTCCAGGGAACAAACCTGTGAAAAGACCCATTTTTTCACACATTTGGCACTGATGCACTATTTTTAAAGTTTATGAATAAAAGTCCTTGCAAGAGAAACCAAAAATAACTTAAAATTTCACTAAAACACGTATATTTTAAATTGTCAAAAACGTTACACACAAAATACTACACCTTGACAACTGTTTAAGCCATGAATGAACGGAACTACAGTACCTGCTATGGAGAAAAGGCGAACTTGCCACTCTTACTCTAAATTTTGTCCCCATACCATGGAACAAAAAAGTTGCTTAAAATTTATTATCACAAAAAATAATGGAATAATGGTATTTTTGTTAATCATATGCTTTAGCCTGTGATATTTAGGATTGCAGATATTGTAATTGCGTTATTTTAACAATCTCTGATTGTTCTATAATGTAAATACTGGTATCTCTTTCTTGTTTACGAATCTATGGCTTCAGAGATGTTTGTATAAAATTAAACAAGTGTATTATTCCACAAAAAGTATCTATTAAAAAAAAATCGGGAAAACTAAAAGGGAATGTAAATTATATATCCTGAAATACATTTTGAATATACGGACTCGCCTAAAAGTTATGAATGATCAATGTCAGTTTCTTTTATGAAGAACACTCTTTTCCGTTATAGTTTATTACTATTTGTGAAAGTTTTAACAAAGTTTATATCATATTTTCATTTAAAAGTTATTGGAATCGAACAGAGGGTCGATGCGATATTTTTCAATTACCCTTTCTGTAGCGCGCGAAGCCATTATTTACCACACAGGCACATAATTTATATAAAAAAATATACATATATTTTAAAATACGGCCATATTTTTATTATTTCAATACTAAAATGGAGTTTATCAGTAAAAACAGTAAGCGTGATATTTATTTAGCTGTTCAGTGGTCCGAAATCTATTAAAATTTCCCGTTTGTATTAAAATAAAGCGCCATTTCAATTTATTCTATATTATACTATTTTATTTTTACTATAATATTGTAAATTTTAACATGGGGATGAACTTAATTTTCTGGTAACAAATTTCGTAATTATAGGGAGAACGAAAGTTAAAATTAGATGAGAAATTCCATGTAGAAGGATTAAATATTTAAATGTATTATTATAATAATAACGTACCAAATTTCTATTTTAAAATGTTAAAAACTCAATATGATAACTAAGGCTTCAGTAACTTTCGAATTAGGACGACGAAAACAGGTCAATGAAAGGCCAAGTACTTATTGTTTGAAAATGAACGTAAATTATTTCATATCTAAGGCTAGGATTTTTGCGCGACCTCGCGCAAGGGCGTGTTTTTGCAGCTGGCTTGTTTGGCTTGGAATACCATAAGCGTGGGCCAGGATGTAATAATAATAATTTTAATGCATACCTTTAGCATAGCAGAAAGTACAAATATATACTATTAAGACCATTGGTGAAAAGAACCATGTCCGTGAAAGGAAAACGAGGCATCCTGTCTTACGATTAGTGAACGTCGATGACGACAAACCTGACCACGCGACTTCGGCCAGTCCGGGTTGCGGCAATTGCAATGTCTCCACGCTTAGCGGAGCATCCTTGTCTTCTCTATTTGTGTCACGTAGCCCAAGTTTAATTGATTGCCTAAATCACCAGTGGTAAATTTGGCTATGGTAATTATTGTGAAATGAAAGACATATATTTTAATCTAGATTACAGTTTATTGCATTACATGATAATCAACATTTTCTTAAAATTTATTTTAGTAAAAGACGTTCTTTTATAGTTAAGTATATTTCTAAGTCTTAAAAAACTTCTTTCTACGTCATAGCTTGTCACTGGAGCGAAACGAAAATGTGGATACATGTCAGTTAAGGTTTCAGAAATAGACTTTAGTTGAACAAATTCGGGATTTCTTTATAATATTCGCTATATATACAATTTTAGTTTCACACCAATTTCATTAGAAACTTCTTAAAGCTTATCTAGGGTCGTTTCAAATAAGTGAAAAGTTGTTAAAAGGGGTACATTTTGAGTCTCTAACCGATTAATAATACCTGGAAGATATCAGAAATTGTCACAAATAAAGTCTAAATCATTTTTGAGGTCTAGTACATTTTATAACGTCTTTACATTTTTTTACACTCTGCGCATCGTCCTGTAAGGTGGTAATAAGACTTTTGACTTGTTCAAAATGAGGTATGTAGTAGGTAACTGCGGTCAGCCATGTTCCCCATCGCGTTATCACAGGTTGTGGCGGTAATGCTATGTTAGGGCACATTTCTTTGAACGTTTCAATTCTGGCGGGTGACTTAAGAAAGACTTTTTAACCCTCACTGACAGTACACTATCGATCAGTAGGTAAAACTCCCGCACAAATTCACATATGCAGGGCGTGCGCAATACCGTCGTATACCCGTTGATCTCTAACCATAGAAGCAGAAAGACATATTTTTAATTACATGTAACATACTGTGTAATTCACGAATTTTCTACATCCAATTATTCTTTTTTTACATGCAAAAAAGTCTTTTTACGTTCACAAGAGAATCCTTGTCATACCAACAAAAGATTTTATATCCCCAGATATTCATTTCAATCTGTACCAAATGTGACAGAAACATAACATGTATGAGAGGGGTTCCAGCGCTATCAAATTAAAAAGGGTAACATAATATATGACTTTCAATTAAAATAGCTTTGGCTGTTTAATTTGGATGTATTAGGTTTATTTGTCATTGTAAATGGTTTGTGTGTACTATTTTTTATTATTTATACTCGTTTAGTTGTGCCGACGCGGTGGAATGTTACTTAGCGGGATCTATGGCGTGAATAAAGTGATTAAAAACAGGAATTCTGGTTGATAAAAGTGGGAAACTTAAAACACATTCTGGATCCATTAAAGTATTTTTTGTTCTTTGTTTTCTATTTTTTGTCAACTGCTTTTAAATCATCAAAATTTTCCGAGGGAAAATACAAATATTATTCAGTTTCTACGGATACAAGAAGACAGGACTCCGCAGGGTTTCTCAAGACAACCGTAGCGCTTGTGCATTGTCACCATTAGTATATAGGTTGCCCCAAGACCTGGCAATTTAATTATAAATCGTTTTACGAAGAGCGTTAGCTAATTTTATCTTAGAAGAAGAAGTAAGAAATAATGCAATAATCTTGCAGTAAAATTATTTTAAGAGAAAACCTTTTTTGTTAATAAAAACAACCACCATAAAAATTTAATTTATATAGAGAATAGGAAAAAAATCGGCCAAGTGCAAGCTATACTTGCACAATTAGTGTTCCGTGCCATCAACCATCTACTTAACCTGAGCAAACCTCGGCTACCCGCATCACATCGCGTATGCGCTTAGCTGAGTGGGGAGCGTTTCGACTGAGCCAAATTAAAAATTTTAAAAAACGTGAGAGTACAAAAGTTGTTCCTTACATCGTGAGAAATATTTTTTGTCGACGAACTTTTTCTCCAAAATCAATGGTTCAGCAGTTATAAGAAAATAGACAATTAAATTGCTTATAACAATTATTGATCGCGCTAGAATTTTTCAATCCTGATAATTTTGGCTCAATCTATACCTAATTCTTAATATTCAAGACTTTTCCAGATTTTTCTGAGCGATCGTTTTGGTGAAATAGGTGGGGGACAGCAATTAGTAAGCTTTTTTCCCGAAAAATCTTTTAAAAAATGCATAAAAAAATATATATTGTAAATTGTTGAATTCGTGCATTAATAAGCTTTTATTTGACACCCTACACGATACCCTTAAAATTTGTTTCCATTTCCCAATTTACCTCCTGAAATTAACCCCCCAGAATCAAGATTCTAATTGGACTCCCATACTCTATCTCTGTGCTAAATTTCAAATTTTTACGTCGAACAATTTCAGAAAAAATCGCCTGTGACAGACGGACGGACGGACACCGAAATGATTCCGTAAGGGTTCCGTTTTGCTAATTTTAGCACGGAGTACTAAACATATTTTAAGTTTATTTGAGTTATACGCTATTATTCCCTATTATTAAAATATATGAAAACTTGCTTTTAAAAATTCATTTCTCTAAAAATTGTTCGTAGATAAATTTTATTTAGCATTCACAGTTTAGTTGCGAAAGAGCAGTTTTATATTTATTGGATGCAATCAATGAGCAATTGTTCATTTTTTTGATCAAAACTTCACCCTTTATTAAATAAAACCTTTTTTATTACAAACTATTATTATTTATTGCCACAATCAGAAATAAAAGGGTTTTTGAAAATTTATAGGCGACCAAAAACTGTTTTGTCCAACTCATGCATTGTTTATTGTTCGCCAAAACGGTTTAATTAATTTAATTTCTTCAGTGCAAACAATGTTTCAAAGTTGATTAAATGTAAAATTCATCGGTAGTATAGTTGCCAATGACTGTTTGTTTTCGTCTACACAAAATGAGTTAAAATTTCACCATACCTACTAATGACTAAAGTATCAGATAGTCCAGGGGTAAGTATTGTTGGTTTTAGCAAATTTTCTGGATGATCCAAAAACATATAATTTATTAAGGTTTCGATACAGATACTATCCAGAAATTCATAAAAACTGAACTATGGTACAAAATTTAACGTTCAGATTCGCTAAGAAAGTTTAAGATTTAGTAGGTTTAAATTAAGATCTTATATTTGATCAGATATGTTTTGACAGGTTTTTGTCCTGTTATTGTTAATAGGTCGTCATTAAAAACGGATGAATTATTGTGATATTTCAGCGATTTACTTGGTTTCCAAATGATTTTCATCTTGGAACGGGTTGCTATAATGAATTTAGTTCTATTTAGGGTTGGTTTGATTTAAATCAAATGATTTAAATCATGATTTAAATCGTGATTTATATCAAGTGACTTTTTTTTTTAAAATCAATGATTTAAATCATTTTTCTTCATAATGATATTTTATTATTACATAATAATTGCGAGAATGATTATTTTATTTTAACTCGACTTGTTTTATTATCTACCATTATAATTGGTATAGGGCAGTGGTTCCCAAATGTCTCGAAATTCTGGCCCCCAAAATTAGAAATTGGTACCATGCGGACCCCCATGAACAGTTTAGCTTCAAAAATAATAAAAGAAACAACCTTTATTAAAAAAATATTTATTTCAAAAGTGCCGATTTATTCAATGCCTTTAATATGGCTTGGCAATTTGCACCAAAAGGCATCATGCTATTTATAAATAAAAACGGCATCCTATAAAAGTAACTGAAAAACTGAACTAAACTGAACAAAATATATTCTCTTTTCTAGCAGAAAAAATATAATATATCAATCATCAGTTTTGTATTTTAATGAGAAGAATGAAATATACTGTTTTTCCTGTCATAGTTCTTTCTAAATCTAGTCTAAGATTTGAACCGCCAGATTCTCCAACATAGTGCGGTCTAATTTGACAACCAAAAGTTTTAAACTGACAAGTGTAAGAATAAGACAATTAAGTTTTATGCTATGAACTTATTTTTGAGCTTTCTCACAAATTTGTAAAGAAAAGGGCAATTTTAGTAAGTACTTTTGACAAAAATAGAACTAACTTCATTACAGCAACTCGTTCCAAGATGAAAATGATTTGGAAACCAAGCAAATCGGTGAAATATCAGAATAATTCATAAGTTTTTAATAACGACTTATTAACAATGACAGGACAAAAACCTGTCAAAACATAACTGACCAACTAGAAGATTTCAATTTAAACCAGTACTAAATCTTAAACCATTTTATTTTAGCAGAATGTATTCAGAGAAAGTTTGTGCACACATACGTCGTGCAAAAGGGCATCAAGTGTTTCACAGCAAAGGTTGTCGGACCCCCGCAAAATATCCTGCGGACCCCTAGGGGTCCGCGGACCACTATTTGGGAACCACTGGTATAGGGTATAGGTAGCTATATAATAATATGTACCTATTGTTTTTTGTTTGTGTTTTTAAAATTACCGTTTTCTGTTTCGTTTGCTGAAGTTTGAATTAATATTAATATTATTAAATTTATATTTTCTACTCCATTATTTTAATATTTACTGCATTTTAATTATTTACTATTGTAACTGTGTTACATCTGAACAAACAATAATGAAATAATAAAAACCTAAGAAAATCAAAAAAAAACTGATTTAAATCAAAAAAATCTGATTTTTTTGTTTTTTTTTTAAATCATGATTTTTGCCAACCCTGGTTCTATTATTGTTGAAAGTACGTACTAAAATTGTCCTTTTCTTGATAAATTTGCGAAAAAGCTCAGAAATAAGTCCATAGTATAAAACTTAGTTGTCTTATTCCTACACTTGTCAGTTTAAAACTTTTGGTTGTCAAATTAGACCGGACTAGCATTGGAGAATCTGGCTGTAAATGTCTATGACCATCCCTTTAAAAAGTGTTAAGGTTCCTTTAAAGATTCTGTCCAGAAATTCTTAAAAACAGAATTAAGGTAAAAACTGAAATTCTGATAATGGCTCTCTTTTTAAAAAGTCTGTATTTAAACAACTGTATTTTTTATCTATCATCTAATGTATAGCGACTTCCCGAAAATATTGCTTTATCTGATGACCAACTTGCTGGAATTTCAACAAATATATAACTTGTTAAGGATTCTATAAAGATTCAGTCCAAAAATTGATAATAACAGAATTAAAGTAAACTCCCCTCCTAAACATTGTGCTTTCTGTAAAGTTCCTGTACTAGGAGTTGGCGGCGCTTCACATCACTTTTGGGCCCCAGGCGCTGAGAATCCTTAATATGGCCTTGTATATTCCATACCATATGCGATATACTTATTTTTATTGTTCTCGGATATCTAAACTTTGTGATTTAAAACCCAATTTATGTAATTACTCGCGTCATGTCTAAAGAAAGAACTTCCTTAACCTCAAAGTGTAACGTTACAAATTAATGTGTCGGGTTACGTTCAACTTTAATATTTTTTTAGTGTTTGCGACGAAATAGAATCAATTTTCGCACTGCACTCTTGTCTGAAACATTTTTCCATAGTTTCGTAAAATATTCATGTAAAATACCAAAATATTCTAACGGCTAATGCCAATACTGATCTAAGTTGACAATTAGAATTGAAGTTAGTTTATTATTGATAGTTTCGTTTTATAAATGTATAGCACTTTAAGTATGTTTTTCCAAAATAATAAAAGCTAATCAATTTTTGCAACGAGTTCCAAGATAAAAATCATTTGGAAACCAAGCAAATCGTAACTCAAGTTCTTAGAAAAGAATGGTTAACAATGACTGGGCAAAAATTTGTCAAAACCTAGCTGATCAACTAGAAGACCTAAATATGAAGCTGTAAAGTTCGTTTCAAGCTCTTTCGTTGACCTATTTCCTGCAATAAACTATTATCGGCACCAGCTGTAATAAAACCCCGTAAATTTGGAAGAACTGTAAACAAGGCCGACCCTAATAAAATAACAGGTAAAGATAATTTTAATATAATCAGTAAAGGGTATGAATAAAGAATTTTTTTAACTGGTTTAATAATTTCGAAATATTTTAGTTTAGTTCCTTTTTGTTATTCCGAACGTGCTTAAAAAAGTGGCGTCCTTGGAAAGATGTTGACGATTGTGCCTCCGGTAGTGCTTATTTAAAAAGAAAATATTTATCACTCGATCCCAAGCAAATTGTTAAAAATGTGAATGTTTCTTTATTGGACGTCTTCATTAACAAAAACTCGTTTGTCTACAGTTACAGATATTGTGACAAAGTAAATTAAAGACAAAAAAGTACGTAGTGATGCTGGTAAAAGCAAGTGTTTTGACTAAAATCTATAAGAAAGTACAGATTAGAAAATCGTTCCATTATCTACCTCGATGAAACATGGTTTGATACGTATGACACCCCAGCAAAAGGTTGGGTAGATCCATCAGGAAAATGCCAAACTAAAGCCCCATCGATCAAGGAAAACGAATTATCACTTTACATGCTGGTTTCGAAGATGGTTGGGTTCCAAATTGTTTGGGGTTGTCCTTTAGAAATATTAAAGATTCATTTTTGGACTACCATGACGACACCACAGCAGAACTTTTTAAAGATTGGTTTAAAAATCACGTTTTGTCCAATGTGCCTTAGAACAGTGTAATTGTAATGGATGCTAGTTATCATAGCCGTCAAATAAATAAAGTTCCTAATTCAAACAACACTAAATTGCAAATTCAGAATATGTTTAAAAATAATATATATTTTGAAAATACATATAAAAAATGTAATCTTCTAGAAATATTAAAAAAATTTAATATTAAGTAGAGAAATGTATGTGATACCATTGTTGCCGATATGAAACGAGTTTTAGCATGGACTCATCAACATGGGCAGAAGAAATTATTGATTCATAATATAATTCACATTACGCGGGTGTAGAGAAAAGAATGAAGAGAGAGAGAGAGAGATAATGCTAGATATAGTCCGACACATGGTAAGTAGTACGCGACGAAAGGGAGAGGAAATGAGGTCACCACTCAGTAAGCAGCTAGATACGCCATTATTATTGTAGACGCTAGCCGATTAATTTATCAACCCCGAGGAACCATGCTACCTGTTAACAACGTTGCCTGTTTTCCAAAAATTCGCATTATTTTAATATTGACGAAGCTTCCGACTGGCAACTTCCGATGTTATAATAGAATATTAGGGTACCCACAATAATTTGTTATCTATAATAAACATAATTATGGTGTTTGATTATTATTTGATATATTAAACCATATCGCTCAACATTATTACGAAAAATAATTTTCAGTAACTTATTTACTATAATTTTGTTTGTAAGTTTTTCAACATACTAATTTTTTGCTGCATTCTTTTGGTGGTTGAGTTTTCGTGTGTCGAACTTTATCCGATTTTAGGTATGCGATGATGATGATGATGATGATGATGTATTGACGAATTGACGGCGGCTGGCGGATCGACAAAATCTGCGGTAGCGGAGAGCGGGAACGCACGTATTACTGTAACGATCGGGCAAAGCTCGCTAGTTTTCGGCAGTCAACGCTATTAATACGACCATAGATAAATTCGTCTTAAAGATTCCTATATTCGCAGTTAGGTGACCTTTACTGTATGTATATTCTACATAATCTAATGTTTTTATGTACGAAAACTCTCCCGTCTAGAAATTAGCCTTTCTTAAAAATCAAAAATGCAAAAACTCCCCACTAATAAGGATGTATCATTTACACAAATTAGCTCCTTTCATGCTTTGACTAACTTCACTGAAGCGTTTTTCCTTCCTCGAGTTTATGCCTTTTTATTTTTATAATTTTCTCTACTACTTGTCATGCTAGTTTATTAAGATAATGTTGAAAGGAGGTTGTAAAAGTCAAAATAATAATAGTTAAATTTAATTATCTACCCCGAGACTCACGAAAAAGGTTTAATATTTAGTACTGGTGATTGACTTAGAAACAAAGATGATATTCTATTGTTTACATTATAAAAGAATATAATTCCAGGGCTACGCTTAATCTGGTCAACTACATGGTCCCCCGCCTGCTTTTGGAGAAAGACTGTTGAGATGTAAAGGCCTTGATAATATCAAGGGCAACAATCTGGGAGTCACCATAAATCTTATACCATTTGTATGTGTAAAAGCACAGATCCATATAGCTACGCAACTTTGTTGCGTAGCTATATGGATCTGTGGTAAAAGGTAAGGAGATTAGGTGTGGATCTTTGGTGACGAAATCTGTACTGTCTGTCATCGAGAGTTTGTGTTTTCTAGATATTTTAGAATTTGCAAGTTGATTACTTTCTCCATAACTTTGCTGACAACACAGCGAAGAAAGATAGGTCTATAATTGGATGGAAGGGACTTGGAACCTTTCTTCGGGAGAGGCTGCACACAAGCAGTCTTCAAGCTGTTTGGGAAGATACCCTTCTCATAGGAGACCTGGAAAAGACGAGTTAAGATGGGTGCAAGCTCTGGAGCTTCATCTTTTTAGAATAATTGCTAGTTCGCCGTCCAGGCCGAAAGACATCAGAGGTGTCAAGGGATAGAGGAATTTTTTGAACTTGTTTGACTTTAAGTATAATGTCGGACATTTTTTAGGGTACGGACGTAGAGGTTGAAATAATGGTGGAATTGACAGCGAATTATTTGACAAATAGTTCAGCTTTCCTTTTAGAGGTGGAAATAATTTTGTTGTCAGAATTCAGGGGAAAAAGTGCTTCTACAGGAGTTTTGACTAGTGTTTTTGGTAAGTGACCAGAAAGATTTGATGCCGATGGAACAGGAAAGCACTTTATCTTTTATGTGGTTATTACAAGAATTTTTGAACTCTTAAGATAGTTTGATTGTACCTATTGTTTTTTTGCCTCGGTGAAAATCTGACGATTTTTGCGTCAGAGGAAGTCTTTTTTTATCTTCTGACAGCCCACGAAGACCGAAGTCTAAGTACTATGTACCGTGGGTGTACTGGGGAATCGACTCACACATCCAGAGCTGGAAACATCCCTAGGGATTTCACCAGCCCTTTAAGAGGATGTGTGGGGTGGTACCACCTCGGTCGAGGAAGAATTCCTCTACCACCTTCCAACAACAATCACAAAATATCCATGGTCGAAGCGGGATTCGAACCCGCGCCTCTCGGTTGCAAAGCTCATTTCAAACATATATATTAATGAAAACGTAAAGAGTTTTTTAACCCTGGCTTTATCACAGATCTTGGAGAACCAGAGCTTTTGATGGTAAAGTTTACGTTTCTTGTATAATAGGCCTATAGATAATTGATCTGAATGGGGTAAATTGCTATGAAAGATCTTATCAAATAATAACAAAAATGAAATCTAACATCAGATACGATTAATGGAGGGATATTTTATTTCTATACTTAAAATTAGATAACGGAAACTCAAGAAAATTGTCCTTTCTTACTATCCAAAGCTCCAGAGGCCGTAAAATTTCCCTAATAAGGAAATTGTCTACTGGACCGATAAATCATCTCGGAATGACGTTGCAACGCACTTTCCCGAAAACAATTAATTCTGGAAAATTGAAAAGAATAGAATGCACAAGTCATTGAAATCAATAGGCACGAAGAAAACAAAGGTGGAAGGTTTTGTTCACAAAAGTTGGGAATAGTAATAATTCTTAGATTACAAAGAGAAGAACAGATACTTTTATTTATATTAGTGTTGATTTTTCCTAGGTTTTCGGTCACTTTTTGGAAGAAAATATTTTTATTTACTTGTTAACGTTTCGGTTTCTATTGAATAACCATCTTCAGAACTACAATGAATTTTATGTTTGTAATATAAGGTTAAAAAAAATTAAAAAACAGGGTACTTCCTGTTTTTAAATTTTTTAACCTTATATTACAAACATAAAATTCCAGTTTTTCCAGTTTTAAAAATAGGAATAAAGCATGAACATCATGTTTATTACTATTACATTCAAACGTAAACGCCAAACATATTTCCCAAATTAGAAGACAAATTTTACAGGAAACAGACCAACCGACTGCAATCTCAACGAAACAAAATAAGCTTTTTCACTATCAGGACGTAGTTGTAACAGGGCGGACAAACAGATTTGTCAAAA
Organism: Philopedon plagiatum; assembly: GCA_963971165.1. Classification (NCBI taxonomy): domain Eukaryota; kingdom Metazoa; phylum Arthropoda; class Insecta; order Coleoptera; family Curculionidae; genus Philopedon; species Philopedon plagiatum. Next base: position 123,732,865 of record OZ020192.1, on the reverse strand, counting down.
TGTCAACGAAAGCGAAAGCTCGAAAAAGCCGTTTCGGTTTTTACGCCATTTGCTATTTTGTGTCTTCCAATTCTTAGTTTAACTGTAGTATGATTCAATTACGGCTGATTTATAAGGATGGGATAATGGATTTCGCTGAATAAATGCTAGATTAACGTCGATTTTTTGTTTTTAGCGATGATTCAACGTAATAATTAGCGTACAAGAAAATAATGGAAAAAATAAAAATATTTTTCATCATCTATAAAATCTATATGCATTGTTAACTTCAAACGTACAGGGATATCTAAATAAAAGTGAACAGGCCTTATAACTTTTTTGTTTTTAATGATGGGGAAAAATGTAAAATATGAAAGTTTTGGGGATTTTTATGGATCATTCATATATCTTATCAGTAAAACAATTGAGCATCCAATAAACAAAATTAAGTATAAAACATCGATTTTTCTCGCTTATTTTAAATTGGATGGTGTGATTTTTATCATATTTTTGGATTCTAGAATTTCTAGACATATTTTGTGTAACATAATAAATAAGTCTTTATTTAGCACGTGACTAGTTATAAAAAAAATAAAAAATACAAAAAAACAACAATATTTACATGTTACAAAAAAGAATTGCACACTTTAAACCCTAACATACCCTATACGGTTTTTCAATCGTTTTTGAGATATTTCAAAATAAAAATTATTTCGCATACATAATAATATATATATACATAATATACATAATATATATATATATATATATATATATATATATATATATATATATATATATATATATATATATATATAAACGTAATTATACAGGTTGTGAACGAAATACCTGCTACCGTTTTAAATTTTCTTCGTAGGTAATGTCAAGGTTGGCAATAATACTTTAGTCACCGTGAATTTATAATTTTATTTTTATGCAAAATGAGTTATTATATTAAACAATAAATGTTGATTTTCATTAGTCATTAATATTTGAAAGCAATAACGAGTGATTATAAACAATAAAATAACAAATGAATTATAACGAACGATTGAAAAACCGCATAGGGTATTTATTACAAAATATGTCTAGAACTTCTCCTAGAAGCCAAAAATATGATAAAAATCATACCATCCAATTAAAATAAGGTATACAATAGATGTTATATACTATATTTTTTTTATTCGATACTCAATTGTTTTGTTGCTAAGATATATGTATAATCCATAAAAATCCCCAAAACTTTTATATTTAACATTTTTTCCCATCCTTAAAAATAAAAAAGTTATAAGGCATGTTCACTTTTATTTGGATATTACTGTAGAGTAGGTATTTGTTCTTAACGAAATATAAACTAACTTTTTAGTGTCCGATACTCCCATTTTGGTTTAACATTGTTGTTAACAATTTAATTATGGGTCGTTTTATGAGAAATATGCTGTCTTCCGTATTTACTATCCTGATTCGAAAAGTTTCTTAATTTTAAAATGGCTCAACATTTTTTCAGTTGTATGTTTTGTTCTCGATTTTTTTTATTTTGTTTTGTTCTTTGATTTTTCGAAATAAAAAAGTCATTTTTCGTATTTTTGAGGAAAGTGGAAAAATTTGCAGCCAGATTCTCCAACGCTAGTCCGGTCTAATTTGACAACCAAAAGTTTTAAACTGACAACTGTAAGAATAAGACAACTAAATATTATACTATGGATTTATTTCGGAGCTTTTTCGCAAATTTATAAAGAAAAGGGCAATTTTAGTAAGCACTTTCGACAATAATACAACTAAATTCACTCTAGCAACCCGTTCCAAGATGAAAATCATTTGAAAACGAAGCAAATCGCTGAAATATCCGAATAATTCATAAATTTTCAATGACGTCTTATTATCAACGACAGCTCAAAAACTTGTCAAAACATAACTGATCAACTAGAAGATCTTAATTTAAACCAGTACTAAATCTTAAACTTTCTTAGTGAATCTGGACGTTGATGTCTTCCGTTTTTAATAGAACACTCGCACGTACATGGTCATACTTCGAAATGTTCCTTAAGTTTAAAATAGCATTATGCATTGTTGTCGTTGTTTAAAAGTTACCAGCTTCGACGCAAACCACAGTGACATACAATTGATACGTTTTTTGGGATTACTGTATTTTTTAAATTCGTTTAATAATAAAAAATACAGGGCGCCTCTATACGAATTTGTCCCTTATTAGCTGTCTAGACGCCTTTATGATTGTTTCTTATTTTTGTCTCTTTTATATCTTTCAGATCGACCTAGACCTCATCAAAAAAACCGACTATGTCCTCCCGTACGAGCGTAACATGAATGGCCACAATCCTCCGCATCTTAGAGCGTCTTCTTGCGGAAGAAACCACGAGAGAGAGTGGGAGAACACAACAGCGGGGCCTGTGAATGGGCGCGCGAGACATGGAGCCCTATCAGTGCCTACCGCAACGTCCACTGGAACACCGGAGCAATCCGGAGTCAGACGAAAATCGAAACCCGGAATCGCTACTTTACGCGCGAAAAACATGCCGATGGATGTAGCGAAGTCTAGCGGAGCGCGAGCGGTAAAAAGCCGGCTACCTCAAGGAACGTCCAGAGTCGCTAGATCTAGTACCCCCGCACTGCTTAAAAATCAACCTGGTACGAACCCTTGTCAAACGGTTACGTTAGCTGCTAAATCGCCGCAAGCGGTTATGCAGCATCAGCTAGCTAGTACCACTAGTCCGTATAGCGTAAATGCTAGTCCGTTACGTACTGTTTCTGGTGTAGCGTACCATCAACAGAACGTAATGTACGCGGGTGTCGATAAATGTGATAGTGCGGGTGTCTTTGGTGTCTACGCTGAAACGAAGTATGTCTACGCTGTGAATGGTGTTGGGAACAATTTGGCTCAAGCTTCGGCAGCTGCTGCTTTTTTCGCAAGGTAAGAATTTTGAGTTATTTTACCAATGTTGCGTTGTATGGTCAAATACCTACAGTTTTTTTAAACCTCAAATAGATGAACATATAATAGTTGAATTTTTATTTTTTGTAGTTTTAACATTTTATTAAAAATTAAATGAACAATTTAATGGTGGGGAAGATGAGTCATTAGATACCCTTGGGTGCTAAAGTTAGCTAAAGAAGGTTATAAACACGGGACAGACAGATTGTTTAGATCCAATTTTGTTTTAAACTTTACTTTTTCCGCTATTTCTTTAGAAATTGGGACTCTGCCAAGTGGGTTGCAGTCGCTTAAAAATAGCTACAAATGGATTTAGAAAGGCGATCGGGTCATTTAAAAAAGAAAATATTAAACACCCTGTATCTCCAAAAAGAAGCGTTTGAGGATCCATGTTTATAAGAACTTATTTTCATATTTTTGATGTAGAATCTGCCTTTAAAATTTCTTTACATCTTTTTGTAACACCCTGAATATGGTGTATTATGCATTGTTTTAAACATTTTTGGCGAAAAACGCTCAAAAGTTTCTGTCACCCACCCTTGAAAAGGATCGCTCAGAAAAACCTGATAAAAATCATGAACATTGCGAATGAGGTGTAAATTGAGCCAAAATTAACAGGATTAAACAATTCTAGTGCGATCAATTAAACAATTTAATTGTTTATTTCCTTACATTGGTTTTAGAGAAAAAGTTTTTTGACAAAAACTATTTCTCACGATGTAAGGAACAACTTTTGCTTTTAAACTTTTCACAAAAGTTTTAATTTGGCTCAGTCATAGCGCGAGTGCATTACTATTAATAATTTAAGTAGGGGTCTGATGGCACTTAACACTTTGTTTAGGTATAGCTTGCACTTGGCCGATATTCTTAAAGTCTCCCAAACTATCCTTTGCTTACTAGTTCTGAAGAAAATGCTATTTTAAAATTTAAATTTTTTAAAAATTTTATTTGAAAACAGACTTTTTTGTATAAGTACTTTTTGAATTAACATTACGATAAATTTAACAGACGTTTAACATGCGATTGCTCAAGGGGACCTAATGGTGTGGTGTGTCTGTTCTGTGTTTATAACCTCCTTTAGCTAATTTCAGCGCCTAAGGGTATCTAATGAATGACTTATCTTCCTCACCATTAAATTGTTCATTTAATTTTTCAAAAATGTTAAAATACGTAAAAATTAAAATTCCCTTTCGTTATTTTTCGATATTCTACCCATTACACAAAAAATTAGAAAATGAATTATGCATCGTCTCCATTTGTAAACGATTATTTTCAGCTTGTGTATTTTCATCATTTGTAACTAATAAAATGAGCCTCAATCAATCACATTCACAGTGACTTTCAGTAACAAAACAAAAAATAACAATTTTGTCTCATTTGCAAGAACATTAAAAGGTGCTATAAATACTATAATATTTACATGGCAGAGATCATTAGACATGCACAGTAATTTAGGTAGCTTATCTACAATAATAATGAAGTAATAAAAGTAAAATTCTATAATCTAACCCTAAATATTACCCGCCACATTTTTACAACTTTTTACCAGACGATAATGGAGTAATAAAATCGAAATTGGTCTTAAAAAAATCTTCGAAAATCGAAACCAATAAAAATCTCTTATATGAGTTATATCGAATAAAAGTTTTTTACGTCCAATCGCCTACGCCCCATTAGCGCTCAACCGCAGATTTTTACGACTCGAGATGAAAATTTACACTCTTCAGAATCAAAGTTGGATATAAAAAGTGTGGCGAATATTTTTCAATTTCAGTTAGAAGTTTTATTGCTCTATAGTGGCCAATTATGTGCACCATTTTATGAGAAATTAATACCTTTGGCAAATTGGCAATTTTATCTCTTGTGTCTCAACCAGTGTTACTTTTGTATAATTTTGAGCTGCAATCAGTTGATTTTTAAAAGGCAAGAAGGGCTCACTAGACGATAAAATTGACAAAAAGGCCAAATAACACGATAATTAAGACAAAGACGAAACGAAACCATTCCCCACTATGGTACATAGCTTATCGGTCGATGAGGACTCCACGTTCTTAATTTCAGAAAACACATAATATAGAATTTATTTATTTAAATTAGAGTTAAAAGTACAAATGGATTGTTGTCCTTACCGTTGAATATTCAGCCCTCAAACTTGTAGGAGATTTTAAACTTAAACTTTTCATTACAAAATATGTCAGTAAGCTTTTCGATGAATTACACTGCTTTTCTCGTGTAGCTAGTTGTTAAAAACTTTATATGTACTTGCGTACCTCTCACATGGTAGGATTAGCTGTGAACAACCGGCTCTCCAACTCTCCATCCTTCCTCGTCTCAATTTCAATATTTTCCGCTTCACTGATACTTTCTTCCCCAAACATATCAACATTTATATTCATTCGGTTACGCTGTATCAAATTTTTTTTGAATAATCGGTGTCGACAAGCAAATTCTTTTCCGAAATATTTTTATACTGGAACTTTGGCCAGTTAATTGCCCCGGATATATGTACAGAGACTGAGAAAAAAATAAACTGTTAGAAAAAACAGCGCTTCTTAGTTTCGTCATTAGAGAAATCTAATACTATTACCTGAAACCGCGAAATAATAACTTTGTAACCTGTGAGAATCTATCAAGTTTTAAGACTAATTTATTACCACATTTTAATTTTTTGTCCTCTTCGTTTAAAGAAAAAACGTGGCTCTGTTGACTTAAATTCAAGCTAGCAGAGCCCCTCTGAAAAACCACAAAACAAAATTATTTTCCTAAATAGTTCTATACTGGAATTTTTGGCCAATTAATTGCCGGTGAAATATGCACATATATACAGAGCCTGAGAAAAAATAAACATGGCTTTACAGTTTTGTACCCAATCAAACCCAATCAAACCACAAAACAAAATTATTTTCCTAAATAGTTTTATACTGGAATTTTTGGCCAATTAATTGCCGCTGAAATATGTACATATATACAGAGCCTGAGAAAAAATAAACATGGCTTTACAGTTTTGTCATTCATTAGAGTTATCAAATATTATTACATTATTAGTATTACATTATTATTTTCTGGCAGTGAACACAGACCATTAGGTTAGTTAAATTAACTGTGCTTTATAGTAAATAAATATATGAGGATTTAGGTATTTTAAAATTGGGATCTAGTCTTTTGGGTTTCTTACACAGACCATTATATTCAATATACACTGTATGTCTATAGGAAAGGCTGTGTAATGCCCCATATTTTGGCTTCTCCTTTTGATCGGCTCTTTAAAACCAATAATTCCCAATAATTTATATTGTAGATTTGCTTTAGAGCACTAGGTTTTTTTTATTTCATCTTCGTTTTGGAAAACAAGAAGATTTCTTAGAGTAAGCAAAGTTCTTCGCCGATCTTCAGGCTTGTTTTTTTTTCTAATAGTTTATTTTTTGTTTGTCTCTGTACATTCTTATATCAGGGGTAATTGGCCAAAAATTCCGGTATAAAAATATTTTGGAAAATAGTTTTGTTTTGTGTTTTTTTTTATCGTGGCTTTGCTAGAGCTTGAACTTAGGCCAGCAGAGCCACATGTTTTTTTTAACGAAGAGCAAAAACTTAAAAATGTGGTGGTAAATTAGCAATAAATTGGTGTTAAAACTTGGTAGATACTCACAGGTTATAAAGTTAATATTTCGTGGTTTGAGGTAATAGTATTGGATTTCTCTAATGACGAAACTGAAAAGTGCTATTTTTTTCTAACAGTTTATTGTCTCTATATACCAGGGGCTATCATTTGGCCAAAAATTCCAGTATGAAAATGTTTTGGAAAATAATTTTGTTTTGTGGTTGTTCAGCGTAGCTCTGCTAGCTTGAACGCAAGCCAGCAGCTCAACAAATTAAAAAAAACGAAGAGCAAAAAAATTAAAAATGTGGTAATAAATTAGCAATAAAATAGCCCAAAATTATGACATAAAAAAATCAAAAAGGCGTGCTATGCTATGTGATTGACATCAATTGGACCAGTTTTAGTATTTTTTCGTAAAGATTAACATGGTTATGCGAAAAATAGTATACAATATTTAGTCAGTAAGTGCTCGCCCATTGCTACAAATTTTCGCGCTCGGTAAAAGTCATTTACTGACTATGTATCGTAATATTATACTATTCGTATAGCGTAAACTTTTTTTTCTGTATCTCGGAAACAGAGCAAACTCGCTTGTGTTCATCCATAAGAAGTTTTTATATTATTTTTCTGCCAAACAATCGCAGACAAAAGTTTGTCGATCGAGTATCGCAACACCCCGTAGAGGAGGTAAATATTTTCGTGGATATGTGAAATCCTCAGAATACATGGATAAAGGTGTAAAACGCCATACTGCAACGATAATAATAATAAAACCAATGCTTATAAACGTATATTTTTATAACTTTTTACCACACGATAATAGAGTAATAAAAAAGCCAAATTTGTCTTAAAAAGAGCTCGAAAATCGAAGCCAATAAACTTTCTTGTAAGTTATAATAAAAAATTTACGCCCCAACGCTTACACCCCATTAGCACTTAACTACGTATTTTTTATGGGCATAGATGAAAGTTTACACTCGTCAAAAGTAGCGGTTATAAAAATTTTCGTGGATATTTTTAATTTTATAGAGGAGTTTTATTGCATTGTAATTGCTCTTATACGCGCGATTTATATCGATTTACTACACAGTAAGACTGGTAGTCTTTTTAGTTTTGAGTAGTAACAAATCTTTGAATGGTGTCGCCCTTTACTTGATGGAAATTCATTATACACATAATGATAGACAATTTTAGTCAAATTTCCACTTTTATTTAATACTTTATAACATGACGCGTTTCCCTACACTATAGCTTCATCGGATGTTTGTTACAGCCATGGATTTATTATTAAGAAGGATTCGATGTCCGTATACTGTGAGCGTATCGAACGTGAAGCCTTATATTTGTTATTTGTTATGAAAACATTGACCCTAGTGGTAGAGTTTACGAACTTTAAGGAAATACGTAATTGAATCAAGAATGGTAATAGAAAGAGATAAAATAGCATTGGAGTGTTGGAGCTCAGAAGTGTTGCAGTCTCTGCTGGTTGTTTAGGAAAACGGCTGAACCTCGGTCTGAACACTCGGTTACACGTACGTCTTTGTCTAATGAACTAGAAAAGAAAAAGTGCGACTTTTAGATTTATAAATTACTCGGAGCGACTTTAAATAAACACCTTTAGAAATAACATAACCTATAAATAATAAAACCTTTTTAACTTAAATTTATTATTATTTAGCAGAAAATAAACTATATTAGGGCTTTTATTACTTTTAGTAAAACTTGTGATGCTTCTAACGTATTGTTTGTACAAAAATACAAGGTAAAATAAGATGTGGTCAATGTTTACAAATTGTGTTTACAGTGTCGTTTAGAATGTTTTGTTTTGGCTTCAAATAATGTTAAATCATCCCGTATCCAGTCCTAATAAATCCATGGTTACAGCAGTCTGTACATTAAGAGAACTTTTTATTATTTCAAGTCGTAGCTATGACAAACACAGGACGGACATATCGCAGTTAGTTTGTTTTAAAAAATAGGTTCAAAGTAATGAATAACAATACACTTTCTTAATTAAGTACATCTCACATGTTTTAGTATCCAAATTGCATTTATAGTTTTAGTTTATAATTTGATTATTCTCCGTACTTTTTAACAATAACCAAGATAAACAGGACGAGTCATTTTTAGGACTACTCAATTTACCGTTAAAAACAAATATTTCGTTTTTCGGGATTTTCAACGATATCTACCTGGAAAATTCGTACACACAGCATTACAATATTGAGTTAGAAAGTTTCTGGGGCTTACCCTTCTATCTGTTTTTGTTTCATTTCATAAGGAATTTCCTTCCAGGCAAAAATTTCAGCTATTTCCGGTATCAGCATAAATATTATAATAATTTTATGAATGAGGTGGCGGCCATTTCCATAAAACGGCCATTACAAAAGGTGTCATATTGCTAATGGGTCGTAACCATGTCATAACTGTGATGTTTGATGGTGCTTTTAAGTACGGTCCTTAATTAATTTTTTTAGATAATAAAACAATACAACAGTCATTGATATACAGCATGTCCGGGAAGAGGGTTTAGAAGAGGACCAAAGGGCCAAATTTTGCACGATACGTGAAATTTCACTCCTATAATAAAAGTTTTTGCTTGTTAAATAAATAGGATTCACGTTATGAAAGTTTAATTTCTTATGCAGGTAACATAAAAACAAACATAGCCTTCTTTATCATTTTATAACAAAAGAACAAAAATGAAATAATTATGTTTTAAATTAAACCTTAAGCCTAAATACAAGATTTGCTTTGGTCTCTGCTTCTCAAGTATCCAACGTTTCCAGGTAACATCAGGGTTCGAGTCCAACGAGACGTCCCAAATCATGGATTTATTATAATAGGATTCGATATCTGTATACTGTGAGCGTATCGAACGTGAAGCCTTATATTTTGTTGTTTGTTTTTGTTTTTGTTATTCTCTTGGGGGAACAGTTTACGAACTACGAACATAGACAAGACTACGAATTACCACGTAATTGAATCAAGACTGGTAGTAGAAAGAGATAAAATAGCATTGGAGTGTTGGAGCTCAGGTTGAAAAATCACACCGGTGTGTCACCCGGCGATGATATCGAACGCAGCCCAGAAGTGTTGCTATCTGGCTGGTTGTTTAGGAACACGGCTGACCTCGGTCTGAACACTCGGTTACACGTACGTCTTTGTCTAATGAACTAGAAAAGAAAAAGTGCGACGTATAGATTTAATCTGATTTATAAATGACTCGGAGCGACTTTAAATAAACACCTTTAGAAATAACATAACCTATAAATAATAAAACGTTTTTAACTTAAATTTATTATTATTTAGCAGAAAAATAAACTATTTTAGGGCTTTTATTACTTTTAGTAAATCTTGTGATGCTTCTAACGTATTTTTTGTACAAAAATACAAGGTAAAATAAGATGTGGCCAATCTTTACAAATTGTGTTTACAGTGTCGTTTAGAATGGTTTGTTTTGGCTTCAAAGAATGTGAACTCATCCCGTATCCAGTCCTAATAAATCCATGTCCCAAATGCTTGATTCTCTGCACAAATCGCAGGAATTAAACATACACACTTCATTGTTTATACTGCATGATATTTGGGTTAGCAGTTCTCTATGAGTCTTTGGAAAATCAGGCGCATGTTTTGAAATTGCTGCCAGAAGGTTTATATAGTTTACAAACAAAAGGTTAGTTATGAATGGACGTTTCCTTTTGTTAATAAATCCAAATAGGAGTCGCTGATAATGCCCAAGTTAAGTTGCTGGGAAATCTTCAATAATAAAGTCCGCGTATAAGACCAAGGATGTAGAGTTTCAGCATATTAACCCGGGTGGAAATTATTTACCCTGGACTATGCTTATTATGTGAGCATGTCTAGTGGTCATTCGATGCGGAAAATCGCTAATACCTATTATTCAATTTAAACTACGCAGACATATAAAATCTATAATTCACCTTGTTTACATGATTTATAAATGCACCGTTATAAGATTAGCATTACCCCTTTGTTTTCTCGCGACGTACCTCTTTGAAATATCTCTTCTTTCTTCTTTCGCTTCCTTTTCCCATTTTTTGTCTTTGTCTTTATGACTGTTTTATGCACTTAGCACCGCGATCGGCCCCATATTTTACGCCGGACAGATTGCGCGTATAAATTATACGTCTTGCCCAACCTAATTATATGTCATTTTGTAGCGAGAGTTTTAGCACGAATGTTTATTTTACGTTAAAGTTATCTTGTCACTGATTCATCCTATTTTGGGGCGCAGTGATGTTAACCTTTTAAAACCAATTTTCCTACCGTAAACTGTTAAATTTCCCTATATTTCCCTACGGTGACTTGATACGTACATCACCGCTAAATTTTTTAATTCTTAGAGCACCTGTCGTTGCTGTCGGCGATTAAAATTAAGACCGTTGCGACCTCATCGGCCGATTTGCTAACCACCATAGTGGGGAATGTTTTCGTTCCGTCTTTGTCTTCATTATTGTGTTATTTGGCATCTTTATCAATTTTGTCGTTTAGTGAGCTCTTTTTACCCACTAAAAATTAGCTGTATGCAGTTGTGACAACGCTGTTTGGCTTAATTTGAGTCGCCACTTTATTAAAAAGATAGTATCTTAAATTTATCTGCTATCTCGCTCTATGTAGCTCCTGTTTTTTATAGGGATGTTCGGCTGCATCAATTACATTGGTAATTGTAAACAAAAATTAAAGTTTCCCCTTCAAAACTGTAAGTGTTAAATTTCGGCTCCCTTTTCCCCACCAGACCATTTTTCGACGAGTTTTCTGTACGAATAGGAAATTTCCCTACGAAGAGGGAATTTCCTTACGTACTCACATCACTGAGTGAGTGACCATATAGTTGACCAGATTAAGAGTATTGTGGTGTGTGTGGTTTAGATATTGTTTCAATGGGTCAAATTCACTTGAGAAAATGTACTACAATTTTTTTATACATTTATAAAAAATGTGATTTCGGGCCACCTTTCCGATTTTCCAGAGGATCATAAAGGTCTGTGGTATTTTAGAAATGAGAAAAACGAAAAAATCTTTTCTTCTAAATTCGTTTTTTCCCGATTTTTTCGCAACCATAAAATCACGACAGATCTGACTTTTGACGGTAATCTTAGACCCTTATAATCTAAAAAATGTCGATGAAATTTTTATTTCGAAAATTTTTTTTTTGATTGTCCAACTTCTTAGCGGCCGGAGAATATTTTCACGTTTACCGTAGTACCATGCGAACACTTCTTTATACTTGCAGCACAACGGTAAAAATAAGAATCAGGTAAATCAGATTAAAATTTCTCTCATATTTCTCACGTGCAGTATTCTTTTAGTACCCAGGAGTTCCGAATAATTACATCTCCGTAAAATTGGCCGAAATTATGGGAAAAAACCGACAAACGCCACGATTCGTGGCGGATAACTTATAATTTCCGTAACTGGTTCAGGAATGAATATTAAATAGAATATTGAAACGTTCAATGATTGAATATTCCATTGTACTTATACAGGTGTTTGTTATTTAATTTCCGGTTTTTGATCTAGGAATTTTATGGCAATTTTAGTCCATCTAATTTTATTGTTTAAACGTTTGTTTACCATATAAAGAAAAGCTGACAATGTATTTCTTATAAAATCGTGTTATAATAGCAGTATTTTTACATCCGTTTGAGTATTGAAATGAATCAATAATGACAGTAAGTCACAAAATAAACTTGATTGTGCACAAAAAGACATTGTGCAAACAGAATGATTTTTGCCCTTAACGTTTCGTCCAACTCGGCTTCGCCTCGCCTCGACAATTTTCATGTCACATGTTGCATGCAACAACTATTATAAATTAAGGAGGGAAATTGCAGAATTAAAATAAGCACTTCTACACTGTAAAAAAAATGATTAAATTTTAAATCAAATTCAACCCAATTTTGACTAAATCCAGGTCCACGCCAGATTGATTGAAAAAATTAACACTGCATATTGATTAAATCGAAGGATCTGTGATTAAATTTTCTTATTCAAAATTGATTAACCTAAGAATTAATTCTGATTACATCTAAATCAATTTTTATTAAGAATTTCTTCCATAATGATTAAATTTCCATAATACTCTAATCATTTTTTTATTAAATCTTAAATCCAATGTGATTGATATGCAATCATCAGTAGCACAGCCCTTCCCCTCTCCGCCCTATAAAGTACCTGATTAGGGCGTCGATTTTATTTATTAAATGACAATACTATAATACATAAGAAAAGGCAACACATTAAAGAACAAACAGATGAAATTATATAAAAGATAGGTAATGCAAATTCCCAAAGCATGGGAATTGTTTGTCCCATATCATAAACAAAAATCCGAGGCGTGGACCTGGATTTAGTCAAAATTGGGTTGAATTTGATTTAAAATTTAATAATTTTTTTTACAGTGTAAACGTTGAAAATAATTATATGAAGTAAAAACACGAAAATTATTTACTCATCTGTAAATAAATACATAAAACACTAATGAAGACCTGGCATGACAAATCTTTTCTTTGAAAATACATGGAAAATAACTTACATTGGTGCATGAGTTCCTCCAAGGGATTGGATTCAAGATCTGAGATATTTGCGTATTTCTTTTGTTTTTGAAACATAATTTCACCAACATGATGTAACAACAAAGTTTTTAAAAGAATATTCGTAAAATTTTAGAACAGGTTGACCACTTCATTCGTTATAACCTCACATTGCACATTGCACTACCACAGAAACCGCCATACCTACTGCCGATTAAATGGAATTTTTGCAGATTGCAGCGGGGTGGATGGATATCGGTACTCCCTTGTGATTAAAAGGTTGCGTACTGCGCATGTGTTGGCGGCTTGGTTTAGAAGTTTGAGTATTTTTTAGTCAGTAGGTGATTGATACTGATTATTGTGATTATTTTAACAAGGAAATATGATTTAAAATGTTTGTCTTTTTTATGCATTTGATCAGTATCGATTTAAAGTAATCGAGAATGAGTAATTTGTTTGAATCATAACGAAGATTATGAAACTGATTTAGAAAATAATTACAAATTAAATCAAAAAATTTAATCCGGCCAATAAAATCAGACATCTCTTGTGGTTAATCAACTGGATTTTTTACTGTGTACACATATTTATAAGAACTAACTTACGATGAGGAAAACTATTCCCTCTGGAAAGCCACCAAAAAATTTAAAAGACCACTTATGCATAGTCCACGAATCAGAACCACAGATAGAAATTGGGCAAAATTAAATCAACAAAAAGCCGAAGTGTTTGCTTCGTATCTTGATCAATATTTTAATTTATTGAAACTAAGATTATACAACAAATGTTACCATGTGAAGGTGAAGACGTAAATATTAATCCAGTAACACCCAAAGAAGTATAAGACGAAATTAGGAACAATATTAACCCAAAAAAGCTCCAGGTTACGATATTATAACCGGTGAAATTCTTCAGAAACTACCTAGGAAAGCTTTGGGTAACCTAACTTACCTGATAAATGCAGCATTTCGCTTAAAACATGTACCGGATGCCTGGAAAATGGCTGAGGTATTCATGATTGCCAAAAAGGATAAACCTCCGACTGAGGCCTCATCGGAGGTTTACACATTGGCTTTTGCCAATTGTAGCTAAGCTTTTCGAGAAACTACTGCTGAAGCGACTAAAACCTATTATTACTGAGAAAAAACTAGTTTCCCCTCACCAGTTTGGATTTAGGAATAAGTACTCGATAATTGACCAAGTATGTCGTAGAACAGATATAATTGAAAAATTCTACGAAGAAGAGCAAATATGTTCAACTCTATTTTGAGATATAGCTCAGGCTTTCGACCGGGCCTGGCAGGAGGGACTTACGTATAAGCTGGGAAAAATGTTGCCAAAACAATATACCAAGATATTAAAATGCTATATCTGTAGCCGAATATTTCGTGTGAAACACGAAAAAGCTTATTCCACAATAAAAGACAAGCGCAAGGTAGCGTGCTAGGACCAGTGCTATATCTGTTGTACACTTGCGATATACCACAGACCGAAAGTGTCACAATTGCCACTTATGCTGATGATACAGCTGCCCTATCAGTAGGATATAGTAGTGAAGAAGCTGCAACTAAACTCCAACAAGCATGTAACAATATAAGTAAACGGACTGAGGTGGAGAACAAGAATAAAATACAGTAAATCATCGCTTATTACTTTTGCTTAGAAAGAAAGGGAACAATTTATTTTCAATAACAATAAATAGTAGCAAAATATCTAGGAATAAATTTGGATGTCCGTCTAAAGTGGAAGCAACATATAAAAAAGGGTCCGAACTCAAATACAAAAAAAATGCGCTGGTTACTGGCAATAAAATCTCAACTGTTGCATTATAAACGCCTGAGTTATTGTATAACTTCTGCGATTTGCTTAATGTTTTTTATTCGAAACCTGTTGCAAAAACTCTCTTAATAGATTTGCAAAAAAACTCAGAAATAAATTCTTGTTACAAAACTCAGTTGTCTTAACTTTACACTTACCAAACCCTTGATGGTCAAATTGGACTGATCTTAATAGCCATAGTGAACGTTAGGAATTAATCATGAACTCTGAAATGCTAATATTAATTATTATACCTCAACTACAATAATTCAAATTATTTTATCAAAATGCCAGTTGCACTCCGTAAATACCTTTCTTTACAAACTCATCTTAGGAATGTTTTTTTCTCTCTACGAGTAATGTCAGTAAATCAAACTGCATATCAAGCACCAGGTTCTTTCGACAAACGGAATGCAAGATCACTGTCTCAGCGGAAAATATTTATGACAAACCATGTTATTTATTTCTTACATCTGATGACTCGATGAGTACCTACTAAGAGTTATTTTTCTAGTGAGCATTAAGACTGCCAGCTTGCTATGGGTTGGTATTGTTTAATTTTTTGTGTTTTGAATGAAATAAGTCCAATGGACAGCGACTTTTTTCACCTAATTTCGAATCCGAGATTCCGAAACGTTTTAGGCAGGTCGAAATATACGTGAGCAGTAAAATTTTAAGTGAGTTTTGTTTTTTCTGAAAGGACTTTATCCATAAACTTTGAGAAATTGTGCGTCAGTGTCACCTGTATGGAAAAAATGAACCCTTTAACAAGGGAGCCATGAAATAGTAAGTATATGATCTGGCAACTCAGCACGGGAGGCTGGAAACAGTAAACAGCTGATAGCGTGTCGTGTACGCACGTGTAAATAAAATAACGTTGGAAATGTTAAGAGACGTGTTTTATTGCTATGTTTAGTGAGTAAAAACACAATACCGAATAAGTGGGAGAGCTATATCCCACATACTTTCTCGCGGGACTAAAGAACTATTTTACGCGCTCACTGTTGTCAGATTAGGAGATTTATCGCAAAGTAGACATCCCAATTGCAAATATCTTTTTTTGTCTCACATATTATTATGTCTATGAAGGAAACGTAATAAGGATATTTCCCGCCAATCGTTCTTGAACCCAATCGATAATTGTTAAGGAAAAACGAATTTAACACAAAATAAGGAATGTGTTTCACACTAGTATGTATACTTTCACGAACTAAGTAGATGCTTACCCAAAATCAATATACCCGAGAAAAGGAGATACTTGGAATGGGAGTTTTTTTTCGTCTGTGCAATCACAAACATTTTCTTCAGTTCTTTTTTTCGGTACCTGGGAGTAGTAGAAAACTAAAACCCTAATTCAAAAATGAAATTTTTGACCATTACGATATTTTGTTCACGTTTTAATTTTTTTTTAAAGTTGTTACTACCATAATATATTTGAGAAACTGACTCAAAATTACCGAATGCTTAATATACTTCCGACATATTACTAAATATAATAATATGGTAACCAGAAACATCCATTCCTATATTTTCCAGAGCCCGCATTGCCCCCAAGGATATCCAACTAAAATTATTCAAAACATTTTGGAAGTTTCAGACGGAGTTCTATCAGTTTATGTATTAAATATCCACAAGAACATTGGTATTCCATTGCAAGTTTCGTTATGTACATACATTTAAATTATTTTGGGTATTTTTTTATCTGAGATAGCCCACGTACACTTCAAGCCTAAGTCCTAATGGACCGTGGGCGTCTGAAGAGACGGGAAATGTAATCTTAAAGGATTGGAGGTTGGGAGGTTAGAGGAAATTAGGAAATTTTTTCCGTAATCTGGATATAAAGGGGATAAAGGGATGCATACGTAACGCTCCTCTTGTTGTTCTGTTAGAAACAGTCAAGGGGAGAATTATAGCGGCTAGTTCTTCAGAGCAAGATCCGTGGACATATTGGTAGAAAAGGGACAAATCTCCAACAGCGCGGCGATGAACGAGAGAAGGGAGTTCTCTTGTGAGGACTGGGTTATTGATGAGTCGACTGGCTCTCTTTTGGATCGAATGAAGGGTGTTAAGTGTCGCAGGTGATTTCCCTACTCAAAGGGGAGAATTTTTTTCTGACCCGAAAGAATATACTGATGTGGCTATTGAAGTACCAGCATACCAGTGCTGGTACCAGCTGAGATCGTGTTCGAAAGTGATACCAACAAGATCGAAAGTTTATTTGTTCTGCAAGGCCTGGAGGGCAATCCAGAGGTAACGTACTCGTCTAGACGTATACGTTTACGAAGTGAAGATCGGGTATATTCGGGACGTTTTTTGGATGCGCTTTGCATCCCTCATTCAATTGGTTGCATGCAAGATGGCATCCTTTTTACCTTTAAGCTTTTCAGGAACCGCGTTTCCAATCTTACCAACCTTTCAGGTTACCGATACTTACGGGACACAAAACCATAACCGAAGTTGACAAAGGTACACGCCCTAAATGTAAGTTAGGAGAAATAGACTGCATTACCTAAAATGTACTTCGTATCTATAATGTATATTATGTGCCTCTTTTAATATACATAAAGTACTATTTGTTTTTAATACTGAAATAACGCACACTTTCATACCTATATATGAACAATTTACGTTTGCGCCCAATTTACCAATAGGATTAAACGGACCCTAAAATCCATGCGCACAGTTTATAAGTTCATGTTATGGAGCAGGTAACCTTCGCGCCCAATTTACCACCGCCGCGACAGATATGCGCCGATTAAAGAGAAAGCTACCCACCCAGGTACATAGTTTGGGTGGAAGACCGTTAGAAGGTAGTTTGTTAAGGAGTGCGGCATGCCATCCTTGGCCAAAGGCCTTGGAAATATCAAGAGCAATTTTTCTTATTTCTGACCAAAGAATCACCTGCAAAATATTGTCGATGGCACTGCGCAAACACCCAGTAAGTTCTCAAATTTGTTAATTTATTATATGTATTTTGGCTACACCCCTATTGGCTAAATCGCAGTCACGTGTCATCAATCAAACGCCAGTAGGGGGTTGCATGGCAATGCATGCCCCGAGGGCCCCACGTGCACGTGCTGCTTATCACAGAGAGATAATTCTAATGCCCTGTCGCTAATTTTAATGCCTTTAGGCACACAACACGTTACGGGGTTGACAAATAGTGGCCGGACTTGTTTAGGGACAAGCTATCGAAACACTATCACGTAAAGAATACGGAGTTTATTTTGATATAAAAAGTAGAAATAAAACAACAAAGAATAATTTTATTATTATTAGCAACGCGATGTACGAGGTTTAATTAATAACGGCCAGATTCTCCAACGCTAGACCGGTCTAATTAACCAAGCAAAAGTTTTAAACTGACAAGTGCAAGAATAAGACAACTAAGTTTCATGCTATGACTTTGTTTCCGAATTTTTTCGTAAATTTATAAAGAAAATGACAATTTTAGTACGTACTTTCCGCAATAGGTACTATTACCTACAATTTTAGGGAAGTAAGATGATTGTTTATTTTATCAAAAAGTAGAGAAGTTATGTTTTAAAAATAATATTCTCCAAATGTCCCCCTCAGCTGTTTCTACAGATTTTTTTTATCTAAGACATCCCACGTAGACTTCAAGCCTAAGTACTAACGTACCGTGGGCGTCTGAAGAGAAGGGAAATGTAGTCTGTTGGCATGGGATTTGAAGGATTGGAGGTTGGGACGGGAAGGGAAAACATCGGCAGGCAAGTGGTTTCATAATCTGGAGACCCTAGGTATGAATGAGCGAGAGAAAAAAAATTGTCAATATCATTTTGGCACAATAAAGAATATGCATATAATTCAAATAAATCTGAAATATTTTTTTATGTTCTCTACATAAATTAAATGTTATGGCGGTTGCTGTTATCTATTTATTTTGATCTTTATTAACAAACAAAAGGATTTTCTACTGCAAATTTTCGTGCGAATTTCAAAACTTTTAAAGCGTCATGCCATTGCCTGTGACCTCAAAAGTGTTTTTATGGCTCATAATGAGTTCACGACGAATTCCAGTGTTGTAGGGTCATCGAAAAATCAATGAGAATGGCATTTAATGCGTCACCCATTCAGTACTTAAAGTAGAAGGTTCCTTAAATCTTATTTATGTTTATTTCCAGCCGAAATCGGTCCAGGAACCTTTCAATTTTACAACAAAAACTGTCATTTTTGCGAAATTTTGACACATATTTTAATAATTTCGAGTAAATAAACTGCAATTCTTTGTTTTTATGACAATCTTCGAAAATTCAAAAATTTTCAAATTTCGCATGTTCCCGATGGAAATAAGCCTATTTATTTATAACTTTAACGAACAAATAAGCAATTTAAATTAGTGGAAGGTATTCTTAGATAATTAGCAGATAAAACAAACCCAAAAATAATCACTAAATAAGGAAAATAGTGTGAAATAATGTCGGGTAAAAATAGGATTTGTCGGAAAAAATCAAGAGAATTCAGTTTTTACCCCTTAAATACGCTCCTGAATGACCATTTGGTATTCATTTTAAAGTGTGATTATCCCTTTATAAGATAGTGTTGAAAAAAAATTAGATAGGAAAAGATACAGAGTGATTCCAATATACTCATGTCGAGGGCAAAAGAGTCAAAAAATCTAAATTTAATCGGCGATTGCTCAGTTCCTATACAAGAATGAAGAAACTATAAAAAATGAATACCTATCATGTATTTCGACGAGCTCTTTCCGATGACGATTTTAATTTGAACCCCCACAAGAAATTAAAAAAGAATTTATATTAATTAATTACATATCTGTGCATGAAACAATTTTATTTAAATTATCTTTTTTATTTCCTGAAACCCTGGTTGAAACTTCCAGTGACATTCTTTGTACTACGCTGAATAACTTCTTTTTTAGTTTCCCTCCATATTACACTTCTCAATCAGGTATAGTAGGTAAGTTTTCAATTTTGGGTGGACTTTTTTAACTTCACAAAGTTCTTCGCAATATGCGCATAACGGATATTTATTTCTGGTCTTTTTCCATTCTCTATAATCTTATTCTTTACAAATCTCGAAAACCACTTAACCGTAGAAATATTAAGCTTAAACTGTCAATGAAATAATCATAAATAACTAATGACGTTGTGTTTCAAAGCCATCTCTGTTAAGATATAATGTGCTCAAACTTAACTATACCATGTGTATAAAACATGATAATATATTAGAAAACAACGTTTCACCTAATTTAGTGAACAAAACATATTTCATAACACACAAATAGAGTTGTCTTAAACAGACTTACAGGCTTACAAACAAACCAAACACAACAAAACAAACAAAATTACCCTCATCGCTGCGCGACTCGGGATGATTTTCAAAAAATTCATGTACTGGAAAAATTTCCGTCAATAATTCAAGCACCTGGGAGTTTATAAGTGATAATTATAATATAATAATAAATTGAGTAAGCACTAATTTGTATAATAATGCATTACGTATAATAACAATAATTATTACATAATTTGTGAATACCAATACGTAAAAATTCATTTTAATTACCTAATCATGTTCCCATGATGACACTTAAAAGATAATTAACACCATGGTTTCCTGTATGCTGAATCTTTAATTTTTTCAAAAGGAAGCTATTAACTTTCTTATTAGAGATAACTGTTTTCATTATAAAGTTATTTACTATACCGGTTATCTCCTAAGCAAAATGCAGTAGTTATTAGATATTACTTGATGGTAATTTTTCCTTTTCTGGTAATCTTTATATGGACCCTATGTTGCCTTTTCTGTGTTAAGAAACATAACGTAAGATCAAAAAAACAATATCCTCAAAGTATGCTGTGGAATCAATTATGTCTTGAATTATTATTACTCTTGAAAGGTAACACAGGTAAAAGGAATAGGTGAATGAAAAATAAAACAGTCAAGTTCTAAAGTTTTTCGGCCAGATTCTCCAACGCTAGTCCGGTCTAATTTGACAACCAAAAGTCTTAAACTGACAAGTTTAAGAATAAGACAAATAAGTTTTATACTATGAATTTTTTTCTGAGGATTTTCACAAATTTATAAAGAAAAACGCAATTTTAGTACGTACTTTCCACAAATCAATAATAGAACTAGATTCATTCTAGCAACCCGTTCCAAGATGAAAATCATCTGGAAACCAAGCCAATCGCTGAAATATCAGAATAATTCATAAATTTTTATTGACGACTTATTAACAATGACATGACAAAAACCTGTCAAAACATAACTGATTAACTAGAAGATCTTAATTTAAACCAGTATACTAAATCTTAAACCTTCTTAGTGAATCTGAACGTTTATTTTTAAGAAAATTACATTATTGTCATTGTCATTGCATAATACACAATTAAAATAAAACGTATACCCCAAAGACCCTAAAAATTATAAATTTAAACTAAATGAGAGACGTGTCCACCTTTTACTTCCAAACATGTTCTCATTCTTCATTTCACAGCATCAAGAACATTGGTGAATACTTGGGGAAGTTGTTAGTCTCCTGAAATTTATTTGTAATTTTAGCCCGTAGATCTTCTAAATTTTCACAAGGGGTTTTGAAAACCGAGTTTTTAATGTGACGTGAGATCGCAGGACTGTGGTGGCCACCTAACGGATATATTACGACTAATGATTAGGTCTTCGAAAAATTCTTCCAAAAAATTTAAGTTATCAAGAGTTACGTGAATTGGTGCGTTGTCCTGCTGGAAGTAGCCTTGTTGCATCTCTTCATCGTCTAATGCGTTTTGCGAAAGAGAATGCTGTTGCCGAAATCTACTCAAAATTTGCTACGAAATAGCAAAAAATTGCAGATATACTGTTATATACTTTTTTGAAAAGCTTGCACAAATTTGAAAAAAAATCACTAAGAATAAAATTTTACACTTTTCTAAGATACTAATCAATAGGTTACAGTTGCGAGGTATCAAATAATCATGTAAGTATAATATTTTTAGAAAGTTAACATACCTGTATTAACGTTCTCCATTGCTAAAATACCACAAATACAATACTTTCAAAATGCAACGGTCCACAGCTCAAGCAAAATTGCAACTGATAATAAAATAGGTGTAAGTTACCCTTATTTCACCTAACCTACTTATAAACCTTCTAACCTACCTAATAATTCTAAATGGGATTTCTTGAAACCCCTTAACAGGAATGTTTATTACCCTATTATATATTAGCCGGTAATTACATCTATAATAAAGGGTCACTATTTACACTTTTGTCCACGGATCGTTGCACGGGTCGTTAACCAATGCTTTGTTTTATTCATAGTTTTGAGGTGAAAGGCACGGAAACAAACGGAATTGAAAATTCTGCAAGAATACACAATCTCGCATCTATTTTGCAACAATTTGACATATATATTAGTTTGTTAGGTATCTGTCAACGTCAGCAGTTAGTAACCTACATCTCGACTAGCATTATTGTTTCATAAATCAATGTCGTCATCGCTGACGTCATAAGACTTTCCTCTTCATTTTCCCCCCTAACCGTTGATCCGGAAAAATTATAAAAGTTTTGATACCGTTTATGAAACGATATGTCGCAAAAAATTCCTATATCATGTAAATTTTAAATTATTCTTTAGAACCCATATGGCTGTTATAAGCTACTATGTGCACTAGATGCTTTATTGGATCATAGAATAGAAAACAAAGAGGCTTGCTGATGACCAGTTTGGATTCGGAAGAAACCGGGGAACACAGGAAGCGATACTCGCTTTGCGAACAGTAATAGAGGGAAGATTAGGAGTTTGGCACTCATCGTGCATCACGTTTGTACATCTTGAAAAGGCATTCGACAATGTGGAGTGGAAAGTTCTGTTCAGCATACTGAGAGCCGTTAGAACACTACAGAAAAGCAGAGACAAAATGATCGGGCACAATCTGAGGTAAAGTTAGGTATAGGAAAACGAAGTACTTAGCACAGAATCGCCAAAGATGGAAAGTTGCTCAGGTTTGTTAAAAAAAAACTTACTATATTACACATTTTACGCAAAGTCGCCAATGTATACATTGTATATTCCAATTTAGGCCCTTTTATGTGCAAGCATCATCCCTTTTGACCCTTTTCAGTCATTCTAATGCATTTTGGGGGCTTTATTATGATACAGCATGTGATTAGGGCACATAAACTCCATTTTAATAAATCTTCATTGACTTTGGATACGCTAAAACATGTTAGCAGTGCCTAAAAATAACGTTAACGCTAGTTATTATGACTTTTAACTTCATGAAGTTTTGCGCTTTGAAGGAAATGTGGCAATGTAGCTCTGTGTGCCTTGAGCTTTCTACTTGTAGAGAACTACACCCAACTACCTGACCGGACACCCTTTTCTGGAAACAACTGGGTCCCCCATATCTTTCCACTGGAGAAGATTATAAAGATTATAAGAACTTGGCTTCTTTTTGGTGTAATGATTTTGTTGAAATGCAAAACTTTCTAGTGAACAAAACAACACCCAATAACTACTTATGCAATAATTTAACGAAACGACAATTACAACGAATGCACAAACTCCATAATGAATGAGATTTGCATATTTAACAAACTCTGAAAATGATATTATTGATTATAATGACTTTAAAATCGTTATAAATGGAGTTTTAGGTAAGCGAAATATCCCTAAATATAATACCTCTACCATTAATGGTTTTTAGGATATTGAGATTTCGGGGATTATAAAGAGCCAATATTGTTTTTAAATTAAAATTTGCATCGGTTTTAGAACCTTTAATTTGAAAAGTCTGCTAATTTTCCAAATCAGAATTTCATGACGTTAAAAAGGAAAACAGTGGACAAAAGTCCGACTAGCATCATGTCCTCAAATTAGGCAACGTTTTCTTCTGTTGTCGCGGTCACTGAATCTCCGGAACCTGCATTGTCTTCTCCGGATTCTTCCATCTATCCAATAATACAAGTTTATATCCATATTATTCACTGCTTATATTGAAACCTGTAAATCTTAGAACGAATTCAGATTGGAGAAAGATATTCATAAATGGCGTTTCCCAATAAATAAGCTACTAATCACTCCCTAAACTTTCTCTAACCACTAACAACACAGTACAGCCACTAATGCAAAAAAGCACTCGACTAATAATTAAAATTAAAATTAACAAAAGTTAAACACAAAGATTCCACGCTTTTTTGTCACTATCCGCACTACTAAAAACGAAAACTAACGTTTTTGTTCCTTTTAGAGTAAAATCTCTGTAAAATACACTTCCTGTAAAAAGATTTTACCAGAATAGGTTTGTTAGATTTTACGTTAAATTTATACAACACTGACAAAACAGTAGGTATAGCCATTAATGTAAAAGCGGCCCACTAACTAATTAAAACACAATGCTTAAAAGAATCATACGGTATTTTTTACTATCAGTACTGAAAAACTAAAAAGTTATTTATTTATTAAACAACACTACTCTTGCCGTCCTCCAAAATAAGTTATTTTTGACACAAATACTTTTACCCCTGACGTAACGAAAGATAGGCAACCCAAAGAACCTACCAATAGTTATTGTTGCATAAGAGATAGGAAAAAAATTGTGTGGAAATAATAACAGTGTTCAGCAATTCAATGTTTTTATCGGTTTTTCGCCAATTTTGCAATTCGCAGTTATATGAAACGAAAACAAACTTCCTGCGACTAGCTTTGAAAAATCTAAGTCTTAAATAATTTTACCCCTGTCTGGTTTTTGTTTATTTCAACATACACTACTGCTTAGGCAAGAATACAAACACGCGTGCATAGTATGAATGTTATCAATATTTTTGTTTAAATAATAATGTAGTTTCTTTTTGCCACCTAAAAAATGGTCTTCGTCGATCCGTTGTTAACTAAAGTTGGGTATATGCAGACCACTTTAAATTTAATTTAACTCTAATTTAACTAAATTTTTTTTAAGAAAATTTCAGGGCATTTAAGTATACAGATTATTTATGTTTCATTTACGCGGGCGCACATAATACCAAAAGTGTGAAAAGTTGACATTACTTTGGGAACAACTACGCCAGCTGTTTCAATTTCTGCGTTTGGTTATTGTTATCGTTTCGTGGTTTTTACTGCTTGTAAATTATGGGTAAAATCAAGTTTTCTAACAGACAAAAATGTTATACTCATTAAAAGAAGGGTTAGAATTCGGTTTCGATGTCTGTTTAGGGAATTTTATATTTTATCAGGCCATCTCGCACATGCGTAGCTTCATTTCCATTTAATTTAACCTTAAGAAGATAAAAGTTGGCGAACTTCTTAAAGTAAAATGAAAGCAAAATTAAATTAAAGTTGTTGTTAAATTGTGAATAAATGCTCTTTAATATTTTGCTTAGTTATATCTAGTTTGTGCTTTGATTATAGTGTTGCCTAGCCTAATAGGGTTGAAAACTAAATTAAATATATTACTTATAATATTTACGTATTATATAACGTTTGAGGGTGCAAAAATGCGATATAGATAAATCTCGACTTTAGAAAAACTCATTTGGAGGATCTTTTCAAAAAATCGGTAAGTTTCGATAATTATTTTCTTAAAATAATAACAACTTTCTGAGCGTGCTGTGCAAAACAAAATAATGGTTTTTTTTTGACAAATGCTGTAATAAAAGAATTTTGGTTATAATTTTACACTACTGTGTAGTTGTGCTCAATTAGTGTTTTTCGTTTTGATTTTTAACCCTTTTTTTAGTAGAAAGTTCAAGCTAGTAGGAATAATGCTCATCTCATTAATAATAGGGTGTCATAATTTTTTGTGTTGCCGGTACAACATATCCTGTTGCGTTCTGGATATAATGTCAACCGATTTCACGAGTGGTCTATATTTTCCCATATTAAGTAAAGAAATTAAAATAAAATACACATTTTTGGTAAAGTACGTCTGTGGAATTAAAAATATTGGATTATTTTATTTTTCGTTTTCACTCAAATGAATTAAATGAATTAAAATAATATTTAAGTTTGGCTGTATTATATATTTTTTCTTTATAAATATTAGAGCCTGTGACGTCAGGCTCTTCAGAAGGGTCGGACAAGGGCCAGTATTTGGGCATTTTTAAAAATAAAAAACATGTGCGATCTGAGGGAAAAAGAGTATTGGGTATGTCTGTAGATTACTCCAAGAGTCACCCATTCCAATATATGCAGTGCATTTCGTAACACCCTGTATATCTTTATATTTTTCGAAATTCAAATTCCCATCTCTGGTAAGGTTCACACCAAATTTCAATGTTTTTTATTCCCAAAACCAAATCGCACCTCATCAATCTCCAATCTACGACACTTTTTCACTTCGTGCTTGAAAGTTTTTTCTTTTTTATGGGCTTTATCTCCTGTCCGAAATCAGAAGTGGGAGCTCTAGCGCCCACGGCACTATTGTTCGCACCGACGTTTTATGGGACATTTTGTAATTGTCACGCGTGCCCTTAAGGATTATTAATAAGTCCGGAAGTCGGATATTTAATCACTTGGCAAAGAATGGTAAGGAAAATGGGGTATTTAGATTGCGAGGTTAAGACTATTATACATACTAAATCTATGAAGGTCGGTTTGTAAACAAACATGCAACCCTGTAGGATTAGGACTAATGGTTCTTTGTTTGTTATTATCAGTGCCTAATAATTAACACAATTGTTCCAAAACACAATTTTTGAGAATAATTTTTTTTCGAAACCTTACAGTTTCTAATCTATAAAGCGAATTCCCGCGAATATTGCTTTATCCGATAGCAGATTTTCTAGAGATTCTAAAAATATGTAACTTATTGTGGTTTTATTAGAGATTATGTCCAGAAATTCGTAAAAATTAAATTAAGGTATAAAAGTAAAATTTTTATGACCCTTTCTTTAAAAGTTTTTTAAATAAACTGTATCTTCCAATCTACAGCGAATTCTCGCGAACGTGTTTTAACCGATAGAAAATTTTCTGGAGGAAAATACTTTTAGATACAGCTTAAAATATGATGCTTTATAAAAAAGCAACATTTTTAGTTTAAGGCGGTTTAGACTGTCATGTAAACGTGCCACTTTACAAACTCATATTTTTTAATAACAAGAAGAAAAGCAGCCATAAATCTAAAAAGGGAAAACACTATTACTAACATCCCTCAAATCCTGCCGAGTTTCAAACTACAATATTTACTGAGCAATTTTTTACCCGGTCTCCCTGTCGGCACCCCATGTGTCAAAGTCGGTGCTAATAAGTCAACCTCCAATTGAATAGTGAGAGCCAGCAGCGCCTTTTGCAACTTCGAGTCCACATCAATTAGAAAGGAATATATTTTACAGGGTTAAAACTATAAGTAAGAATATTTGCAACATCTTTATCTCTCGTTATTTCACAGTGTGTATAGTGTATATTTTAAATTCTCTGCTAAGATGGTGGCCAAGTCACGTGGTATTAGTGGCATGCCTGTTTGATTCTGGTCTATTTAGTTTTGTTAGGTTGGTAGTATAAATTCCAGGATCGGACTTAAAAATTACACACCATTATATTTTGTAAGTTTATATCGGAAATCAATAACTTACTTTTAAAGTAGGTAGGTAGTAAGGTAAGGGAGCAAAATAAATGATCAAACAATTAAATACACAAAAACAGACATTGTATTTTTTGTCCTTTATTTGTACAAAAATATGTACTAATATAGGCGTGTTTTAAAACTCCTCTAATCAGATTAGTTAAGCAAAAATAGTATGCTTACCGGTGATTTTAAAAACACGCCTCGTCATAAAAACCATTCTTGGCTGTCAAAGCGGAGCATTAAAGATAAATTTAGAGACACAATCGCGATGAAAGGTCTTTACCGATTGGAAAATTTTAACGTTTACGTTACGTAGTTATGGCCTTACCTTGGCCGACCCCCACTCTTCTGCCTCTGACGTCACAAGCCCCGCTTCTTGTCAGGCACTAACTGCTTGGGCATCAACTACTTGAGCCTTAATTACTTAGGACTTAACTACTTGCGGTATGGGCTCTTTGGGCATCAACTACTTTGGTCTTAACTACACAGGCCTCAACTACTTATCATTTAGGCTCGAATGTCAAAGTTACAGTCATTTGAATTTTTTTTAAATTATATTTTAGGTTTAAAAAAATTCAAATGACTATAACTTTCTACTAACACATTTTTTCTGTTAAACTTTAAGAACTGTCGATGAAAGATGTAAAATTTGTTTAGAAAAAATAATAAATAAAATACCTAAGCGTGTTAATTTTTGTCCCAGATGGCTCAATTCAAAAATTCAACATTTTTTCGCAAATTACAAAATATTTTTTGTCTTTACCAAAACATTCCTAGTAGGCTCACTATTAAAAACCCTGAAATTGGCATGGGTCCCATAAGTACCAACAGATATATAACTTCGCGGGCCGCTATAGATAAATACCAACAACAAAATAGTAAATAAAACCCAAAATGTTCAAAACTGAGTTCACTAACACTGTCAAAAAAAACAAACACAGAAAAACGCAGTTACGTGCCAGCTAAATACGACCCACCAAAATTTGGAATCTGGTAAGATTTCGAAGTTACTAAATCAGCTGGATGATGTCAAGTGGCTGGTGTCAAATGTCGAAATACGAAAGAATTCAAAGTAAAGACTTTAATCACGATTTAACAGATTTAGAACACAAGATAAAGTTTGGCGTGACCATTGAGCTTTTTACATTTTTATCTTTTATAATTTGATAGTAATGACCTCATTATTTAACAGATTCAGAGCACAAAATGGAGTTTGACGTGACAGTTGAATTTTGCCCACTTTATGTTTTCGGTTTTATCACTAAATGATAATTAATAGCGTAAGATTCTGAAGTCGCCACCCACGAATTATTCTGCTGAATGGATGTGCAAAAAAATTTGAAAATAAAATTTTCAAATCAGGAGTGGGATCTGTTAAAGATTCTAGATCCTATAGATCTTGGTGATCTGGACGAGGTTATCCATGCATTGGAATGAGTTCACATTCTTTGACGCCAAAACAAACCATTCTAAACGACACTGTAAACACAATTTGTAAACATTGGCCACATCTTATTTTACCTTGTATTTTTGTACAAAAAATACGTTAGAAGCATCACAAGATTTACTAAAAGTAATAAAAGCCCTAAAATATTTTATTTTTCTGCTAAATAATAATAAATTTAAGTTAAAAAGGTTTTATTATTTACAGGTTATGTTATTTCTAAAGGTGTTTATTTAAAGTCGCTCCGAGTCATTTATAAATCTATATAAATCTATACGTCGCACTTTTTCTTTTCTAGTTCATTAGACAAAAACGTACGTGTAACCGAGTGTTCAGACCGAGGTTCAGCCGTGTTCCTAAACAACCATAACAGACAGCAACACTTCTGAGCTCCAACACTCCAATGCTAGTTTATCTCTTTCTACTACCATTCTTGATTCAATTACGTAGTAATTCGTAGTCTTGTCTATGTTCGTAGTTCGTAAACTGCTCCCCCAAGAGAATAACTAACAACAAAATATAAGGCTTCATGTTCGATACGCTCACAGTATACAGATATCGAATCCTTATTATAATAAATCCATGCATTGGAAAAACTGAAACTTACACAACCGTAACTGGCAAGTTGCATACTTACTTAGGTTTGCTCAAATTTGTTCAGGTCTGCTCAGTTTGATCTAGATAGATAGAAAAATTGTGAAAACTGCATTGAAAATGGAAAACAATCCACTCTAAGCTCAAATAAATAAAATACCATCTAGTTTGCAGAGTTTGCAGTGATCTTCCCTATTGTTGGAGCCCTATTAACTGTAAATCCAAGCCTAATTGATTTGTGTGGATGGCTTGAAACATGTTATTTACAGTCAAGCTAACCTAACCTAAATCTGCGTCATTTACTTGATTCGTTTCACTTTTCAAGTAACCCTGGTAGAACTCAGACATAAACAAGAGGGCATCAGCTGACACGAAGTATTAGTAAGTAATAGTCGAGATTATAGTCATTTTCACGTCGGATTTCGACTGTAATTCTGCAAAATCGTTTTTAATTAATAATCTGGATAAATAGTCCTGGAGATTTCTAACTGCACCTGATATGTCCTTGATAGACAGAAGGGGTTGCAACATGTGAATTCTTGTGTCAAAATTGGTAAGTAAGTGTATTGGAAATTTCGCTGTGTCACTTAAAAATGTAATTGTTGTCGTCTTCTTAATGTTGTCACTTCAAATACCTCTAACTCTTAAAATTGACTAGTTTAAGTCTTAAGCGGAGTTCACACTGGTCAAAACTATAAGTCCCTTGAAGTCAAGTCCCTTGAATTCAGGTTTGTGTTCATATATACACAATATCAGCTAGAATTTTAAAGGCGACCGTTGACCCATGTCAAAGTATTTGCCAACTTACAATTTAAACGTTCCCTTCAGAAAACGCCTCGCGGACACAGGCAATCACTGAATTGATGAGAGATGGAAATATAAATGGCCATACAATTATATGTACGCGACGAAGATACATATTCCGCATCTAATCCTTGCAGCCGGAAAACCGTCAGCAGGTGTAATATGTGCAGCACCTCACATCGAATGCCGTGTAGATGGGCATCCTTTTCTTACGCCTTTGCACCGGCATATCTCTTTCCGGCAGTCTTCAACCCGTCTTGTATATTCCGCGTTCCTTCGTTATT
The DNA here is from genome assembly GCA_963971165.1 of Philopedon plagiatum. NCBI lineage: Eukaryota > Metazoa > Arthropoda > Insecta > Coleoptera > Curculionidae > Philopedon > Philopedon plagiatum. The sequence goes on along the minus strand of OZ020192.1, from coordinate 123,702,292 downwards.
ACAGAGTCGTCCCGTCCGATTTTGATTTATGACGCGTGAAATCAAAGTTTGTTTTTAGGAATATGTTTGCGGGTTTTCTGTGTTTTCGGAAAGCATTTTTCCATTATTTTGATTATTTTGTGCTTATTAGACCTTTTGATAGTATATTGTTGTACTTTATGTATCTGTAAAGTGTTTCTTTTATTGGAAAGTATGTAAGTAGATAAACATTTGCTTAACAATTATCTAGACAAACATTACCCCAAAATTAATTAGTGTTATAGGAATTATTATCAGCCAGATTCTTCATCGCTAGTCCGGTCTAATTAGACAACCAAAAATTCTAAACTGACAGGTGTAAGAATAAGATAACTAAATTTGATACTATGAATTTATATCTAAACTTTTATAAATGAACAATTTTTTTTTAATGAAGCTTACTAAAATTGGAAAAGAACCTCGGAGCCCGAATTTTGAAAAAAAAATTCAATTATTTTAAATTAACCACGAAGAAAAATATATATTTTTTTAAGAAATAGATCGTTTAAATAGCGGAATATGGTGTTTCAAAAGGCGTCCACTTTAAGATGTCTTATATTATAAGCTTTTTGGGTCGCTGATTCTGAAAATCGGGGTCCCGAACCCTTAAAATATGGGACAACCTCCGAAAATTGGAAAAAAACACCACTTTTGAAGGGGTTTTTTGCAATATTCCAAATATTAATTTTATATAACCTTAGAAATAGCCCTTATGTAACATTCGTTTCCAACTTTAATTAATTTACATCAAATTGTGTCAAATTTTATAAAGAGGAGTTAAACAAAGAGGGTGAAAACTACCCCAAAAAAAGATGTAAAATGAAAAACGCGTGTCCATTTTTTTTTACTATTTGCTTTCAGTTCGAATATGTGACCACTTTTAAACAAAAATAAATTATTTGAACATCTCTTGGGGGTAAAACTACCCTTATATACTCCAAATTCAACCCCTATTTTGTACATTTTGTACCCTTAGATTAAGTTTCGGGGGTTGTCCCATATTTTAGGGGTTCGGGACCCCGATTTTCTGATCTGTGACCCAAAAAACACACTTTAGAAAATTCACCCTGTAGAATTACCTAATTGATAGTCTACTTGCCAAGTTGAATATGTTTAGAATATGTGCATGCACTGGTATTGCGTTCTAACACAGTAGAATCATAGTACGAACTACGTAAGTCGGTTGCCTGTTGTTTATTAAAACCTGGCAACACCACGTAACTTATCCAGAGTTGCACGCGACCATTTGGCAGTGGGGCGATTTGTCAAATTTTCTTTCTCGGTGTCTACTTTAAATAATGGCTGGCTTCATTGGCTCTCCTGATAATTAAATAACTTGGGATATGGCAGTTTTTCACGGACTTTGAACGTGTTTGATTAATATTGGCCATTTCCAGGCGCATGAATAAAACATTTCCGATAATAAAAGTACGGACAAGTCGGGAAAATAGTAAAACGAAAGGGAATGTTTATTGGGAGATTAGGAATAGCGGCTTTTTGTCATTAAATTAATTCTAAATGGAATATCTTATGATCTAAGCTGCACAATAAAAATAATACGAAAACAAAACTGAACCAAATAGGGAATATGCATATAACCCAAATAAATCTGAAATATTTTTTTTATATTCTCTACATAAATTAAATGTTCATGGCGGTTGCTGTTATCCATTTATTTTGGTCTTTATTAACAAAAAAAGAATTTAAAACTGCAAATTTTCGCGCGAATTTCGAAACTTTTAAAACGTGATCCCATTGGCTGTGTCGTCAAAACTGAACTTATGACTCATCATGAGTGCATGGCGAATTCCAGTGTTGTAGAGTCATCGAAAACTCAATAAAATTGGCATTTAATGCGTAACTCATCCAATGAAATATCCCTGCACTTAAAGTAGAAGGTTCTTAAAATCTTATTCATGTATACTTTAAGCCGAAATCGGCCCAGGAACCTTTCAATTTTGCAACGAACATTGGCATTTTTGACATATCATCTTAATAATTTCAAGTAAATAAACTGCAATTCTTTATTTTCATGGCAATCTTGGAAAATTCAAAAATTTTTAAATTTTAGATGTCCCCGATGCAAATAAACCTTTTTATTTATACCTTTACCGAAAAAATAAGCGATTTAAATTAGTGGGAGGTATTCTTACATAATTAATGGATAAAATAAACCCAAAAAGAATCACTAAATATGGTAAATAGTGTGGAATAATGTCGGTTAAAAATAGGATTTGTCGGGAAAAATCCAGAAAATTCGATTTTTACCCCCTAAATACGCTCCTGGATGACCCATTCGGTATTCATTTTACAGTGTGATTATCCCTTTATAAGATAGTGTTGACAAATTGTGGAAAAAATAGATAGGAAAAAATACAGAGTGATTCAAATGTACCGATGTCTAGGGCACAAAAAGTAAAAAAATCGAAATTTAATCGGCGATTGCTCCCTTCCTATAGAGAATGAAGAAATTAAAAAATATGGATAACACATACATTGACGAGCTCTTTCCGATGACGTATATGGGATTTTAATTTGAACCATTTTGACCCCACAAAAAATTAAAACCTGCGAAATATTTGGGTCAAAAATCTAAATTTCCAGTTTTTCCAAATATTTCCATTTTCCAGTGATTTTAGGTTTAGGTAAGTGTATTGCAAAAATATTATTTGAAAAAAATAATGCACATAAGGGGGAATACGCAAATTTATAATAATAACAAAAACAGTATGTTTTTCTTGAAAAAAAAATAAATATACATACATAAAGGGGAATACACAAATTCATAATAATAATAACAAAACAGCATGTTTTTCTTGAAAAAAAAATGTACATACATAAAGGGGAATACACAAACTTATAATAATAATAATAATAATGACAAAAACAGCATGATTTTCTTGAAAAAAAAAATATATATATATATATATATATATATATATATATATATATATATATATATATACATTCAAAATCTTGCGTACACTTGTGGTTGCATTTATCTATGAGATCTACTTTTTAAATATAAGGTCTATCCTTCGATCTTTAAAGCTGCAAATTTATCAATAATATCGTCATAAAACGGTTCTACGGTACTAGCGCGATACTATTGAATTCTACTTCCGAACGCCCCGATACTCCTACACCCATGCATAAGCTTCTGCAGCGACAACTGCCGGTCGCACCGTTCTAAAATTAGCTACGCGTCTCTACCGCCCGTTGCCAGAGCGACCGTCGTAAACAAATCTCCTTACTTGTGGCGTACTACTCATCCTGCCGATTGCGCTTCACCACCATTTCACCACCCCCGACAGTGATATTCCGCGACGCTCTTATGAGTAATGTGTTCAGCGCGCTACGGGCTGCGTTTATGTTATTCTCTTATGAAAAATTATTAATTTGATCATTTATAATAAAATTGGATCAAAAATGTGTTTTTATATAAAACATACTACATTATTAACGTAACAATGTAGCTCATAAATTAAATAAAGTTAAAAATATATTTTCCTTTTATTTATTTTTGGAAATTGTAGGTGAAGCGGTGCTTCACCTGCGTCCCCTGACGAGCCGCCACTGGTCTGGAAATGGCATTTTTCGACCTAAAAAAATTCAAAAGAATTACTTGCCATTTTCTGATCCTCACCAGTTTCAGTGGAGTTCTGAAGCTCCAGGTCCCCGACCACCTCCGAAAATTTACATCGATTTAATTCACATTTGCGACCTGTAGTTGAATTATTCCTCTATCAACCCAAAAAATGCGATTTTTCTCCCTCTGACTGTTTTCGAGAAAATCAAACCTGTTCGACTTTAGGTTAAGCTTTATGTTAACATGTAGATTTTTGCTGATCTCCTGACGTCACTTTTCAAGGACAAATGTGGCTGCTTTTTAAATTGTAATAAATTATACCGAAAAGTAAACATTTTTTGTAGCTAAATTATCCTAGTAATTTTCGTCGATATTTTTTTGGGTTTGTAATGACTTCCTTAAGCGATTTATGCAATAAAAAAAATATGTGCATATTATTTATTGTTTATTTCTTTAACCACGTAAGAAGTCTATAAAAGATACCCAATAAAAATGGCTCTGCTACAATGTTAAAAAACCATTATAGTAGTAATGTGTGCCTCATATCCTGCTCTTATAAATGAATTAATTATTCACGAAACAATCTGTTTCCAACTCTCAAAACAACGATACTCCTCCAATCTCAAAAACGCTTAATTAAGTAAATGTCCCTTGCATAAAACCTAATTTAAATGTATAGAATTGCCGTTGTATCTCTTGTACATCTCCCTGTTTTATAACTACACCCTTTCGTTACTCACTAACCACCAGTAAAATATTTGTCCCCTGGGTTGATACTTAATATACGAGATTCATAGAACGGGAGCTCGAAAGAATTTTCAACTTTCAATTTTCAGAAAATATTTATTTAGGCAATACATTTTTTAATATTTTCTTTTTGAAACCACAGTTTTGTTGTATGTGTTGAATTCTAGCCAGTGGCGGATTTAGGGGGGGGGGCGCCCCCCCTCTGAAGCCTCGTACAAAAGCTAGATTTTTTTGGCATTTTTAATTTACATGCTATCTCATTGTTTCTGAAAATATTCCTCACACAGCTCACACATTTCTTCAAATTTTGCGCTGAATCGTTCTGACTTCAAAACAATTAACCAAATAGCTTTAAAAAAAAAACATTCTTTTGGTAGTAAATTTCTTCGAAAAACAGCTTTTTTGAAAATGGATTAACGAAACTTTTCAACAATATTTTCTCGAGTACATATATTTCGAACGTACCTATATTTTTTGAAAAATGTCCTGTCAGCTTTTTCAAAGATGCTTTTTTGAAAACGAATTTATGAAATATTTTCTTGAAAACACGTATCTCGAAAGTACATTTTTTAAAAATTAACTTTAAAAAATAACACAGCCCCACAAAAACAAAAATTGGTACTCCTATCGAGACAACTATATCCCTATGTAATTTTCGACGCTGAATCCGAATCCGAGGTCAAAAAAAATCGTACACCCCCAAAATCAACCCCTAGCGCTAAAAAACTCCTCAGCAGGTTAAAAATGACTTAACGCTCCACGAATAGTCTTAAATCTCAATAAATCGATGTAAATATAAACATTCAAGTATATAACGCATAAATACAAAGTTAACACTACTTTCCATTGAAAATTACCCCCATGAGTCGGTGAAAACTACCCCTCATACAACAGGAAACTTAAAAAAATGCAGTGATTGCAAAAAAAACTTACGATGCCCAGTTTTTTTGCAAGCAGTGAGTAACTGCATTAGTTCCGATGCGATGCTCAAAATCTACCCCCACAGAGGGGCAGAAACCACCCCTAGATTAAAAGTGCAAGGAAAATCGGGCAAAAAATTTTGTCATCGTGATTTCTATTTTAATCGATGCTAAAACTGGCTAAAGATAGGCAGCACTGCAGTTTGGAGGTGAATACTTACACATTGCATCAACGTCATTCAGTGACATCCCCATGAGGTGGTGAAAATTACTCTTCATATAATTATATAATAAATTCAAAAAAATAGTTGCAGTACCTTTTAGAGAAGCTCAAAATATCTGCATTTTTTTATTTAAGAAGAATCTTTGACAACGTACTTGAGTACCCATATTATGAAGTAGCAAAAATTTACCCGTAGTCTTAATAATTCAATTAAATTTATTCTTTCTTTTGGTACTTAATATCTTTTTTATTTGTTTTCGAATGATCTTCTGACCGACTGCCGTTTATGCTTTTCAGACGTATCTCTTTTTAAGGATTTAAATTTAGGGGTGGTTTCCGCCACTTTTTGGGGGTAGTTTTTGAGCATCGCATCGAGACTAATTCAGTTACATACTGTTTCTAAAATAACAGAGCATCGTAAGCGTTTTTGCAATCACTGCAGTTTTTTTAAATTTCCTGTTGTGTAAGGGGTAGTTTTCACTCACTCATGGGGGTGATTCTCAATGGAAAGTGGTGTTAACTGTTTATATTTAATTCGATGTATTGAGATTTAAGACTATTCGTGGAGCGTTAGGTCATTTTTACCCTGTTTAGGGAGTGTTTCTAGCGCTAGGGGTTGATTTTGGGGGTGTACGATTTTTTTTGACCTCGGATTCGGATTCAGCGTCGAAAATTACATCGGGATACAGTTGTCTCGATAGCAGTTCCAAAAGAAAAAATTTCTGTAGGGCTGTGTAATTATATGAGAAGTAATTTTCACCCTCTCATGGGGATGTCACTGAATGACTTTGGTGCAGTGTGTAAGTATTCTCCTCCATACTGCAGTGCTGCACATCTTTAGCCAATTTTAGCATCGATTAAAATAGAACGATGACAACATTTTTAATCTAGGGGTGGTTTCTGCCCCTCTGTGGGGGTAGATTTTGAGCATCGCATCGGAACTAATGCAGTTACTCACTCCTTGCAAAAAAACCGGGCATCGTAAGTTTTTTTTGCAATCACCGCATTTTTTTAAGTTTCCTGTTGTATGAGGGGTAGTTTTCACCGACTCATGGGGGTAATTTTCAATGGAAAGTAGTGTTAACTTTGTATTTATGCGTTATATACTTGAATGTTTATATTTACTTCGATTTATTGATATTTAAGAGTATTCGTGGAGCGTTAAGTCATTTTTACCCTGCTGAGGTGTTGTTTAGCGCTAGGGGTTGATTTTGGGGGTGTACGATGTTTTTTGACCTCGGATTCGGATTCAGCGTCGAAAATTACATAGGGATATAGTTGTCTCGATAGGAATACCAATTTTTTTTTTGTGGGGCTGTATAATTTTTAAAAAATAGGTATATTTTCCGAAAATATATAGTTTTTTGAAAACAGTATTTAGAAAATTAAATTATGAACTAGTAGCTTGGAAAATGTTAATAAAAAAAAGACGAAACAAGATCCTGAACAAACCTAAACTCACCTTTTTGGGTTTGATCAGGTTTGCTCAGGTTTGGTATAATACTTTCTCGTAAATTACTTGTTCAAATATCCGAAGAAATTTAATTTCGAAAAAGATGTTCTCTGAAAAAATGTATTTTTGAAAAGCGCTTAAAAAATTTGAAAATTGGTTTTAGAAAAATTGTACTTTCGTAAGTACTCGTATATCCCCCTAAATGAGCAGAAGGCATAAATATGCTTCAATAACACTTTCATAGTAATCAAACAATTTGGCCTGTCGCTTGTAAGCTAAAACGACCAACTGTTATGATTTTTTTTCAACAAACATCTTTTTAATGTTAAATTAAGTAAATTTTTTTGAAAAACACTTTCTTCGAAAAATGCTTTTTCGGAAATGGATCTACAAAATTTTCTCGAAAATATTTTTGTTTAAAAAAGAATCTAGATTTTCTGGCTTAGAAACGAAAAATGAAAAAATGACAAAAAGATCCTGAACTAACCTAAACGAACCGTTTTTGTATTCAGTCAGGTTTCCTTGGGTCTGCTATTTTACTCTGTAGTAATTTACTTTCAAAAAAGTGTTTTTTTTTTAATATAAATGAAACAATGTTTGAAAAATTGTACTTTCTAAAAAAAATTGATTAAAAAAAATGATTTCGAAAAGTTGTTTAAAAAAATTAGAAAAGTTGGTTTGAAAACATTCCTAGTTTTTTAATATCTAGTGTACATTTCTTAGAACAATAAAAAAAATATGTCGCACACGAAGTTGCCCCTTCATTTTGGTATATAGGTACTTTTATGTATCTCGAGGTAACATTGCGCCCCCCCCCCCCCCCCTAGACGTTAGAGTTGTAAACATAGGTGGGTCCAGGGGCGTCTTTACAATATTTGAAAATAAAATTAAGATCCAATTTGAAAATAAAATACAAAAATCCCAAATACGAAAAGTCTTGGGTTAAAGTAATAGAAAAATATTTTACTCACCCAATGTATGTATCCCACAATATACCCTGAGGCCAAACGCGTGTAATCTAGTTTTGAGCCAATGTAAACGCCTGTAGCTTTAAAATACCTTCTACAGTAGACTTTTTAATATTGTACGCTTTAAAGTAAATAACATGTTTAAAACATGCTTTTCACCGAGTGGCAGAAACAATTCAAACCAAGTATCCAGATGTTGACAAGCTAATTGCCAGCACCAAAAAGGTTTTTACAAAATGTCCACAAAGGATTAAAAAAATTTCACCAGTTGTGCCCCGGTGTTACCGAACCCCCACAGCCCGTATTAACCAGATGGGAAACGTGGCTGAATTCTGCATTTTATTACTATCAACATTTTCACTCTGTAGTTTGTCAGTTCGACCCAAAAATTGCCATCTGCATTACAGAAACGCAACAACACTTTATTACCCTAAAATCGAAGCAGATTTGCGTCATATAAACGCAAATTATCGTGTATTAGTAGATGCTATTGACAGCCTTTAACATAGTTATTTCTAACTCGTTGCACATAGTTGATAATAGCGGCGTTCGGTAATTCAATCTTTTTCATCGTTTTGTTCGGAATTATTGACAGGCACGTGATCGGTCGTACTGTTTACAATAATAGGTCATGTGACCGTCAAAAATTCCGAGCAAAACGATGGAAAAGATTCAATTGCCGAACGCGCTTATGTAAATACATATCTACAAACTTTGATAGCCTTGTTATTGAAGCTGTGATCAAGTTTAAGTCATTGTTATACATAAATCAGGATTTCGCACAACTACGTCATATTGGGCAGTTCGTAAGTGCTGCAATTGCGGCAGCAACTTGCAGTGTTTAAGATACGCAAATATTACATCTTTGAATGTAGAGCGTTCATTTTAAAAATACAGAGCAATCTTCACTTTAAAGCGGACAAGATTAAAAGAGTCTACTGTAAAAGGCAGCTTAATTCCACAGGCGTTTACACAGGTTCAAAACTAGATTACGATTACGAAAAGAGACAGGGGGTTAAACGTTAACTATAAATTAACAAAACGTCTTTGCACATCGAGCTCCTTGTCTATAAAAGATTTGTCTCGGGCTGATACCTAATATTGAATTTACGATTTTAAGTCCTGAATAAAGCTCTTAACTGTGTAACCCACTTCCATTCTTATGCAAATGCTTAAAACATCCCTATTTAACATTTCAGTTCATTTGGAAGGGTTGAATCTAATCCGGCTGTATGGAGGTGTAGACACTTTCGTCATTCCATTAGTAATAGCTTTAGGCATTGCAAAATTCATTTTTGAAGTAGAGACTTTTTTTAAAAGGCACAGAGAGAGTATTCAGCTCATTACTACTATTGTTGTTTTAACATGTTGTTGCTCATTCATTTCTAATATTGGCCTCTTTTGGTCTGTTCATGGGGGTTCTTTTGGTAATTCATGGGCGTTGTCGTGAAACGGTCAAGTGCGAGTTCGACTCGCGCATAGAGGGTTCCTTAAAGTATATATTTTCAATTCTCTCGCAAGATGGTGGCCGTCACTAATGGCATGGCTGTTTGATAGGTTGGTAGTATAAATTCCAAGATCGGACTTAAAAATTATACACCATTAATAACATCAAGTGAATTGTACTTACTGCGCTTTTAATAATATACACCAACAACAAAATAGTAAATAAAATCTAAAATGTCCAAAACTGTTTTCACTAACACTGTTAAAAGGTCAAGCACAAAAGCAAAGTGACGCGCCAGCTAAATACGGCCCATTAAAATCCCGATAATATCGATATCCGATAATATTTCGAAGTTACTAAATTAACTAGATGATGTTAAATGCCGGTGTCAAATGTCGAAATACGAGAGAATTCAAAATATACACTTTACGCTGACTTTACCACATACTGTATTGTAAATTTCTCGCATAACGCAAAATTCTCATTAACTGTGGTAACGCTAACCCTTGAATAAATATCCAGAGGCAGCGATGGCGGAAATAAGTAAATGCGTATAGGTTAAATATACGTATTACTAATATATAGCGAACGACGAAAAAATGATGAAGCAAAGACGTAGCCTTTGGAAACAATTGCTAACCAGTCACATGCCGTACTGAACATCCCTCATAAATAACCACGTGATTTGCCCAGCCAGTGAACTCAATACTACGTACCGCCCAGCTAATCAAAACACGAAATATGACAACATGGCCGCTCGCCCCTGTCATATTCAAAAGTTCAAGTTTGAATCTGACAAGCCTTCGATTTCGCCGTAGCGTTATTTTGTGAATAATCTAATGATCTTTAATTCAAGTTATAATAAAATATCAGAAAAACCAGTAAGTATAAATTATTATTATATACTTTAAAGTACAATAATGAAATAGAGTTAATAATATTTTAGATAGAAACGGAGATCTTGTTTCACATGATTTTGGTTAGGTAGGTAATTAATTATTTGAAAATATTTTGATTTTAATTATAATGTATTATATAAAAATTAATAATTTTGATAAATTATACTTACCTATTTTGAGTTTTAATAATTCGAGCTTAAATAATGTGTTTTTTATAGTTCTAAACGATGCCTCGCTTTATTTACATAATGTTCTTACCCGTTTTGCCTCAAAATGTCATTGTTATTAAAAATGAAGTCTTCACTCTTCCGTTTACATTCTCGTGAAGACTATCCGCCGCTGCAATTACAAGTTTCACTTCTTGCTGCTTAAAACTGGCATTATCGGTACAATAGCTATGTCATTATCATAGGCGTTTCTAGGTGGGGGCTTGGGGGGCTAGGCCCCCCCAAATCTCGAATTAGCCCCCCCAAATCCAACTGATTGGCCTAGCCGCCTATAAATAAACCAGGGACTTAAGCCCCCCCAAATATGTAAACCGGGGGCCTAAGCCCCCCCAAAAATAGAGGTCTAGAACCGCCTATGGTCATTATTGTAAATAGGATAATAATTAATCCACTTTTTGACAAATAAAAACACATTTTCTTTACTTTTGAAAGGTAAAAAGACGAAAAGGAAACCGACAAGCTCACATTTTAAACTGCCGTCAGAACTGACAGTGACAGTCCCGTCAAAAGTTCTGGTACATCACGTGGTACAACACCAAGCAAAAGAATATTTTATCTTTGCTTCAATCAAATCTTTGAGGTCCAGGGGGGTAAATGGGGACCAGGAACTTAAAAGCTGGAATATTGAGGGCGACTAATTGAAATAGGTACCCCTGGTACTGAAAAAAGTCGCTCTTACGCATGAATAGCTTGTACCGCTTAACATCAGGCGAGGTGTAGTCAGAATAATATGTAGTGCTAAAGGTCTGAATAAAAATTGTAAGTAAAAAGAAAAGAAAAACAAAAACAAGAAAAAAACAATGACATGTGTTTTTCTTTTTTTACAACAGTCCACTCTACAAAAAACCCTATCAAAGTTAGCAGCACTGTGTTCGCTATGAAAACACATTTGACGTTGTAAAGTTTAGGAAAATTCAGTATTAGGTCTGCGGAAAAAAATAATGCGGCAAGTGGTCTACAGGGAAAAAGTTTGAGGACCTCTGGTCTAAAATCTAATGGTCCTTGTTTTTTTCTATCAAGTAACTTAATACTTTTTTTAAATGTATTTCATTGAGGAGCAGTTATTACACGCGACTTCGCTAGCGGATATGTATTATAATCCTGCAAACAGTGCAACTTTGAGTTTTCCTTTAAAACTACCACGATTATCCCAAGATTAATAGCCACTTTCTTGCCCATCAACCGATTCAAAACAGCCATTTATCAACCCATTATTTATACAAGTTGTTTCTCGGCTCTGTCCGAGGTGAGCAGCCGCAAAATCGTGTTCTCGATTTCGACCTGCGGGCGGTCGGACCGCGCTGACCTCCGACCCTGATTACTCTTTGTCCAGGTACTGCAAGAAATGCATTCGTTTAACACCACAGTCGAGCCCGGGGCACTAACAGATTAGATAGTCAAGATTCTCACAGATTAGCGAACCGTTTTGTGCAAATGTCTCGTAATTTTGTCACTATTCGAAGAAATAATGTTGTTCGATTGCCATAATTGACGATGATGGCGTTGTACTATGATGGGAATCTTAAAAATTGTTTCACATTGCAATTTGGATCACTGGGCCAGTGCTTCAGTTTAAAATATCGATCTACAAGGATGGGATGGAAAGTTTGCGGCCTGACAAAGAAAACAGCAAAAAATTGGTTAAAAATGTTTTTATTTTTCTACATAGTCGCCTTAGATCGGAAGGATTTTTAAATTCATTTGACCGATAAAAAAGTTTAAGCCCTTTTATTTTCTTATATAAAATGTATGCCAGATTCATTTTTTGCTTAGTCGGTCAATTTTAAATATAAAGTTTTGCCATGATTTAAAAGTTCATACTCGGTCAAATCGAAAACGTTACTAAAGAATCCAAAAACATCATTAAAACTGGACTTAACACAAATCAGTCTTGCAATGAGATTAAGGTTTGGTCAATGATTATTTTTAAAAACATAATTTTAAAGGTTTGTTTTGGATCCACAACTGGTTCATAGTCCAAAAGTTTTTATGCTTAATAAGTAATAAATTATTACAATTTTCGTTGTATGAACATGCGTTTAATTTTTTGGCTTAAAATATAAAACACGTACAGTGGCCAAGAGGCCATTTGGCGCCCCTTGGACATGCCGATGCCGCCCACGTGCGCCGCACGCTTTGCACTCGTGCTTGCGGGGGCCCTGGTCCAATAAATTAAAGCTCTTGTGAGTAAACTTAAAAAGTGCACATAACGAAACAACGTTAAAAGTAAATTAAATGTTTAATTAAAAAAAAAAAAGAATATGCATCGTGGAATATAAATTAGACGTATCAGAAAAAGAAAATGATAATTTTATGACTAGTTGTAGAAGATTGCGACGCCTTTACATTACTAGAACACTATGTTAAATCATTTATATATATATATATATATATATATATATATATATATATATATATATATATATATATATATATATATATACATATGATAAAATTAAATACTTATAGCTTGTTGGTGATGTGTGTTTAATGCTCGAACTCTGAAACACCAGAAGTCGGTTCCAAAACAAATAAATTCTTAGTGGGGCGCACTCCTCTACTAGTCTACTTCAAAAGGTTTAGACAGGAATATATGCCCAAGACTTCTTCAGACTAACAAACGTCTAATCTCGACGACAATACTATCAAGGAGGCAGACCTGGAAACGCCGGGATTCAATAAAGTAAGTTCATTAAATAAATCAACTAATTAAATAAGCTTATTAAATAATTAGGCTGAGTTTTCCCTAAAAAGGAACAAAAATGAGACTCTTACACATGAAATTATAGGTTAGAATCTACGCCCATAAAAATATATTTAATAAAAATCCGAAAAATCAACACTACATACTGTTTTAGAGTCCCTAACAAAGATTCATCTGTAAAAACCGGATGGATGAAACTCAATTTCAATTTCCTCTAAAAAATGGCCTTTTGCCACCCCAGCTTTTCAGAATGACATCGAACAAATTACAACTCAAAAGTCATAAAGGTCAGCCAAGACGTTTTTCGAGAACAAAATTTCGAATTATTTTCGTGGATCTTTTTAATATCCTTAACTAATCTGTTTGCTACTAATTACGCAAAGATATTTTTTGTCTCACTAGGGGTAACAAGATCACAAGGAATAAAATGAAAATAAATTTAGTCAAAATTTGCTAAGCTCTGTTGCACATTGAAAGTCCTCCCTCAATTCTAAATATAATACGATCTGTTCTATATTATACCAACGTACACCATTATACTACCAAATCTGCCAAAGACTTCTGTTTTACCACGGCACAAAGTTCCCTTTCAAAAGCTTCAGCGTGCTTTCAAAGCTTAATGGAAGTTCTGGAAAGTGTCGGTAGATGTCGAAACCAGTAGCAAATCAATAAATTGCTTTATAAGTAATTTGAAAAACACAGATAAAACATTATTTTATTGCCAATAAAATCGTTCATTTATCGAATACGGTTTCAGCCTTTGTATAAAAGTTAAAATTTAAACATTAAACTCTTTTTGGGTTTATTTTATCCGTTAGTTATCTAAGAATAATAACTCCAACTAATTTAAATCGCATATTTTATTCGTTAAAGTTATAAACAAATAAGTTTATTTTCATCGGGGACATGCAAAATTTGAAAATTTTTGAATTTTCGAACTTTCAAAGATTGCCATGAAAACAAAAAGAATTGCAGTTTATTTATTCGAAATTATTAAGCTGTGATGTGTCAAAATTTCGCAAAAATGCCAGTTTTTGTTGCAAAATTTAAAGGTACCTGGACCGATTTCGGCTTGAATATACATGAATAAGATTTTAGGAACCTTCTACGTTAAGTGAAGGGATAGTTTATAGGATCAGTTACGCATTAAATGCCATTTTTATTGATTTTTCGATGACCCTACAACACTGGAATTCGCCATGTACTCATTATGAGTCATAAAACACTTCTGATGACACAGCCAATGGGATCACTTTTTCCAAGTTTCGAAATTCGCGCGAAAATTTACAGTGGAAAAGTCTTATTTTTTTGTCAATAAAGACCAAAATAAATGGATAACAGCAGCCGCTACAAATATTTAATTTATGTAGAGAACATAAAAAAATATTTCAGATTTATTTGGGATATATGCATATTCCCTATTCTAAAAGAAGCATTACTTAAAAGGATAGTACTGCAATATTACATAAATAAGATCTGTTTTAACACTAATTAATATCTTTGCTCTACTCAAAAGCAACAGAAAATTAAACTAAATAATATAATTGTCTTTATTTTAATTTAAATCGTATGATTCTCGATGAATACTGGAAGAAAATGATCTAAATGTGGAAGTAAATGAAGCAGCTAGAAGAGCTACTCTCTATTTGTTGTCGAAAAAGTCTAAGGCGCAGGACGAAATTAGTTATAGAAAGTTTTTTGGGTGGTGCGAAGTCAAAGGCGTTTGTTGAAAAGAAATTTACTTTTAACACTAGTGTTAAAAATAGCTAAATTTTAAGACATCAATTTTAAAAGTCACTCACTTTTAACGCCAGTGTTAAAAATAACTAATTTTTAACACTAGTGTTAAAAGTGAATGACTTTTAAAATTGGTGTATTAAAATGTCATAGTTGACACTAACAGCAGACTTTAAAAACCTTACTTTTAATAGTGTTTGTAGAAAAAATACATTAGAATAACAATTGGTTACTGTAGCTAAGTAAATTCACACTGGATTTATTAAGTATTTTGTCTATGTGAATAGGTGTATTTTAGTCTATACAAACTTAATTTAAAATCCAATATAAACGAAAATCATTATTAAATCCATGGATCAGAGGAATCATAGGTAATTTATTAACCTACTATTAGTCATTAGCTAGCTCATGTCAATATTGGATAAATGGAATGATTAGTTTTGATGAGCTTTAGTCAATCTGTTAATTTCCTGCAGATCAATATTATAAAATTAAATTCAATACAGTGGAAGTGTATTAAACGAGATAATTGCAGTTGCGATAAAATCCTAAAATATTCATTTCACTAAAAAATTATACAGGAGAAACAATACAACAGGAGGAAAAAAAATGTACTATAATTATTATAGATCCTCTAAAATATTAACTAACATTCTAAAAATATGCTTGTAACAGAGCAAAAATGAACTGAATTATTAATCTGACGCAGCATTTGCGATTCTGACAACGAAACGCCATTAGACCATTAAATAATAAATATTTCACCTGGAATAGCGATATGCAGCCAGCCTCGACTTTTGGACCAAGTTTAGAATGATTGACATCTCGAATATGCTTTATTGATTGCTTAAAGTGGGATGCGATCGATACTGGCTTAAAATAAAATTAGAATTGTTAATTATTGTTTGTCCCGTAGATTTATCAAATCTACTGTAACGTTTCGTTACTGTTATATTTTAATGGTCAATGGTCAAATGGTGATTGAGTTTTGGCTATTTTCGAGCATGATGAGCGAATGAAACGCGTGAATTGGTCAGAGCATGAACTCACGGTAAAAGTAGCGGCCATACCGTCTTGATTAACGTTTATGACTTTTGAGTTGTCATTTGTTCGATGCCATTTTGAAAAGCCGAAGTAAACAAGAGGAGTTAGCCCCACAAGGAATAATTTTCGATCTTAGGATTGACATTTAGTGTGCCAGGTGCCAGGGTCCAAGATTAAATGACATCAAGATAAGCACCTAATTTTATAATCGCCAAGAAAAGCAAAATGTTTTGAATAACCATATATTTAAAAAGAAAACGGATTTGATATAGTGTTCTAGCGGTGTAAAGGCATTTTAGTGAAATTATATTTTAGGTTTAAAAAAATTCAAATGACTATAACTATCTACTAACACATTTTTCCTCTTAAAATTTAAGAATTGTCGACAAAATGCTGTAAAATCTGTTTAGAAAAAATAATAAATAAAATACCTAAGCGTGTTATTTCTTTCCCAGTTGGGCCAATTCAAAAATTCATTTTTTTTTTCTTTACCAAAACATTCCTAGTAGTAACACTGTTAAGAAACCTGAACTGGGCATGGGTCCCATAAGTAGAAACAGAGATATACAACATTAAAATTTCACGGGCTGCGCCTGGAGGAAAGACGAGTAAAAAACATATGGAAAGCGAAACCTTTACGAAAAAATAGGAGAGGAAGACCCAAACGGAAATGGAATAGCATAGTAGAAGATATTTTAAGGGGAAAGGGTAGAAACTGGAACTTAGGCGAGGAAATGGCAAGGGATAGGAAGAAATGGAAAAAGTTCGTAAAACAGCAATAGACAATAAACTGTAATGAGGAACTGATTATGTATGTATGTAAGTGGCGCCAAATATGATCTGTTTTCTGGCTCATGCCAATGACGTTAAGGAATGCACACCTTCTTTTGGTAAGTGCATTGATGGGGCATTAGCATGTGGCATTAATAAACCTAAATAATTAGTAACTCCCCCCCCCCACCTTCAAGTAAATTTCCCCGCTATTTGAGAGCTAGTCGATGGCTTGTTGTCATACATCTTGGGTTTGATTCAAATCCAACAACTATAAATTGATGGCAGCAATAATTGTTATAAGTCTACATATTGTTTACATCAATTTTTTCTTTATTTTGCCGCGAGGCCAACCTCCTCCAAATTTTTGTTTTCCGTAAAATTTGAGGTAGAAATTATTTCATACTTATTTTTCACAAGGCTCGCATTTAACAAAATATATACATCGATAATAGTATATTATTCAAAGAGCATATAATGGTGGCTGTTATTCATCCAAGTGAATAACAGCCATTATATGCGAGTAGAATACTATACTTTATCCAGAACTATCAAAGAAATTTAGATAATATTAATATGTTTTTATTTTTAAATGTTGACGTTTTGAATTAAACTCGGAATTAAAGTAACCACAACAGCGCGACAACGCAACGTGACGAAGCTAATGTTTTCATAGCCACCTTTGTTTTTTATTTTGTGCGTACAATCGCATTCCAAGCCGGTTTGGATCGAGCACAGCTCTTGTTTGGAGTTTGGATCGAGATATCCGTGAAAGCGGTGAATAATGAAACCATTATTCACTAGTGAATAATGAATATTATTATTATTTCATAAACTCATGTATAATAATCAAATTATAGACGAGTCGTGGATAAAATGCCTTTTCTTCATATTTTATCCACGATATAACTCTTTTCTTTTTTCCTTAGGTTATAAAATAAAATAGCCTAATATTTGTCCCTTTTCGAAAAACTTTTATTTTCCGAAAGTGCCAGATTTAAATTGCTTCGACCCTTCTGCCAATAAGTCCTAATGATCTGCTCGGGGTGCCCCGCGTCTAAGAATCTGGAAGGGTTGAGCCGTTCCCGAAGCCCTTTCTTTGTCCCTAAGTGAAGTAATGAAATTCCTGGGGATAATGACGAAACCTCTTGTGTGCCTAAGTACAAATTTCATCACCCCGTTTGACATATTTAAGACATTGTTTTTAAGATTCGAAAAATTCTTTGAAGGGTTAACGGTTGCTCGTGGTTTTATGTTTTTTGGGACTCATTTGGAAGGAACTTGGGCTTCTTGACACTATGCTAAAACATCCAAAAATTATTTACTTGTTGATTATGAAACTGCTGCACAATTCGCCTTCAATTTAATTTTTGTTCCGTTACCGTACGCCATAAAGATAAGTGTTGTTGTCTGGTCTACCATCTGTAACAGTACCTGAGCATGGACGGAGAGGAAGGTTTAGAGAAATGGGAGATTAGTGGTTGGTGTCAGTACATTAATTAAGGAATTAACAAATTGGTTATAAATCATTATGAAAGTATATTTATACCTAGTTCTTCAACTTTTTTGAATAGCTTTCCTATGCGATCAAGAATATTTGTTCTTTTCGGTTTAGGTCTATTAAAATACTTGCATTTGAAGTATCATTATCAGATTTTTAATAGAATCGTTTTTTATAGAGTACATAGGGTGTCCGAAATGTCTTAGCATGGGCAAATATATTTGCTATTAGTAAAGATAGAGACACCAAATTTTAGATGTATCTTATTGGTTAATAAATCTACTTTTTGATGTAATTTAGCATTTTTAACCCCATTGAGGGGTGGCGCTAGGGAGTTTGGGGTCAAAAATGTTAAATGTAACCCTATGCCGTGTGGTACCTCTTTTTAAAGGTCTTCAAAAAAGAACCATTTTATCGCAAAACCCGGGGGGTCCGTATCTTAACTCGTTTTTAAATTGCAAGCCTTAAAAAATGAAAAATCGTTAGAAAAATTAAATTTAAATACCTTTATTTTTCTTATTACTTTAAAAGTTGTTCAAAATGACCTCCGTGATCTCTTTTTAGTAGTAAAAAAGTCGATTTTGAAACTTTGAAAATGTTTGAGAATAGCAGGTGTTACTTCTTGGCAGAGTTCCAAAATCGACTTATTACTGCCAAAAAGTGCATGGAGGGCATTTAAAACAACTTTTCAAGTAATAAGAGAAATAAAGATAAGTATTTAAATTTTTAATTTTTTTCACGATTTTTAATTTTCAATGGCTTGCCAGTTAAAAACGAATTAAGATACGGACCAAGGGTTTGCGATAAAATGTTTCTTTATTAATGACCTTTAAAATCAGATACCACGCGGCATAGGGTTGGATTTAAAAAATTTTACCTCATCTTCCCAACGTCACCCCTTAAGGGGTTGAAAAAGTTAAATTACATAGAAAAGTAGATTTATTAACCAATAAGATACTCCTAAAATTTGGTGTCTCTATCTTTACTAGTAGCAAAGATATTTGCCCATACTACTAAGACTTTTCGGACACCCTGTATTATTTTATAATAATAATTAATTTTTTTTGGCCAAGCCAACAAGAACTTACGATTATTTCTAATCCTGTATTGTGATTGCTTTACGATTAAGTAAGTAATCTAATTACTTGTGTATAAACGGTCATTGATTACAATTCTTATTTGTAACCACCAATAAGTAGGTAATCGATGAATTTTTAACAAAGTAATTGTAATCAGGAATCGATTCCTTATTTGCTAAAATGAGTGGAAACCTAAAAAAACTGCGAAAAACTAAAAAAAAAAACTCATGAACTTTTACTTTGGAATATTGGAATTGCAGCACCGATTTCAATAATAATATTTTCTTCGTTGTGTTATCATGACGGTTCGATAGTCCTGTTGGTATTTGACTTTAAGAAATAATAAAGGGGAGAGGGTGAAAGGGGTAAAACCAGAGCGGCTTAGAATTTTTCCGTAAAGGTTGACTACTATCTCATTTTCGGGGTTAATGAGGGCATAAAATCTAATTTGTCTAGATGTTAAAACCATCGGGGAGGGGGGGGGGGGGTGTTATAAAAAGAGTGACGGAATTAAAAAAAAAATATGTTAACTAACATGCCATTTTCGGGGCTAGCGAAGTCAGAATATCAAATATTTTCTAAATGTGATTTTCGGGGATATTGAGGTCTGAAAATCCAATATTAAATGGACATTTCAAATTTAAAGAGGGGGCGATAAAATGAAGGGGGGAGGCAGAATAGGTGAACTAGAAAGAAAATTTAAAAAAAATGAACCAACTGCCCAAAAGAAAAATCACTAAAAAGTATCAAATAATATTTTTACGTATTTATTTATAACTGTTGTTAATTGTAAACTTAAATTTTTTCAAAGTTAGGTAATTTGTACACCGAAGTTCTAAACTTTGAAGTCGGCGCAATTTCACAGTATAAGGATCCGTAATGATAATTCAAAAACAAATAATAAAGAGTTACGCTTACTTTAAAGTTCATAACTTTTGTGTACAAATTACTAAATGTCGAACGCAATTAGGCTGACCACTAGGCTCAGTAATACATAAATAACTAAAAATAAAAATATTACTCTTTATTAGCAATTTATTAATGTATTATTATTAAGGATTCCTATTATACTTTAAAATTGCGCAGACTTCAAAGTTAAAAACTTCGGTGTACAAGTTACCTATCTTTGAACAAAATTAAGTTTACCATTAACCAGTTATAAATACGTAAAAATATTGTTTCATACTTTTTAGCGCTTTTTCTTTTGTCAAGTAGGTTCATCTTTGTGAAAAAAAATTATTAAGGAAACGCGAACATCAAGTGAAAATAATAAAAACCAAATAAAGCACGAATGAACAATAAAAAAATAAACTGCTCAAAATGGAATTTTGAAGACTTGCTTAAAAATTTGTATTTCTTATTTATTCTGTGCAACGACGAATTCAAATGCATTGTTCTCTACCGACATTAATAAAGCTTACCTTTTAAAGTAAAAGGGTAAGGGAATAAGAATTTCTCTTCAGAAATTGTGTACACTGAAGCACAAAAAAGTTGGGACGTTTTAAAATAGCATTTAATGCCGTATGTGATGCCTCCTACAAAATACAGCAAGTTTGAGAACAGATTTGCTTGGGTATATCTGTATGTCTGCAATAGAAAATCATAATTTTTTTTATAATAAACTAGCAACAAGAATGTCAAAAACCATCAGAATAATAATAATAATGGGCACTGAATGCTCCTCTTAAATGAAAGACAAAGATAATTTACAAAGGCCGAGACCACTTCTAATTAGATGATTGACACCAAAACCAAAAATTACTTAAACCCTTTTCACTCTATCCTGTCAGTATTCACGCCGAATATCAAAGCTCTATTTGCATACCAAAGGCAGGCGATCGGGTCAAAAGCTTTGATAATATTTTGCTCTGCAGAATTCCAGTTTTAGAATGTTATCTTATCAGTAAGTCTGTTTCCTTTGTGAAAACTCGGAAAAGTCGATTTTAATATTGAGAAATGCGACGAATCTATAAGTGGAATCTGGATGAAAAAGGAAAAGTCTTCTTTAAATGGTAATCGGGAAAAGTTCTTTAGAAATTTTAGTCTTTTAAATATGAGAGCTTGCTGGCGTTAACAGTCGTTGATATAGGTTCCAAGTAGAAAAATAATATTTAATTTAATTTTTAAATTAAAGGATTTTCAGTATTTCTTTTTTTGTTTAGCACTGATCTTGTTTTACGAAATTTCGCCACTAATTTTTGCACGTAAGTATGAGACAGGTGTCCACTTGGGTGTAATTCATTATAAGATATCGCGCGATATCATTAACCGATATCAACAACAGACTAATGATAGCTCTTTTTCGACAGAACAAGTGGGATTCCAAAGACCGATAGTTACAGTATTACCATGTTTATGCGTACATTTTTCTACGGATTTCTATCCAAAAAAGAGCCATTCGACTTATCAATGACCCAGCCCTCACCAGAAAACTCCCTTCTCTCGCTCATCGCCGCGCTGTGGGGGATTTGTCCCTTTTCTACCGCTACTTCCACGGATTTTGCTCTGAAGAACTAGCCGGTATTATTCCCCCCTTGAATGTCCCTAACAGAACAACAAGAGGCGCGTTACGTATGCATCCCTTTACTGTCCAGCTACAAAAGCCAAGAACAGACCACTTCTCTCGCTCATTCATACCTAGGGTCTCCAGATTGTGGAAAAAATTGCCTGCAGATGTTTTCCCTTCCCGTCCCAACCTCCAATCCTTCAAATCCCACGTCAATAGACTACATTTCCCTTCTCTTCAGACACCCACGGTACGTTAGTACTTAGGCTTGAAGTCTACGTGGGATGTCTTAGATAAAAAAAGAAAAAAATTTAAACCCAAATTTTTTTAACATTTAATTTCTCGAAACTAACTCACCCGATTTCAAACAGCAAGGTCCCGTTGGAAAGGCAATTCAATTCCCTTTAAAATAAGGTATCACTCCCTTCCCATTTGAGATTTTAAGGATGAAAACCTTGACTTAGTTCAAGCATGGGGGGTGAAAATACCAAAAAATATGTCCCCCTAAAAACTAATGTGTACGGGTCCGAGCGTTTTAAATTTATTTATTTAAAAGAAAATAAACCTGGGTGGAAAGTTTTCGGTGGGTCACCGTGTATGCATATTTCCTATTCAAACTGGTCATCTGCAAACCTCTTGCTTGCAAAACCTTGCTTCTGTAAATAATCACTGATAAGATTTTGAAAGCGCCTGATAATAAACTGACCATCCGATAAAATTTTCACAAACCGTCAACCCACCTTTTTTGATAATGTTATTATTACTCTTAAGTCCCTTCAAACCTCTTTTTCTTTATAAATCTTCAAACATCTTAAAATACATTCATAAAAATCACTATTATTTACCAAGAAAGATGCAAAAAAGAAATTTGATCCCTATAATACAGGTGTTTTATATTCTAGCAATATGGAAAAAACAGAACGGAGCGCATCAATTCAGTGCCTTAAAGCTATTTTGATATTGCTAACTAGGTCAAAGTTGGTACACTAATTTTTTTACGCCCTGTAGAAATACGTTTCAGGCAGTAGCAATCAATGAAATATTGTTATTTGAGATATAATGCTCAAATACCAAACTTGAATCATTAAGAGACTGAACTCGCACCCCCTATTTCCCAAAATAAAAGTTTCAGATAGAGATACACATTTGGATTCTGCGACACGTTGTTCTACAAATTAAACACTATTAATCATTTGATTTACGGCACATTTGCTACTACTTCCATTTTAAGAAAAGAGGGAGGTTTCGCATTGAATATACTTTACTAACGTAAGATCAAAAAAACGTCCTCAAAGTATGACATGGAATCAATCACATTTGTCTTAAATTATTAATCTTGAAAGATGACATGGGCAAAAGGTACAGGTGAATGAAAAATAAAACTATCAAGTTCAGAAGTTTTTATTTTTAGGAAAATTTCACACCTGTCATTCTAAGCCAATCTCACACTTTCATTTCGACAGTTACCAATGACAACCTTCAAATTTTTCGGAAATTTTTCTCCTCCTGCCAAGCTAGGCGGACAAAATTAATAAGTGGAAATTTTTTCTTGACTGCTATCATATGATCCGAAAATCAGTATTCAGGATCAAATTTTGGTATTTAATGTTTTTATTCATTTTATAATACTAAATAAATACAAATGTTTATTTACCAAATATTTCTTTAATTAAGGCTAAATATTTTTGGAATTCTGGTTGGAACTCTTCTCTTCGTAATGGAGAATAACAGGGATAATGGTTATCTTCCCTTTCCACTTCTATCAGATGTCTATGTTTAATATAATAGATGTAATATTTGGATGCAATTTTGTTCTGCTGAATTCTGGTTTTTCTTAAAAAGGATGGGATATCTTCCTCCAAAATCTTCTGGATAGCTGAGAAAAGGTTTTCTTGATGGAGATTTAATTCAGTTTTTTCCATTAAACATTGCAAATACTTTAATTTTTTATGAGACATATCAATGTCCCCTATTTCAGAGCAAGATTTACAAACACCGTAGGGCTTAAAATTAGATTCTTGATTGTTTACTGCCATGATTTAATTATTGTGAACTAAAGAGGCACGTGTCGACGTGACGTATAGCAGAGACGATTTTGACATCACAAGCCTAAGCCTACTTGACTGTGGTATCTACTATCTACCTAGATTTTAAAAATTGTTTTATCTGGCATAACTAGCATAAACTAGACTATACTATGCTTTCCCTTTGTTTTAGTAAATGAAATGTAGTAAAAATAAATAAAAAGGATAATTTTCACTTATATTTTTTGCATTTCGTTTAACTAAACGGTGAGGAAACTTTTTTTTGAAAGTTTAAGTATTCCCATAATTATGGATAAAATTATGTCACGTTTAACAAAAACATGCGTCACCGCATAAACGTCAAAATGTAAGAACCAGCCAACTTCATTGTTGCAAAAGTAAGTTTCAAAATGAAACATGTCAGATTTTTTAATTTTTTTTCAAATAAATTTTAGGTGTGAAATTTTCTTACCGAATCCCCCGCGTCCTTGAATTAATATCCGGAAATTCTTCCTCAGTCACGCATTTTTCTAGAAAATTTTCCCTCGTCTGCGACTCGGGAAAATTTTCAAAAAATGCGTTCCTTCGGAAAAATTTCCGGAAATAATTCGAGCACTAGGGAGATTATAAGTGAAAATTACATTATTGTCATTGTCATTACGTAATACAGAATTAAAAGTCTCTCTATAATATTCCAATGTAACAGGTTTGAAAAAATAATATTTTTGTTATCTTTAAAGTAAGAAATCCAACTATATCAAAAAAATATATTTCAAAAAGTTAAAACACTACAACACAAAAAAAATAGAGAACAGCTGTTCAAACCAAGAGTAAAATTTTGTTCAAATAGGAAGGCAAGAAATTTTTGGAGGAAAAAGAGTACCTATACAAAAATTTTAGTTCAAAATTAGCTCTAAACAAAAAGTCCTAACACTTGAGCATGTATTTTTTTTATTTGCCTATTTTTAATCAAATTTAAGAAGATTTGGCTTTTATTAACAGGTTTATTTATATCGTCCTTAATTTTTAAGTGAAATTCTTCACAATTTGAATTAATCATAAACTTTCCCTTCATAAACTTTTCCAGTGTTGAAACAGTCATATTTAGCAGTAACAACACAGTACAGTCACAATACAAAAAAAGAGCACTCAACCAATAATTGAAATTAACAAACGTTTAACACAAATATTCCTGGTTTTTCTATCACTATCTGCCATATTAAAAACGGAAACTAATGCTTTTGTTACTTTTCGAGTAAAATCTAAACAAACACTAACAAAAGAGTCGGTAAGTATAGCCATTCATATAAAAAAAATCCACTATGTAACTAATTAAAACACAATGCTTAAAAGAACCCAAGGGATTTTCTCTATAAACACTGAAAAACCAAAAAGTTATTTATTTAAACAACACAACTCTTCTTGCCATTGACATTATAGGTATGTCATTGACACCCTACACGATGCCCTTAAATTATTTTTCATTTCCCAATTTACAACCTGAAATTAACTCAAAATTCAACTTTTTATATTTTACGTCTATATTTGGGTCACCACACTCTATCACTGTGCTAAATTTTAAATTTTTACGTCGAATAGTTTCAGGGAAAATCGCCTGTGACAGACGGGCGGACGAGCGGACACCAAAGTGATTTCGTTAGTGTCCATTTCAGGAAACACTAAAAAGAATTAAATGGCAAGGGAACAAAAGACTCATAACTTGATTTCTTCTACGCGAGTTGCAGAAATTTTTACTTTCTTTTCACTCAATTGATTTTCCACAAACACATGTTGCTAAAACTCTTTGAAAAAACCGCATGACATCGAAGCGAAATTGCGTTATTAAGACGGAAAACGTGAAAAGAGACAAAGCTGAGGAGGAACAAAGAGGGAGCTAGAGATAGAGAACCGAGACGTATGTCAAATGAAACGTGCCATACGAATATAAATGAGTTGCGTGTTGTCGTGGATGTTGCGAACGTATTTTTGGAGTAAGATGAAGTAAGGTACAAAAACTTATACAAACAAACCTTGTGACATGGAAATATTTCGTGGAATTTAATTTTTGAAGTTAGAAAGCGTTTTGGGAAACCATTCTGTTAGTACTTAGCTAGGCAAATTAATACGTATAATACTTTACAAAGATTTTTGTTGTGTTCTCTCACCCGAAATCTATTTTTGATATCTTTTCTGTTCTTGCTAAATTTTATTTCTTTATACCTTAATGAAGTGACTACAGTTAATCAAGATCCACCTTCTACACTTAGTGCTCTTGACTCTGTTTAATGGAAGGCTTGCCGACTTACATATGACCTAGATTTTACCTGAAAACTATTTTCTCTCTTTCATTGACGGTGATGGAAGGAAATCTAACCCATCCAATCCCACATTTCCTCTTACCTATGATCTGGGTACATATCTGGAACAACGAAGGTAGTTTTTTGGCACATAGAACAGGTTAAGATTCGTACATCCTCTTCACCTCAACCAATAAAGCTTACTTTTATCCCTGTTACACTGGGGCTAGTTACTAGATTAAGCAAATCCTGTTACTAGCTTTTTTTATGGATGCCTCTCCCTCGGTGTCAAGTTCCAGGAGCTGGTTTGTTAATCACCAACGAGTTAATGCACCGCATTTGCGTATAACATGAGAGACTGTCTTCTCCTCTTCACTACCTACAGAATATGCACACGGTTCATCTTGATACCAGCCCGTTCTAAGCAGATGTTTCTTTACAGTGGCGGTCCCAGGGGGGGGGGCGACCCCCCCCCCCCCCGTTACCCTCTTAACCCAAAACACTATTTTTAACGGATGAAGAAATAATTAATAAATGATCGATGCGGGTAAAACAAAAAATTTAAAACCGTTGGTGCAGGCAGTACACGTCTCTAGAATTGAGTGTGGCCTAGATAAAATTGCATGCATGCTTTTTTAATAGAAATTTTGAATATACATAGGTAATTTTTTTTTGTAACACACTAACCCGACGATTGGGCCAACCCAACACCTACTAAACCGCCCCCCCCCCCTTTGAAAAAAGCTGCGACCGCCACTGTTCTTTAAGGTGCACAACACACGTTACCAGCCTTAGTTGGTTTGACTTGTGTTGCACGACATCTAGTTAATGGTTGTTGATGAATATAGCATTGATTTGCTTTGTTTTTGCTCGTCAGTGCAATTTTATTGTGATTGCTGTTGTAGGTCAATCGACTTAGCCACACTGCCGCGAAGCATGGTTGTTGATATTCCAAAATCAGTCTCAGGGTCTGTGAACGCTGCTATAGATCCTCGTCTTGCTAAAGCATCTGCATTTTCATTGCCTTTTATACACAGAAAAAACACTATCGTATATATAATTATTGGATACCAATTCACTCAATGACACACTCTATTCCGTATTGCACAATACAAATTTGGTTTCTTTTAATAATATAATTAGTTTATTATTGTTAACCAATAGGTTATAACTATAAGATTGCTTGAAATATAAGGTTACATTGGTTTTTAATAGATCGTTTAAATATAACAATTGGCAACAATGGCGTTATACCCTATTCTAAATTCAATACAAAATATATCATTGGTTTCAGTTAAAGTTTATTTGGAGGAATATGCACGTCATTTAATGGAAATACGTATTATTATTGTCTTAATTACAACAGCGATGAATTGAATGTATGTAACTTCTAACGAAAAAATTTTTTTGTTTAAATTCAATCATATATGTGGTTCGAAGAACAATTCATTATTACCTAATGTAATGAATAATTTATATTACTCTAATTATACTAATATTTAAAACAAATGAAGCACGTTTTATTATTTCAAAATAATTTTGATTTATCATAGTATTACTAAACATTGTTTAGACATTCTGTAAACATTTGAATATAAAAGAACAACATTTTATTAACACCAGTTTTTGATGCGAACACAGTAAACTTTGTTTAATTATTTCACTCAATATATAAGATCTACTTCTTTGCAAAGCTGTCGACTTTTGGCTTGTATGGGTTCAGGATCCAAGATGGAACAAATTTTACGCTTACCACTGCATTCGAATCACCTAAAGTTACAGCTGGATTTGGTGGAACAACAATAAACTGGCGATCATATTTAATGTTAACATTGCTCCAGTCCACAATCCTGCAGAAGATCTGTCTATTTTGGAGGTAACTTAGTTGTACAAACCAACATACAGAATGATAGCGCAATAAACAAACAGGCTGCAGCTTAAACGACTATTCAACGAACAAATACCAACAGCACACTTTTAACCCCTCCAAAGGGTGTCCGCGAGCAATAAAAGTAATATTTCAGCCAACAATAGAACCCACTGAATTAATATTTTTTTATTATTTCTCTAATACCTTATATGTATATTTTATACGAGTGTTTATTTTAATTTATTGAAATGATGAATTATTTACCTAGTTTTTAGATTTTATATTTAAACTGTAGTTATTGTTCGTTTAATAAAATATATTTTGATTGGAATCACGCCGCCCACAAACTATCGATTTTTTATGCAATTATATTTAACCATTCTCGTCAAATATTTTAATTTTTTAGCTCTAACGCTCTAAGGAATAATGGTAATTTAATGGTTTCCAGTAGTATTTTGATCATTGAAACAATGGTAATATAGTGTTCAAAGAAGTAAGAACACTTTTATTATCTAGTAAATAATTATAATAAGTCTATATTATTAGGAAATATTTTTTTGTTATTTCAGTGTTTTGTAGGGACAATATAAACTTTAATACAACTAAAGTGACAGTGGTCAAGAATAATGCTATTACTGAAAGGAGCATAGCACTTTTTGCCCCTTTGGCACTCGAGTACGGTTGGCCAGGCTCCGACGATATTAAAGACAGTCCAATACTAATTTCGAGTTAATATGCTAGTACTTTTCTGCCCCCACTCACTCCCATATTTTCTGTCGTCAAACTCTGTCGTACGCCTCTCAAGTCTTTGGTCCATAATCTTCATCGAGATGAACTTGATTGCTCTACAGTTTTACAGTTCCCTTTACCTGGTAAACTATATAACTCCCGTAATATATATATATATATATATATATATATATATATATATATATATATATATATATATATATATATATATATATATATATATGTTTGAACGTAGACTTTCACGGATGGAGAAATGTGAAGAAATATTGATCCGGGAGTACATCCGTTCGTTTGTTAAATTCCTGTTGGAATCTGGCAGACGTTTCGCCAAGGTCTCACTTGGCATTATCAATGCTTACTCGTTGCTCTCAAGTCGTAAACTGTCAGTTTACGACTTGAGAGCGAAACGTCTGCCAGATTCCAACAGGAATTTAACAAACGAACGGATGTACTCCCGGATCAATATTTCTTCATATATATATATATATATATATATATATATATATATATATATATATATATATATATATATATATATATATATGTATTTAGCGTTTCGTGTTCGGTGATGTGACTGTTAACGAACGCGTTGCTTTTTACACAAAATAATGAAATATATATATATATATATATATATATATATATATATATATATATATATATATATATATATATATATATATTTTTTGTCTAAAAAGCAACGCGTTCGTTAAAAGTCACATCACCGAACACAAAACGCTAAATACCGCTTTTACCAGCATTCTTTTCGTAGACATGTTTGAAAACAAGCCGTTTGTCTTGCAAAATACGCCATAATTCACTGAAACCAAACGCATCAGTTTTGTATTTAGAGTAAATTAAAGAATGCCAGTCCGGCTGAAACGGTTAAAATTAGTAAAATTTAAATGGCATACATTAATGGGTTTGGGCATTGGAGCTTGTATACTGAATGCGGGTGATGTGAAAAAAACACGTGTTGCATTTAGTATAGTTGTGTTGTAAATCTTATAGTTGTTAGCAATTTTGCAATAGAATCTACGTATGTATGTAATTTTTTTTAATAATTTAGAAAATAAGAAACTAAAACTATATAAATAGAAAAACGGAAAATGTTCTATCCAATGTGTTGGAATTAACAAAATCGGCAAGATGCCCACGGACATGGCTGGATACCTGAAACTGTCAAATCCTGAGCTCTATACTGGTATTCTATGCCATGGATTTATTAAGAATGGATACGGGATGATTTAACATTCTTTGAAGCCAAAACAAACCATTCTAAGCGACACTGTAAACACAATTTGTAAACATTGGCCACATCTTATTTTACCTTGTATTTTTGTACATAAAATACGTTAGAAGCATCACAAGATTTACTAAAAGTAATAAAAGCCCTAAAATATTTTATTTTTCTGCTAAATAATAATAAATTTAAGTTAAAAAGGTTTTATTATTTATAGGTTATATTATTTCTAAAGGTTTATTTAAAGTCGCTCCGAGTCATTTATAAATCTATAAGTCGCACTTTTTCTTTTCTAGTTCATTAGACAAAGACGTACGTATAACCGAGTGTTCAGACGTATTTCCTAAGCAACTAGCAGAGACAGCAACACTTCTGAGCTCCAACACTCCAATGCTATTTTATCTCTTTCTACTACCATTCTTGATTCAATTACGTATTTCCTGAAACTTCGTAAACTAGACCTCTAGGGTAAATGTTTTCATAACAAACAACAAATAAACAGGCTTCACGTTCGATACGCTCACAGTATACGGAACACCGAATCCTTTCTAATTCATCCATCGACCATGTTCTATGCGCTCTTAAGCCACTCTTCTAGTAGGCTGTGGAGTATACATCGCGCCATGGTGAATGGAAGTCCACAAAAGTTACTACCAAGCTACCACTTCCAAATCGCAGCGACCAGCAGCAAATGACCTTCAGCCGCCTCATGTTAAACATACACAAGACATAAATAATTCTGGAATGGCAAGAAATCTTTCTATACCAGTTCAAACCCAGTTAGCTTTGGCCATAAATTTAACAAATGCAAGTAACTGTTCCTTTACCATTAATATTATTAATAACAAATGAAAATAATATAAGTTTGAATTTTAAATTGTATTTTCACTTTGATGTCCATGCTGAAATAAAATACTAAAAAAATACCAAAACTAGATAATTTTCCTCATGCTACTCGTAGAAAAAAACCATTGTACCCAACACGTGCAGAAAGTGTCTCTTCCGCACTCGACTGTTTACCGAACTCGAATGGTTCGAAGTATGTCCGCTAGAGGTTTAATCAGTCGTTGAATTTCGCGAATTAGATCTTCCTTTTTTTCAGATATATGTATGTTCCAAATTTGTTAACTTAAACGATGTTTTAAGCAATTTTGTTAATATTTTGAATATAATTGCAATAAAAATGAAATAACTTTTAATTAAAAAATTAAAAGCTGTCCACAAAGACCGGTTTTCATTATCACTCCACAACACAAATTGGCAGAAAAACTTAAAACTGAAGTTAAAATAATTGCGGCAAAGGCGAAATAAAGCACTGACGTTGCCTTTAATGAAAGGGCCCGGCATTTTGGTGTTTAAATTAAAATGCAGATTTAGGAGGCATTCGACGAAATAAAGCAGCGGTTTGGCTGTAGTGTGGAAAGTGATTAAAGAAAATTGCCAACTCAACCTGTTTTTGTTGTGTCTTGATTTTCATATCGACAAAAGGGAGATCTTTTGAGTTATTTAAGGCATATTGTCTTGATGTTTTTACTTTTAGCTTTTGCTTTGAGTGTTGCTTATTTTGGAAAAACCTTTGTCCATTTGCGCTTCGCAAACTAGATGCAGAAGTTCAGTTTCATGTGGGTGCTGGTGACTACTTACTATTGCTTAAACTGATCTAATTTAAAAATTATGGGGATAAATTGGGAATATGCATTTTTTTATCTAAGACATCCCACGTAGACTTCAAGCCTAAGTACTAACGTACCGTGGGAGTTCGGAGAGAAGGGAAATGTAGTCTATTGACACGGGATTTAAAGGATTGGAGGTTGGGACTTTTTTTAATTGCATAAATCGTTTAAGCAAGACATTACTAACTTAAAAAAATGTTATTTTTAAGCAAATTACTTGGATAAATTAACAAAAACAATTTTTTTTACTTCTCGGGATGAGCGGGTCTACAAATGACGTCAAATATGATCTAAAGCACGAAACAGCAATCCGAAATTTTTAAATGCCATGTGATAAATTGTATTGTTTACAACAATTAGTCACGTGCCCGTTAAAAAAATAGGAAACATGACCTCAAGCGTATATTCAGTTGCCTACCACACCTAACCCGAATCGGTCATCTGTGATGTAAACAGAAACGATTTGTTGTTTATGTGGAGTTCGCTTTATGATTATAGTGTATTTTGTGTGTAATTCTTTTTGTTAAACTGTAACGTTCGTTACTGTTGTATTTTCAAGTAGTTCAGTTCCTGCTTGGGTTTTGGATATTTTCGAGCATGAGCGAATGAAACGCATGAATTCCTTAGAGCGTGACCTCAAAGTAGAAGTATCAGTTATACCGGCCAGTCTGACGGTTGTGACTTTTGAACTGTTATTTGTCCAACATGACATACTGAAAGCTGGGTTGAAAAAAAACTTTTTTAGAGGAAATTAAGATCTGGTTTTCTCCCTCTTGTTTAAACAGATAATCCTTTGTTAGGAACTCTAAAAAGATGAGTAGGGACGATTTTGAATTGACGTGAATTCTTACCTATAATTTCACGTGTTGGAATCATAGTATTGTTCTTTTTAGGGAAAACCCAGTTGATTTACTT
The DNA here is from genome assembly GCA_963971165.1 of Philopedon plagiatum. Taxonomy (NCBI): domain Eukaryota; kingdom Metazoa; phylum Arthropoda; class Insecta; order Coleoptera; family Curculionidae; genus Philopedon; species Philopedon plagiatum. The sequence continues at coordinate 123,669,687 of OZ020192.1, read as the reverse complement.
AATGAACTTACTTTATTGAGTCACGACGTTTTGAGGTCTGCCTCCTCAGTGCCGTGTTTAGAGACGGGATGGGCACAATGACAATGATTTGGGGGGCGCCAAATTAATTTCCTTTTATTGGAGAGTATGTGGTCATATTAGGCAGTGAATCTCTGAAGGGGGTGCGGGAGAGCCGTTATTATGGGGGGGGGGGGGGGGGTGGTCTTGCGCCCATCTCTGTGACATCAGCCACTCGCAGATAAATGTCATGGTTGACTCAATTTTTTTCATCACAAAAATAAAAAAATAATAAAAGATTAAATCAAAAATATATGGTTGAAAATAAAACAGTGTACAAACCACGGTGAAAAATTTCATTCCCGTCCCGAGATTTAGTTGACATCGATTGGTCAACTATATTATCTCTCGACAGTAATAAAACACTTTCCACCTCGGAGTGTAAGATATTATTACAGCTGATATTTTATACATATTTTCTAATTTCCTCAAATTCCTTTTCTTCCCAGCTTTTTCTAGCTACTTATACATCCCTTTTTTGTTTGTTTTTCTTACTTTCAAACAGGTGTTCGCTAAATTAAATACTATTTATTTGTGTCCCCCTAAAAATAATCTTCGGACGTCAAAGCCCGTAAGTGTGATTTAAACTCTGGGATTTCGGTCTTATACGACAAAGAAAATCTGCGAATATGACAAAAGAAAGAGAAAGAAAACGCTTTTATTACACGTTATTACAGTAGTATTTTCAGCTTATGCCGGTCCACAGGACGAGCCAAGATGATAATAGTATTTTATGAATTCGCTGTGTAACTGACTGTGTTTACACCAAATAGAACTGCAGATGTATCAAACAGTACCTCAATCAAATGATTTAAGTCATTCATATAGGTCGTATTGGCCTATGCTCTATCCAGTTTGAATTAAGAATGATGATAGAAACTCATTTTACAACCGAGAGATAAATTATGTTTCTCTCTCTCCCTCTCTCTCTCTAATCTTCTTTCCCATTTTTTTCTGTCTCGTCTTATTTCTCTCACATACTTTAAGATTTTGATAAATAGTAAAAAGTTAGGTTATGAAAAACAAACATGACATATTTTGTAATCAAGAGGTGGTAAGTCTGGACTTCTTGGAGGCTAGTTCATTTCGCCCTACTTTAGTGTTATGGACACACACAGTTCAAAACAGTCAAAGTAAAGTATCCAAAATTTTTTGTTTTCTAATGATTAGTCCTTATGAAGCTTAAATGTGAAATTTGAAAAAAAATTACACTCTTTTTCAAATACACTCAAATACGTAGTTCAAAATTGGCCAAATCTACACCTAATTCTCAATGTTTATGACTTTTCAGATTCTTCTGAGCGATCCTTTTCATGATAAGGGTGGGAGACAGCAATTTTTAAGCGTTTTTCGTAACTTTTCAAATGCAAAAAATAAATCATATACAGGGTGTCTCGAAATTAGGGGGCCAAAGTGCATTCTGCATAGGAAAATAACACTAACTTGTTTAATAAATATGTATCGAAAAATGCCCCCTAACGGAGGTACGGCCCCCTAAAAAGGGTCCCATGATGATGGTGTTTTTCAAATTATTCCTACAGGGTCTTTATATCAAAATACGAGCGGATCGGTGAATGTCGCTGTATGTAAGGTGTGTAATTCACCAAAGTAAACGCAGTCACATAAGCTAAAGGGCAAAATATTAACGTCAAAAGACACAATGTTTGGATAAAGCGGAAAAATAATGAAGCCACATGTATGTAGAATAAGGTTTTATTAAATTTACGTCGGTAATCCTCGGGATGCGTCTCGTTCAGGTTCTCATCTTTTCTAGTGTTACCGAAATGAATGGCAGAAATTTGCATATGCAAGAATACTGAGAAGATTGCAGGCCATTCCGGTGCATAAACCTAAATTATGGAGGATATTAAACAATTTCACGCAATATTTAACACTTAACATCACCTCATTTCGTGTTTAAGGCTTGGTTCGATTTTCGTACATCAGCTCACTTTTTTTTTATCTGAAACAGTCCGCGGCGTATGCGATTGCCCCAAAATTCGGTTTCCTTGCTTGAAAACAATCGAATTAATCAAATTATAAACAAAAATTTATTTTAAATGAGTATAAATAAAATGTACTTAGGTCCTTAATGTCCCTTAGAAACCGTGCTAAACATCTTCTAGAAGTTGTGAAAAACACTCATATTCAGGTGATTTTAAATTTTAGGGGGGACAAAAATGCTGTAACAACGACTCACATTTAGTAAATTTTCCTCCAGATTTTCTTAAGAGAAATTAACAACATTTGCTGCAACTGGGACACCATCGTCGTTGTCAGTCTGTTCGGTGTACTTTCCGCTCGAGTGTTTAGTAATATTTTCCATTTCTCGGATCGTTATTCTAACATCCTGTCTTTTAGTACCATAATTTGCCGACTGGTATTACGTGCACTTGCTTAAAATCTTCATCCAGTGGTGGAGAAAAATGATTGTTAGGATTATAGGATTAAAAAGACAAAAGGAATATATATATATATATATATATATATATATATATATGCGTAAAAACATTAAAATTCATCAAAGAAAGTGAAAGTGCCTTTTGAAATTTTCCTTCGAAAACTCGAAAAAAAAGTTGGAAAAACTATATCAGTTCTTCGTATTTTATTGTGATAATGTTATGCCTTCTGAGTTTTCCTCTAAAAGTCAACAGTTTTTTCATAAAAAAATAAAATATCATAATGTATATTTCTGAATCATGAGAAGAAAAAAATTAACATAATAACAGAATCTTAACAACAGTAACAAAATAGTAATAACAGACATTGCAACAAATGTTGAAAAAGGCCGCCCTCAGCCATAATGCAAGAATCTGATCTTCGCCTCATTGCACTGCGAATTCGTTGAAATATTCCGAGAATATTTTTTATTCTTTCGCACGATGCCACAATGCGATTTCTCAAATCTTTATCATCTTTAACGAGAGATGAATAAACAAAGATATAAGGGAACCCCAGATGCAAAAATCCAAAGGGTTTAAATCTGCAGATCGGGCAGGCCAGTGTTGAGTGCCCTCTCGACCTATTCAACGATTTGGATATACTGTGTCTAAGTGACGGCGTGCATTGATACTATGCTGGAGCGCCATCAGGCATAAACAATAATTCTTGTCTAATTTGAAGAGAACCCCCTTCAAGAAGGTCAGATAAATCTTCCTCGAGAAAGTGACTGTATGAGTCGCCATTTAATCCTAACGAAAGGAAACATGGGCCAACTAAATAATCACCAATGATACCAAGCCCAACGTTTAATGAAAACTGATGTTGAAAATTGGTTTCAAGAAGTGCATGTGGATTTTCTTCAGCTCACATGTGATAATTATAACAAATTCTTATGGATTCCCTTGAAAAGTTTGCCTCATCAGTAAACAAAATACAAATAATTCATTTTCTTGAAACAAGAGCTGGATAATTGACGCAGATCTATGCACTTATTCCTTTCCCAAGATCTTGAATTAATCTTAGACTGGGTTGCCACAAAATCGTGTAGTTTAACGTCTCCAAAACCAGACCTGCCATGCTAAAAATCCATCAGCACTTATCTCATCCACATAAATGGTCAATCCCTATAGAACAAAGACACGATCAATGTTGTTGACATTGCTTTCGAACATGATCTCAGCTGGCACAAACACATTACTTCAATAGCCACATCAGCAGCTAAAAAGCTTGTTTTTCCTTTCGAGCCAGAAAATACTTCTCTTCTAACTTACACACTCTATGTTTCCCAAATAAAACCTAACCTAGAGTATCGATTCCACATGTAGGGAGCGGCATAATCTTCGACACTTAACATCCTTGATTCTATCCAAAAGGGAGTCATTCGATTCGTCAAGAAACGTCAATCCCTCATCGCCGCTCTATTTAGTTCACTTTTAAATTTAGCCCTTCTAGTTGGCCAGTTATGTTTTGCCAACTTGTGGTTGTGAAGTTTTTAATTATTTTATTCAAAACTTGTGTTTTGAAAGTATAGAATTAAATTTTAATTTATTTAATGAATTGGGTGATGACTTTTGTAAGAGTCTATACAGGAACTGTGCTTTATAGCAAATATGAGCAACAACAAAATAAAAAATAGAAGTAATAGGGTTCTGAATACTCCTCTGAAGCAGGATATTGTACTGTTAAAAGTATTTTATCCCGAAGCCAGATAAGACTTACAACAACTAAATACCAATAATAATAGCATAATGCCTATTGTACGCTACTGATGTTAAAGGTATCTAACCCGAAAATCTTCCCTTGCATCTCCGATTCCCGTCGTTTCCCCTACAAATTCCTCATTTGAAAATGTCTTTTAGTGCCCCTTAAGATGAATACTTATTTATGGCACTTTTTACTCCCTGGCGTTTAAGAGCCGTTGTATCTCTTAAAAGAACCGTTTCAGGCATTTACTTTAATTCGGATTTGTTAGATTAAGTATTTCCCTTTATTTTTAACAGCGGCAAAAGAAATATAGAATTTTCTAAATAACAGATTTGGAAATAATGTATTGGGGAACTGAGAATTTTTTACTTGGACACTAAAAACGAGCAATCCTAAATTAGGCGCCAAAATACTCCCAAAAAGATTCACGAGGTTTAAAGTAATATGAAATCCTAATAAGAATATCACTTCACTTAATCTCTCGACAATTTTTTTTACGGCTACCCTAGTCGCAAATAAAATTAGGATCCGGTTTTAAAATAAAATACAAAGATTTATTTACCTCCAGTGTGCAATGTGAAAATGCGAAACACGAACTGCCCAATATGACGTAGTTGAGCGAAATCCGGATTTTTGTGTAAGAAAGACTTAAACTTGCTCGCAACTTCAACACCAGGGCCATCTTTTAAAGTTTGTAGAGCTGTATTTACAGTACCAACTATGTGAAACGAGTCAGGAAGTGACAGATAACTATTTTGAAGGCGGTTAATAGCATCTACTAATACACGATAATTTGCGTTTAAAGTACGCAAATCTGCTTTGATTGTAGGATTTATTAAAGTGCTGTTGACTTTCTTTAATGCAGATGACAAACTACAAAGCTAACAGTTTGGAAATGTTGATTGTAATAAAATGCAACATCCAGCCACGTTCCCGATCTTGTTAATACGGGTTGTGGGGGTTCGGTAATTTCGGGGCACAACTGGTGAAATTTTTAATCCATTCTGGAGATTTTGTAAAAACCTGTTTGCTGGTTCTGGCAATTAGCTCGTCAGCATCTGGATACTTGCTTCGAATTGTTTCTGCTACTCGGTGAAAAGCATGGAGTAAGCAGGTTATATGCAATAAATTGGGACAAACAATTTTAAACCATCTCGCTGCTTTTACCTTATACGCAGCACCGTCTGTAACTAACAGTTCAATATTGTTCGTATTAATGTAATTTTTTTTAGTTTGCGTTAGTAGTTGTTGGATTATTTCAGCGTTACTATTTTATAATCCTTTACTTGAAAGTACATATGGCTTTCTTGGTGAATTCGGTGTAAGTATGCGCACTAAAACATTTCCTACTTGTTTATTTTTGGTATCTGTACTTTCATCAACTGTTACCTAAAGTTTTTTATAATGTAATACGGATCTAATGGTCATTTGTTCTTTGACACGGGGAAAAGCGCACCGTAATTGCCACTGGGTCGGTAGGGGCCACTTACGCACCTATATTCTCCACAAAGATCGCAAATGTTCATTTTGAAGCACGTAGAAAGGAATATTGCAACAGCTTAATATAAATATTAGATCATATATAAAGCCCCAATAAGGCATCTGCAGCTGCCGGTTTAACACATGTTTTTTACTCTGAATATGTTGTCTGCAACTAAAGGAACTCCAACCCACATGCAAGTGTCACAAACAGAACATTTTATTTCCTTTCCATTGTACTTTAGGTCAGGAAGGCGAAATCTTTGAACTTTGTATCCAAACGGCAAAGAGCGACGAAGTCTCGGCATCGCCATGGCCATGCTAAATGCGAATGTATCCGATAAGCAGCCCGACGTGATACCAGTGCTTGCTACTGCGAAACTGACACTAGCCGCTCTGCCGCCTGCAGTCGGCAGTCGGCCGTCGCTTTGTCCTGGAATTACTTACGATTTGCAAGGCTTTATTAATTAATCTTAGACTGGCTGCCAAAAACCTTGTTCAGTTCAGCGCCCCCAAAACCCAGTCTTGCTTCCTGTCACGCAAAAAGTCTGGTAACACTTACCCCATCCACATGAATAGCCAATCCCTAAAGAACAGTGAGACGTTCGATCTTGTTTATATCGCTTTCGAACATGATCTCAGCTGGCACAAACACATTACTACAATAGCCACATCAGCAGCTGGAAAGCTTGATTTTCTCTTTCGAATCAGAAAATCCTTCTCCCCTTCCAACTTACACACTCTCTGTGTTTTCCAACACTGTTTCCACAACTGAGGAGCGGCATCGCGTTCGACACTTAACATGTTATGTGTTGCAGGAACAGTTAACCAAATAACTTGTTAACATAACAACAATGTTAAATAAGCCAAAATATCAATATCGGCCACTGAATATGCATAAGTTAGATTTGTTGGTTTTGATTTTAGCCCAAAATTATAAGCAGATCATATTCTTTGAGTTTAGTTTTTGTTTTTATAAATGTTCGAACCCGATACGACCCTGTAAAGTACCGAATCGACTTTAAGACTCTAATCGTATTGAAATCGAAATTGATAGTTTTGACAATTATTTCACTTTCGATTTTTTGTGTGTTAATTAGCAATATATTTTTCTTTTGTTTCAGGTATGAGTAATAAGTAAGATTTGGTTTAGTCAAATTTTTTGTATGTGGTAATTAATGTTTCCTAAAAAATTACATCATCTCTTCAAGAGCCAAGGTTTCTATGTAGCAAGTTTGAAGAAATAATATTTTTAATTCATTACATTTAAAGAAAGAAATCTTACTAACTGTCCTAAAATTCTCAATTTCAAAAAGTTAAAATACCTACTACCTGTAACACAAATACACAATACTCTAGAGTTCTAGAGAGAAGCTGTTTAAACCAACAAATAAATACCTCAACTTCAACCAAACACCCAGGAATTAGTATTTAATAATTTAAAATGCACATCACTAACCGCGTACGATATTTTGTTAATATTAAAGGGCTTTAACTTTTGTTAATATTTAACGGCTTTAACTTTTTCTTTCACAAATTAAGAAAAAGCAAATATAATGATATGATATTCCTTATTTGGATCGCTCAGCTGACGCTGACGCACGAGTTCGGTAGGCCAATCTGGGAGGTCAGAATCACCCAATCAGGTAGGCGCCTAAATTACGATAGCGGAATGAGGTCAACAACCCCTCAGCGTGGCTTCGGCTACATAATATTACCTGCTCCTTTTTTAAAATGAATATTAATATTTAAACACAATAAACAGAAATATTTCTCTGTTTGTCAATCAAAATAATAAAAACATAAATGCATGTTCCCGAGTCGTATTTTTAGAAAGTAAAGACGTTTAACATAATGATATTTTCAAATTTCTTGACAGTTCAGATGCCTCATAATAAAATTGACACAACTTTCCCACTACGGTTTCAGATTTCATATTTTTTCCCGTTGTTTTGACGTTTTATTTATGAATTAAGTGATTTTCAAGATTCTACTCATCGCTTGTAATACTGTGTGGTCGTCAACTGTCGCCCCCCTCCATTGTATTTGCTGTTTTAATGTAAAAATATCTTTTACGAAAAACACATTTTCGACTGCATAATTTTTCGAAAGACGTTTTTCCGAAAACACAGTTTTTTGAAAATGTATTATAATATCGTAATGGCCAAGTTTATTAATCTGTTCACAATCTATTGTTGGGGATATTGATTGTTTTTATACAGGGTGTGCAAGAAGTCTTAGTGTGAGCAAATGTCTTTGCTATTAGTAAAGATAGAGACAACAAATTTTTGGTGTATCCTATTGGTTAATAAATCTACTTTTTTATCTGATTTAGATCCCCTTAGGGGTGACCCTAGGGAGTTAAGGTCACAAATTTTAAATTTCGTGTGGTACCTCATTTCAAACGGCAAATCCGAGGTCCGTATCTTGATTCGTATTTTAATGGCAAGCCTATAAAAATTTAAAATCGTGAAGAAAAAATAAAAAAGTACATTTATTTCTTTAAAAAAAAAGTTGTTCAAAATAACTACAAATAAAGTCAATTTTGGAACTCTGCCAAGAAGTAACACCTGCCATTCTCGAAAATGTGAGAAGTAAATTCCAAAATCGAAGTTCATGGTGGTCATTTTGAACAACTTTTAAAGTAATAAGAGAAATAAAGAAATCCCGACCTCGGGTTTGCGGCAAAATGTTTCTTTTTTGAAGAAATAATGGAATCATTTATTTTATTTACAGCAACAGAATGCGATTTACTATGGGCTAAACAATAATATGGCTTATCGACGATATGTGAATTAAATACATTAAATTTAATATTGACGTAGTTTACCAAATATTATGTAATTAAGTAGATTTATGTTTTTTTCAATAATTATAGTATAATATTGACAACTAAGACAAGTTTACAATTGCCTTTAATATAAAATCAGTTTTGATTGGGTTTGCTTAGGTAACAAAAGCATTACTATTAAAACAATAATATAAAAATACAATGTTAAAAGGTGACCAATACACTAGCTTGTAAGGCCAGCACAAAATTTATATAAAAAAAATAAAATTTTGTTTTATTTAAAACTAATTAATGTTTTTTCTCTACTCAGAAGCAAAATAAAATTAAACTAAATTAATCGTCTTGATTTTAATGCTGCTTAATTTTGTTATAATAATATTAAAGGTACGCAGTCCGTACTACTTTAAGAGCGTATGTGGATGTGGATCGAGATAAAGACATCACTTTTCATCGAGGTATTGATGTTCTGTCTTCAATTTTGCGTTACATTTTGTGTGTAAAATGGTGTAGTGTTGAAGTAAATACATTGTTTTCCCCCAAATAAAGCCTGTCATTGCAAACCAATGGTGTTTTGATACAAGCGAATGTATTCTTATTCTTAAATCAATCATAATCGTTATAATAAGAATTAATTAAGCATTAAATTAAATACAGCAGTAATTCAGGAATATTGAACATAGTCTACCATGGGCTATCTCAGTGGTAGAGTTTAAAATTCAATTTTCGTATTCTGGAATCAAAGTATTTTCGAAAAAATATACTGCCGAATTTGTTTTTTGAAAAAATCATTTTCGAAAAATTCCTGTTCAAATTTTGTTTTGACTCTGCCTCACCGCAGTTAAAACGGGTAGAGGGCGTTAACAGAGCCTTTGACTAGTTTTAGAGTAAGCTTACAAGTTTTAAGTAAACTCATAGGCCAAAAAGATTTACTACTGCCATTTACTGTTTATGTTAGGCTTTTAGGTTTACAAATTATACTAAATACCACAACAGGCCTAGCGAAATCTCTCTATTTACTACAAGGCACCAGACCTTGTTTAAAAATTAACCACAAAATCAGGACTAACTGAGTGCTAAGGGTCCATTGTACCCCTTTACTCGAACACAGAAGTAAATAAATGATTAGGTCAGGTCCGCCCGACCACAATATGATTAGCCATTGCTTGTGTACGATGTTGTCACATGTTTACAGTTCGGTGACATATTTTACAATATTTCGAGGGAAACCTCATCAGGACCTTTTGGATCTACAAAAAATTTTCAAAAATATATCTTTGGAATATTTTTTTGAGATACAATTCTTTAAAAAAGAATATCGACTTTGTTCAAAAATACATTTTTTGGAATTTTCGAGAAACAGTTTTTTTGTTCAAACTTACTATTATCAAAAAAAACACTTCATATTTTTGACAAATACTTTTGATTTGAAAACATCATCGATGATTTAACAAAAGAATTAGTTTGTTCTTACTTTTGTTTGTTGTTAGTCCGACCGCCAATGCTAAATCACATAGCAAAATTTCTACAGCGTGTCCAGAAACCATCTTATAACATTAAAATATTTTAGAGATACTTCTGCTCTGAAGCGACATAATATACTTTACAAGGAACATAAAAGGGTGTGATACTTTATCACGATAACAAATCATTTATTGTGAAGTCTACGACCAAAGAAAAATAATCGCCAAAACAATAACAAAGATTTGAGGTTAGGTAGTTTCGCATTTTTGACGTCAAACAAGAAATCAATCAAAATTCCCGCCTCTCGGCGAAGCTCTCCGGAAGGGACCGATCGCTTCCGAGGTTTCCGTGATAATTAGTGTCTACTAATCACTTTATAATGGTTGAGCTGCCAAGCGCTTGCGGTAGGGGGGTTGTGTGACACTCCATGATCATATAATAGTACTCTTTGAGACCCTCATTTTGAAGTCAATGTCATTCATGTGGTCCGAGACAGTCAAAATTGGAATGTCCCGGCGAAATTGAAAATGGTGGCTCCGTGTTTGTCTGTCAATGTTAAATCACATACAAAGTTTTTTTTGTTTGATACATATAAAATTTGGCGGTCGGTCCTCTGACTACAACATTAATCTTGTATAAATTTGGCAATATAGGAACACATACAGGTTGTCCAACTGACAGTCAGGGTTTGCGAAATCGAGTTAGCCAGCATTTCAGGAAAGTGCAAGGGACTCCCTAGGGAGAAGTCATGCGGCTGTCATGTTTCTATTAGACGAAAATGTAATAATTCTATAAGCTAGATTTTCAGTACCCAAGAAAATACATGCACGTGGTATCACACGGACAAATAATCTACAGCGTGTATTGGAACATTCCCAGCAAAATTTCTTATTTTCGGTTTTACGAAAAAGAGTTATATTTTTGGAAAACACTATTTTTTGAAAATACAATTTTTCCTAAATTGAATTTTGAACTCTGATAATTTAGAAAACGTTAAAAAAGAAATAAACATAAACAAGCCCAAGCAAACCTGCAGAGATTCGCCTTTTTAGGTTTAGTCAGGTTTTCTTACGTTAGTTTAGGCTTTTTTATGTCTTTTTTTTATCATATTATTAAAAATCCAAGGTATTTGTATAAAAAATAGTCGCCTTTATGACCCCTTCAGCATATTCTTAAGACATTAAGGGCCGGGTATAGCTATTTTTTAAGCTTTTCGACACTTTTTCAATAAAAAGAAATCGAATTATGTGAAAATTCACTGGCAATATATAGAGTACAGTGGCTGTCAGGTAAATTCGTACGACTTTTTTTATACATAACCCTATTTTATCATATTTTGGTAAGACGGCTTTTATTATGTTGGGTTACCTCTAAAACACCAGCCAGTAAATAAATTTTCTTTAAACCAATACCTGCACTCGTTGTTTCGAGGCGCAATAAAAACGCCCTTCCCTAACTTTAGAACAAAATCATTTCTTTAAGTAATAATATATTATATTTATTACATTATATATTAAAAAATAATAAGAACAGGTAACTAGAACATTTGATGAGATGATGATGATCACGTTAATGGAACTCTAGAACTACGACACTTAGATCAAAAAGGTTCCCGGCCAAACTATGACCAAAAAACGATAACTTTTCCGGCAGATGGAATTGCCTGTCCTTCTTCGGAGTCGGTTCATCCTCGCTGTCTACTGTTTTCATTGCTGTTTAGCTTCTGGTGTATAGTGGTGGATGCATATCTTATTGACAGTAACAAATCGGCATAAAAAGTTAGTTGGGTTTTTCGTAAACAATGTTCAACACTCTTCTGTAACGGTCATGCGGATGAATTTTTGCTCAAGTGTCAGCAATGGCTTTCTCATATCTAAACATCACATAAAATATAGTGCGTCCGCTCTCAATATACCGAAAGCCTCAGCTATCTCACCCAACTTAAGCCGACTTGACTTTCACTCAAAACGATTTTATTCACATTTTGCACAATTTCTTCAGAAGTTTTAATTGTTAAAAATGGAAGAGCTAACTCACCTAAAGGAGCACCAAGCTCAGCTTTTATCCCTGTTGGAGATAAAGTTTTAATATGAAAATATCTTATTTCAGCACGTATCTCGATTTTATCCATCATTTACAGGATGTAAAACTTCGTAGGCTCTAACGATTGTAAAATAAAACACTTACCTAGTGGCCTCTCTCGACACTTTAAAGATATACTAAAGCAGAGTGCGGCTGCATAAACACCTGTCAATATTACAGTAAATCGCGCCCTCTCTGGGTCAGGCTGGTAACCTTTCATCCCATTCTCGTATATAATTTCCCATCTTTTATTGTTTTCAGAAATTTGTACTTATGCGCCCAATCTAACTGACTGCGCATGAAATTTTTCGAATAAATACTTGACAAAATTTTCACTGTTTACATAACAATCACCAGAATGTTTATCTACTTATCAAGTAGGGGACCTTTGTTCAGTTTAATTAAAATATTCGAAATTTGCATAAAGATCTTTGAAGTATGTGACCCATTTTGGGCCTGATTAAGTTTGGAAGTTTAGGGATATCGTACCCTTATCAAAATTAAGATCCTAGAACACACAAGGAGAAGTGGTTGATTTTTTCTTGAATTTTCCTTTATAAATTTTCTTCTTTGTTAATAAGATAGTTTTTGTTTGTTAATAGCCTTTCTGCGCTTAGTTATATTACTTTACTTGTAAAATTTATCTATTACTGGTTATTCCTTTCTATTTCCTACAAAATCGCAATAATAAGCTAGTAATCGCCTATTAAAGTTTCTCTTATAAACCGCCCTCTACTCGCACGTAACACGTGACACCGAAACGGTTACCAGTTCTACCAATAATTATCTATGTAATAACTCAGCATAAGACATAATATTACCTTTCAAGTAAAATCCCTTTAAAATACACTTCTTTTAAAAATGATTTAGGTAAACAAAAACTAATATACCAACCAACACTAACAATACACTACAGTGATTAATGCATAAACCCAATGGTTGACTAATAGTTAACCTTAGAGAAAGTTTAATTAACAAATTCAACACAATATTTAACATATTCCACAGTATCTTGTCACTATTGGCACTATCAAAAACTGATAACTAATGTTTTTGTTACCTTGAAAGTAAAATCTCTGTAAAATACACTTCATCAAGAAAGGATTTCCGTTAAACTTAACTTATACAACACTAATAAAATGGTAGGTATAGCCCTTAGGGGGTAAAGACGTTCATCTAAGTACCTAAAACACTATACTTAAAAGAATCGGCGATATTTTTTTACTATCAGCACTATTGAAAAACTGAAATCTAAGAGTGTATTTATTTAATAAAAAACATTTTTTGTTAACATTTGTGACAAAGGAAAACTTATTAATTTTTGTTTGTTGCATGAGAGATAGGGAACAGGGGTTATTTTTGTCGAAATATTATGTATAGGATTTCGGTTTGAAAATCAGCATTGGAACAAAAAAAAAAGATGAGAGGCAGGGACAGGGAAGCAAGAGTGAGATAAGATGTATTTTCTATCTAGTTTTTAAAGACGCTTAGAAATTGGTAAGAAACGTCGGTAGTTTTTAATAGCGTAATAAGATTTACTGTTATAATAGTCACGATAACGTTTTTTTACCGGAAGCTGAGTCCTAGCAAAAAATAAGTGCCGGGTCCTTTTACTGTTTTTATGTGATGCGATCAAATTTTATAGCGACGCCGCAAGTAGAACTTTTACAAAGTTTATGTTTTGAACTGGGTTTTGGATTTAGTTTTCTCAAAAAATATTAGAGGTGCAGAATATTAAAAACGGAACACATACAGAAATTACATTTTCTGCAAAAACGCTTCCTGTAAAATACCCAATATATTTTTTGGAAATTATAAATTAATAATAGATTATTGTTGAACAATTCTAGCGTAATTAATTTATTTTTTTAAGCAAAAAAGGCTGTATGCTTCTGTATACTTGAATTTAAATAGAGTCTAAAAAATTACCAATTTGTAAAGTCTGTTACCAGAAAAATAAAGAAAAATCTTTAGAATGAGACAAGAACGGAACTGTCTCTACTTTTTACCTTTGACTTAAAATCGTTAAAACGAGAGTGAAGTTGTCCCTACTTTTGTACCTTTGGCTCTATATTCTTTTTGCGAATTTTCGTAAACAAAACATTCTAGAAATTCTTACCCTACATCCTTGTTTATAATAAATGTACATTGGATAAGTTTAATATGTAGGTTTATATTCGAGTTCTCCGGCAAAGCGTATGCATATTTAATGCGAAATATTCAGATATTGTTTTGAAATAGTTTTGAGTAAAATGCCAGAAATGTTTTGGCATACTTTTGTAAATGTATTGTATTATTATGTTAGTGTGTTATAATGAAAATGGTCTAATATATTGGAATAGGTGACTCCTAGGGTAGTGTACAGGCATTCTCAATACTTTCTTCCATCAAATCGCACATTTTTTTATTTTAAAAAATACCTTTAACCATCTCATTTAAATTTTCAATTTCTTTCCCAAATACGGTAAAATCTGGACCATACACTCATGAAATTAGGTTTAAATTATAAGCAGAACGAAACAGGCTATGTTATACCATTAACACAAAGAATTATAATTATTATGACTTACCTATTACGTTAATAAGATGAGCATTATTTCTACTAGCTTAAACTTCCTGTCTTTAAAAAAAAGTCACCTGTTTTTAGCTGTTTTGTACCTGTTTCCGGAAACAGGGTCTGTTTTATAGGGTGTGTTTTTAGCTGTTTTGTAGCTGTTTAGACGCTGTTTAGGAGCAGTATAGGAACTGTTTTCCAGAAACAGGGTCGGTTTTTTTGCTGTTTAGGAGCTGTTGCCGGAAGCAGGGTCTCTTTTAGCTGTTTTGTAACTGTTTAGAAGCTGTTTAAGAGCTGTTTTTCCAGAAAAGGAGCCTATTTCAGGAAACAGCTCCTAAATAGCTACAACATAGCTAAAACATGCCCTATTTCTGGAAAACAGTTTCTAAACAGGTCACGTCAAGTTCTTCTATAGTATGTCTTCCTGGTCTTGAAAAGGTTGCAGAACAAAATTATTAATAGGGACTTTTAGCATAGCATAATGGGTAAAATTTCTTGCAGAACCTCCGTCATATAATTTATGTTACTGCAAAGCTAAAAAATGTTTTTAAACTGTTCCAGTAGCAGATGCTAATTTTTTTCCCACCTTTTTTGTAGCTACAAAGTAGATGAAATCCAGGTGTTTCTGAGCCGAGTGAGCCGTATATCGGACGTGCTCGTGGTGAAGCCATTAATGCAAACATTTAGACTAGGCAGTGTTTGTCAAAACTTCATCAGTTTATCACTGCTTCTCACCCCAATGATGAAATTATCTTCTGGCCAGATCTGGCTTCGTGTCATTATGCAAGACAAACAGAGTGGTTGACTGCCAATAATATCAATTTTGTCCCAAAGGTAGACAACCTACCAAACGTGCCACAAGCCTGACCTATAGACAATTTTTGGGCTCTACTAGCTAGAAAAGTTTACGATAATGAATGGGAAGCTCAAAACGTAGAACAGTTACTAGAAATCGACATTGGTGCCATTCGAAGGCTAATGGCGCAAATTAAGGTTAAGGTGTGTGCTATTAAAGAACATGGTCCCATATTCGTGGTTTAAACGTATAGTTTTAATATCAATACATGTAGAAATAACGACTTATAATTTAATGTGATAACAAAATTCAAAGAACACAAAATATGAGTATTAATATTTTTCTCAAAACTTATGGGACATACGATAGATGACGTTGTGTTTCGAATACCTACGGTATAAAAGTTGTCTTAAATATGATTAGCAAGAAAAATTGGCTTAAGTTTTTGAATCTTCCGATAGAAAAAGTTTAACTAAAACAAATTCCGCTTGAAAAGGCAAACTTAAATGGTTTATAGTGCCCCCTACAGCGCGCATACCCTCCGGCAATATCAAATTAAATAGTAAATACCAACCGAACCCCAATAAAAGACTTAAAAATCTTAAGTTTATTTCGCAAAATGCCTTCTTCAATTCATTAGGGCGTCGGACTAATTATACGTATACATTTTCGTTGGGGCAAATCGGTTAAAAGACATTTAAAGAAAAGGGTAAAAAAGAATACTGGAGATCATTTTCGCATAGACGTATTTGGCAAAAATAGTTTTTACATAGAGAATATCCCTCCAGTCAAAAATTTCATTGTTGATGGCGACTGGTTTTAGAGTTGTCAGCGGATAAATTTTTGACAATAAGGAATATGCTCAAATTTTTTATTTGCAAAAATCGTTTAAGGAAATCATTACAAACCCAAAAAAATTATTTTGGAGAAAATTACTAGCATAATTTAGCTACAAAAAATGTTTACTTTTCGGTATAATTTATTACAATTTATAATTCCATTTGTCCTCTGTGCATAATGACGTCAGGAGATCAGCAACAATAAGTATCAATCTACATGTTAACGTGAAGCTCAACCTAAAGTCGACCAGGTTTGCTTTTCTCGGAAACAGTCGGAGGGGGAGTAATCGAGTTTTTTGCCTTGATAGAGGAATAGTGCAACTAGCTTCGGTAAAAGATTCAGTTATACAGGATGTTTCGTTTTGGAGCTGTCGAAATTTCCGCGATTTCCGTTGAAATTGGGTACAGGTCGCAAAATTGAATTAAATCTATGTAAATTTTCAGAGGCTGTAGAGGACCCGGAGCTTCAGAACTCTATTTATACTGGTGAGGTGTGAAAAATGGCCGATCCAACCAATCAAACCCAAGTACATTTGAATTTTTTAGGTCGAAATTTGCCATGTGCAGGCCCCTCTTTGATACCTAGACGCGTCGGATCGTGAAACTTAAAAATCTCAAATACTTTCTTTTTGAAATACATTTACCTAAACCTAAAATCACTGAAATATAGATATAATATTTGGGAAAAAACTGGACATTTCGATTTTTGACCCAAATATTTCACGGTTTTTAAATATTTGTGAGGTCAAAATGGTTTAAATTAAAATCTCATTCACGTCGTCGGAAAGAGCTCGTCGAAATACACGAAATCCATATTTTTTAGCTTCTTCATTCTTTATAGGAAGGGAGCAATCGCCAATTAAATTCCGATTTTTTTTTGCCCTCGACATCGGTTTGTTTGAATCACTCTGTATTTTTTCCTATCAAATTTTCAACCAATTTGTCAACACTGTCTTATAAAGGGACACTCACATTTTAAAATAAATACCGAATGGATCCTCCAGGAGCTATCCTATTTTTAACCGACATTATTCCACATTTTCCATATTTAGTGATTCTTTTTGGATTTATTTTATCCGTTAATTACACAGGACCACAAATGGAAACCGAAAAAGTCCTTTGGCGAGATTGATATCCTATATGTATTTTAGTGCGCTGATTACGAATCCAAGGTCCAAATAACCCCAGCACATCACATTCAAGGTCATTTGAAGGTCAAATGCATATTACAGAAAAACAGAAAATCTGACCACGGATTCGGAAAGAGCGGGAAATTTTACGTCCAAATATGTAGGTTTTAGTTTTTCCAACATGACCCTCCAAGGTCATCTGGGGGTGAAATGACTCACCGATAGACGAAATTCTTATTTCCCATATACATCACCACCTTGAAAGTGACGTGCTGGGATTATATGGACCTCGGATTCGTAATCAGCGCGTCAAAAAACCTAAAGATACCTGACTAAGTTGTACGTAAAAGTCTGTAGTTGTGATGATGTACCTATATGGGAAATAAGAATTTGGTCTATCGGTGAGTCATTTCACCCCCAAATGACCTTGGAGGGTCATGTTGGAAAAATAAAAACTACATATTTGGACGTAAAATTTCCCGCTCTTTCCGAATCCGTGGTCAGATTTTCTGTTTTTCTGTAATATATGTATTGGACCTTCAAATGACCTCGAATGTGATGTGCTGGGGTTATTTGGACCTTGGATTCGTAATCAGCGCACCAAAATACATATAGGATATCAATCTCGCCAAAGGACTTTTTTGGGTTCCCATTTGTGGTCCTGTGTTATCTAACACGTTAAGCCCCGGGCTATTATCATACAGGTTTTTCCACAGACCAAATCACTTTTTTTACAATTTCGAATTAAGACAATAGAAGTGTTTATTTCTAAGCTAAACTAAGTGACGTTGGTAGTTTTTTCTGTAAAAAAAAACGTGTGTCAATATATGGTACACACGGTCTGTTTAATAGATTTTCTAAAATATGCTTTAATTTGGACCATGTGTACCATATTGTGTCACATTCAGTTGATATCTTAGCATTCTTAGCCTTCTTCTTTGGTCTTTGAACTTCAAAACTGCTACTGTCTGAGTTTGTGTCATTTATTTAAAAGCTGGATCCGCGTCCGAATCATAAAAGGTACTTTCGGGTTCACTAAACCCAGTGTCTTCGGGAATTTTGCGAAGCTGTTAACCCTTTTTGTGACATTTTTCTAGTAAATACGCACTCGTTTTACAATAACTAAGAGCTATTCAGCGTAACGCAACGAATTTACGTTACGCTGAGTAGCTCTTAGTTATTGTCAAAAAACTCAACTGAAAATCTAACCTAAAATCTTTGACAAGATCATTTTTAACGGACCAAGCTAGATTTTTATTTACCACAGACCGGACGAATCCAATGCACCATAAGAAAGCACTGTGAGCCTACACGAGCCACTGCGATTAGAACATGACTCTATCTCTACTGTGTCCAAATTGGTACACGCGGTCCCTGGTAAAACATTGCTGTGTACCCGTATGGTACACATGGGGTCAACGTGCTAAGAATACCTCCCACTAATTTAAATTGCTAATTTTTCCGTTAAAGTTATAAATAAATAGTTTGTTTGCATCGGGGGTACGCAAAAATTGAAAATTTTTGGAGATTGCCATGAAAACAAAAAATAACAGTATATTTACTCGAAATTATTAAAATATGACACGTCAAAACATCGCAAAAATGCCTGTTTTTGTTGCAAAATTGAAAGGCTTTTGGACCGATTTCGGCTTGAAATATACATGAAAGATTTTAGAAACCTTCTACTTTAAGTGTAGGGATATTTTATTGGATAAAGTACGAATTAAATGACATTTTTATTGATTTTGCGATGACCCTACGACACTGCCATGTACTCATTATGAGTCATAAAAACACTTTTGACAACACAGCCAATGGGATCACCTTTTACAAGTTTCGAAATTCGCGCGAAAATTAGCAATAGAAAAACGTTTTTATTTGCCAGAAATTCTGTTTAAAAAAATTTTAACAGCTAATGACTTCTTGCACTTATTTATTGTGTCGAAACATACCTAATGACTTATTTATCTTCGTTTTGACACAAATGTCAGTTAGTGAGTTTTGGCATTAATATGACGATATGGTCTTTAATTAAACGTCTTTAGTTACATTTTACATGATTTCGATATAAATGTATTTTTTATTCAATATACATTACATTCCAAAAATATATCGTATTCTGTTTTTCGTCAAATCCCCAACCCGTATAACAAAAAAACTGTACGTGTTACAGCATTTTGCATATTATTTTCAAATTTAGGGCCACAAAATACTTTACGTACAGCTATTTTCATCAATGTTACTTAAAAAAATTTAAGTTTGTTGACTAGTGAATCAAACATTTTTCCTGTAAAATTATACCACTTATGTGGTATTATACAATTATTCTCTATTTTTTTTTGTGTGCTTACACAGGAACACAATAGTACAAAAAACCAAAATAATAGCAATAGGCGCTAAATACTGCCGTAAAGAACAAGTTAAAACTTTTTATATGGATAGGGAAAGTTGTAAGCGACGTGTACAAAAACTCCCTTTTTCTTAAATTAAACACTAAAGTTTGGAGTTATTGAAGTTACGGACGAGTTGCAAAAGCGCAGCGCCCACGGACTATTGAACTTCACGCAGTTGAAAGTCCTTAACGAAAAATTCTAAAAATAATAAAAGAGCGGATTTCTTTTAAACGCTGCTGTTTGCTTATTTATAGTAGTCTTCTTAACGAAGTAAGAAAAGGGAATAAAGGAATCGGGGATAATAACAAAACAAAAAATAATTAAATACTAATAGTGTTGATCAGTATCTGTTCGATGATTTTTATTTTTATTTTCAGGAAATTTTATGAGAGAATTTGATGAATTAAAATTTTTAATTTTTGGTGAGTATGAAACTTCATTGTCGCAATAAATGTCAAAGAAATGGCAAAATCCAGTATCCAAAGCTTCGTTGTCGTGCCACAAAAAGACAAATTCTTGATTGTTATATAAAAAATAAATAAAGTAATACAAACACTAACAATTTTCAACGACTGCGTCTTTTTCGAAATTTTGTGAAAAATTTCGCGAATTGGAGCAGCAACACTAGAAGAAATTAATCAAAATATTGACTTTCAGATTCACTAAAAAGGTTTGGGATTTAGTACTGGTTTAAATTAAGATCTCCCAATTGATCAGTTAATTTTTGTCCTGTCATTTAGAAGAAGGTCGTAAGTAAAAACGTATGAGTTATTCTAATATTTCAGTAATTGGCTTCGTTTCCAAATGATTTTTATCTTGGAACGCTTGACCCTACACACACAAAAAAGATGCTCTTAAAATTAAAAAAAATGTTTAAAATAAGTACATCTTGCCTTTGATATAATTTAATATATTTCTTTAAAGTACCCACGTATTCCACAATATTATCTCCTAATAAGAAAACGATGTATTTAAATTTAAATTAAATTAAATTAAAAGAAAATAATTGCAACATATTAATGCTACAAAAATATTCCCTGTACTATAAGCAATAAAATTTTACTGCGAAAGCTGTTTTCAAAACTGATAGTTAGTTATCCAGCTCTACTGCTGAGACCGAGAAGCTTTAGCTGGTTGTTTCTCATACTCCTGCCAATTAAGGAGCAGGATATCCCACTGTTAGTATAACATCCTGCCAGGAGATAAATGCCTTGCGACCGCAGGAATGCATCGTTATGCTCACTGATTCCTGCAAATAAAATATACATTATTGCTTACTGCTTATGTGGCCATATGAAAGCGAAATGCTGCTGATAAAATAATAATTGTTTCTTTATATACGGGGTGCTTCAAAAATCTAGTGAGAAAATTTTACAGGTGATTTTTTTGCCTTACGAGTAATTAGAAAAAAATTTAAGTTTTATTACCCCGTATCTATGTATCCATATGAACATTTTTTAAATTTTTGACCGAAGAATGGCATGTGAAATTGTGTCGATGTTTTGCAAGACCCTGTACAATATTCCAATCTAAATGATTTAGAATACTAAATAGTAGAGTCTTACAAATTCATATTTAGTCTTTCTTTATAGTAGGTATGTTATTAAATAAATGTTGAACAGATTTATATTTGATTAAAGCAGAAAGGAAACTCACTTTCCTAGAACTTCTTTTCCGGCAGGATAAGTCTGTAGCAAGAAAAGCTCGGTTAAGTCCTTCACAATGGGATGAGAACTTTTAAACAAGCACAGGAAATGAATTGGCAGATAGCATCATTATCGCTCTAAACGGAGATTTCGCCAGATTTTCGGCAAATGAGCTTAGTCAGAGAAAGCGTTCACCTGTTCGTGTTTCGGAGATTTTTCGGATTTTCTCGAAAAATGCGGTTGTGTTTCAACAAAGCTAATGCCGATTTAGTCGGTTGAAATTCAGATAAAGCGGTGTAAGCCATTGTTTTAGATTAGAGAGTTGTGAAATGTATATTTATTCACGTGATAAAGACTCTTTCAAAGAAAATATTTGATCGAAATCCAGAGATAATTTTGCAGTGAGGTTATGTAAGTTTTATCGGCATAATTGGAAATACTTCTTTAATTCGATCTTGTTGGTATGACTTTTGACCATGATCTCAGTCGACATAAACACATTACTTCATTAGCCACGTCTGCTGCTAAAAAGTTTGGTGTTTTCATCCGAGGCAAAAAATATTTCTCCTCTCATCTGGGTAGATAAATAAAATTTTAATTTAGGTTTTATTATAATACTAATTTACTATGGGGAATTCCCACTGGGCTTCATGTCTGTTAGGTAAATAAGTTTAATAAGGGTGAGTTATTTAATTCTAATTGATCATTGTAATATGTCGGAATTTTTCAACAGATTTATCTCAAAACTTTCAAGTGAATTCATTTTTTTACCTTTATTTTCTACATGTAGTATTTTAAAATTGTTATCAAATGTATGTCGATTCGGTAAAAGATGGTTTGAATATGTGTAATTATTTTTATTATTAATTAAACTTGTTTTATCTTCTGTTATACGTGTTAAAAATGATCTGCCTGTTTGACCTAGGTATCTTTTCGGACATAATCCACATGTTAACTGATATACACCTGATTTATTATTTTTATATGTTTTACTTTTTGAATTTTTCAGAAATTTTCCTAGTGAATTATTTGTTTTAAATGCTACTTTAACTTTTTTTACAACAAAGATATTGGTTATAAAGTTCTTTTCCACCTTGTATGTCAATTTAAAAAAAAAACGTCTTTCTCTTTTCGTAGAAAGACTCCTAATAAACAAGAGAAATCCACTAGAGTCCTCATGTAGACGGTATAAATTGACTTTTCATCTTAAGGATTGAAAACAGGCAGAGAAATAGGGAAACATTCTAACAAATCCACGAATCCTCCAGGGTCGTTGGGAATATTGGCTTCGTTTGGGAGAAATCGGCTTTAGTGGTTGCATATACATTGTTCATCCTGATCTGTGGCTTTAGTGTATTGGTGGTATTTTTGAATATACGGAAATGAAATAGGAGCTTTTTGGTATTTTAATATTTTGTTTGTTTATTAACAAAATGATTTTTCTAAAGCAGGTTTACTTAGCTCATACACCAAAAAAAAAAATACAAGTCCAAATACTGAAAACAAAATTATTATTATAAATTTATATACACAAAAAAGACTTATGTAGTGTCAAAGAGAGAATTACTAAATTAACGGCAGACTATGTTCCGTATTCTTAAATGATTACTATATTTAATTTAATTCTTAACTTATTTGTTGCATGCAATTATTTGTCACTTGTTTGTTACCGTATTTCAACACCTGTAGAAAGGTGTAGAAAATAATTTTAAAAGTTATTTGTGATGGATGCTATTCCTAGTAGTAATTACTTTATAAATATATTATATAATAATTGTAAGTTAGGTATTTCTGTTTCATTTCCATAAAATAATTTTGGTTGGTAAATTTTTTTTTAAATTTGAGATTTTTAAGTTTCTGTAAAGTTATAAAAAAAGTTCCTCAAAGTTTTACTCTCAGACTTATATTTTTATTAATTGGGGTTACTACTAGTCGTAGATTTATTAAAATTAGACACCACGGTTTGCCTTCATTCTAGATTTCTGCTGTTACGGGAAGCGGGTCGGCCCATACGGAGTCACCATGCATATTACGAAGAGAACTACATATTTGAATTTATTCGCACGAAAGGATTATTTAAACAAAAAATGGTTATTTGTACCGAACAGACAGTAAATTATTTATTAAATATAATCAAGATTGTGACCATACTACCACTAGATGACCGAAAGGATTTATGTGAGCTCTACAAAAGCATTTATTTCTTATTGGTAAATGAAAGTCGCATAATCGAACTCTACGACTATTTTTATTTGCTAACCAAGTGGTTAGCACAAGAATATAAGCTATAAAAATATGGAGACAAAACAAAAAAAAGGGGAAGACCTGCAAAAAATTAAATGAAAGCGGGACTAAAAGTAAAAAATAAAAAGGAATATCCGACTTGCTCACCCAGATGCGCTGTCACTTGCTGTAGAATACAGTTATCGACAATAAGGCAAACGCTCTGTGGCAGAACTCATTAAAACGGATGTTGATAGTTCACCAAAAAGCTTAAAATACATAAAAACTCATAACATAGGCACGAATAAATTTAAGGTTTACTGTTTAGACACTGCCAAACTGTTAGTTAACAAGAAGTATTTTTGGCATAGAATGTCAATTTCCATTCACAAGATATTAATCCACGGAGCTGATTTTTCGGTCTCCATTGGACAATTATCCGAAGATATGCAGGAAGCCCGACAACAGGACTGGAAAAGATATCGAGGAGGGTTTGCACATAAATTATCAAGAATTGATACTAATATCGATATATTAAATAACTTACTAGTACTTCAGATCCTGCTATAACTCGTTGGTGCACTCTGCCAGGGCGAAAAAGTGAACCATTACCTCTCGAAGTGTTGGAATTATTAGGAGAATAGGAATATATTTTTGCGTAAAAATTATAAATTCAATTTATTTCCAGCTAGCACCTATGAAGTCAGCCTCTGTTCAGCGCGGCGATGAGCGAGAGATGGGAGTTTTCTTGTAAAGACTGGATCTTTAATAAGTCGAATTGCGCCTTTTTGGATAGAATCGAGGATGCTAAGTGTCGAAGGTGATGACGCTTACTAGATGTGGGAAGAGTACTCTAGGTTAGATCTTATTTGGAAAACATAAATAGTGTTTTAGTGGGAAGAGGAGAAGGTTTTGGAGTCAAGAGATAAAGGAATTTTTTGAACAAGAGAAACTTTATTACAAGTCCTTATTCTGTCATGGTTAATAAAGTCATCATTAAAGACTTAGCAGCTATTGTATTATTCTTGCGATTAGCTTGGTTTCCGAATGATTTTTATCTTAGAACTTGTCGCTGAAATGAATTTGGTTCTAGTATTGTGAAAAAACATACTTAAATTGCCATATTGTCTGTTAATTTGCGATAAAGCTTAGAATTAAATTTACAGTGCAACTTGCCTCATTCTTACACTTTTTCATTTAAACCCTTGAATGTCAACTTTGATCGATCTTGGCAATTAGGTTTATTAAAGTATACCGTCACTGGTTAATGAAAGAAAAAATATTTGTATACATTTAAAATTTTTGAATTATAGTCTTAAATAAATGAACATTCATATTAGTATGCAGTGTGGAGCATTCTCATCCTGGGTGGCGTGGCAATGTTCGACTATATTGTGCCGAGGAAATTAGTCTCAGATGCGACAACCCACGACACGTACGTGTAATACACGAATTTATCGGAAACATGTCTAAAATTTGAATTTTTCGGTGATATATTTTGACAGCGAAAGAAATGGTTCGGGAGAAAACCGAACTGAGAAAAAGCAATTTAAAATATTTAAGGATCGGGTATTTGCTTCTTTCAAAAACATTTTTGAGTATTTTTTATATAATGTAAAAAAGATTTGTTTTAAATAATAGACCTACATATATATATATATATATATATATATATATATATATATATATATATATATATATATATATATATATATATTCTATCCAATTTGATTTGAGTATAATGAGAGAAAAAACAAATTAACAAAAATTTACCCTACTGGTCAGTTTCACGGGCAGTTTACACCAGAACATAATGTAAGATAAGAAAAAAACGTCCTTACAGTATGCCATGGAATCAATCATGCATATTTTGAATTATTACTCTTGAAGGTAACATTGGTAAAAGGTTGAATGAAAAATAAACTGTCAATTTCTGAAGTTTTTATTTTTAAGAAAATTACATTATTGTCATTGTCATTGCGTAATACAGAATTAAAAAAGTATCCAACAAAGAACCTAAAAATTATAAATGTAATCTAAATGAGAGACGTGGCCACCTTCTACATCTAAACATGTTCTCATTCTTCTTTTTACAGCATCAAAAACATTGGTGAGCACTTGGGGGAGTTGTTAATCTCCTAAAATTTATTTGTAATTCTAGCCTGTAGGTCTTCTAAATTTTTACAAGGGGTTTTGAAAACCAAGTTTTTAATGTATGGCCATAAAAAAAGTCGCACGGGGTGTGATAGCAGGACTATCATATCTGACATATCTCGACTGATGATTCGGTCTTAGATACGTAAATTCGTGCGCCGTCCTGCTAGAAGTAGAATTGTCGCATCTCGTCATCATCTGATGCGTTTACAAAATTTTCTAAAATTTAATTACGGTATCGCACCGAATTGAGAGTCCCTTCAAAAAAAAATCGTTCCAATTAACCTTCTTTTCGATATGGCGACCCACACGCAAACTTTCTGTGAATGCAGAAGCTTCTCCATAAATAAATGTGGATTTTCAGAACTCCACATTCTCATTTGTTGAAAATTTACCAGAGAGGTAAAACATGCCTCGTCAGTAAACAAGTTTTTTCAAATACGTTTTCATTATTATGCACATTACCCTTAAACCACTCTGACAATTGCATTAGCTGCGGCTTGTCGTTTGGTAGCAATTCTTCGACTGAGCTTAGAGGATAGGCGTGCATATGAATATGCAGGTTACATTTCAGGATGGTATTGCAGGTTCTGTAGGATACATTTTCTTGCTGGCTTAAACGCCGAGTAGGGGTTTGTGGGTGTTCATTAACAATTTTCTTCAACTCTTGTGTATTTACATACAAATAAATAGCAATATATTTACGATTTGCTTTGCTCCGACTCAGTTAAGCTTATGTTCGTACTTATTGCAAAGATATTTGCATCTACTAAGACTTTTCGGACACCCTGTATACATACATACAAACACCCACATATAGAAATCTAAATAATATAAACGATTTGCTTGAAATCCAACTCAACTAAGTTTATTCTCTGGTTTTAATTTAAATACGTCCCTGATTGCAATGCACTCCAAAACCTACAATAAACGTGTGTTGCCACACTTACACACATCAACCCTTCTACCATTTCTAAAGTAACTTTTGATCATAAAAGCTTTTTATTCTGCCGTGATTACCATGATTTAATTTTCTTTAAAATAAAAACTTCAGAACTTCACAGTTCTATTTTCCATTCACCTGTACCTTTTACCTATGTTACCTTTCAAGAGTAATAATTCAAGACATGTGTGAGTGATTTCACGGCATACTTTGAGGACGTTTTTTTTATCTCACGTTATTTTAGGAATTACAATATTCATCTTTTCCTTCCTGATAACCACGGAGCAATCATATTTTTTTTCATCCTTGATGGCGAAAGTGCACTAGAGAAAGATAAATAAAAAAATAATATGTTCCAATTTTTATCGCACTTTCTTCGCTTGTGGAAGTATTACTGGTTATCTCCATCGAAAGATTAGCCATCACATTATTATTTTCTTGTCTGATAAAATTCCCAACGGAATCCGATTTCTTTCCATCCTTGTTGGTAAAAGGTGCATTAGTAAAAGACAAATAATAGCGACTGTTGTTGCCAATATAAAAGAATATAATATTCAGATATTTTACCACAGCTGCCTCTGTTTGTAGTATTTCTGGTTGTCTGCTTTCAAAGAACAAATAGAAAATAAATTTCTAATCTTGCAAAATACTCGGAAGTTTTTGACTTTGGTGAGTTTTATGATTTTGTAGCAAAAAATTTTATGTTTTTGCTTTTACCGAACACAAATAGCACTTGTAAAAATTTCGTTTTTATTAAGAAAATTCTTCTTTATTCAAATCCCTGAGTTCCATTACAGCCTGCGAAACATTTAATAATGTTTAATTTGTTGTATCAAACAAAGTTAAAATTCAAAATTTATTTAATTAAAACCATTACAAAGTTGGCCAAATGAACACCGCCGAAATTTTTAACCCAATCTGACAGAAATAAAATCGATAGGGCCTCGCTCTCGAAAAATTCCTACCGTTAAAAAGTTCGTTATTTTTAATAAACTGTGGAGTGGCCGTCTGAAAATTGGTTTAATTTTTTTATAGAATGAGTGTGAATTAAAACAAAGCGAGGTAGGTGCTTGATTTTTTTTGCAGTCTTTTATTTCACAGAGTAGATTGTGTTGATATTTTATAAATACGGAATTTGCTTTAGATTATGTACATAATACCCTCATTTACATATTCTGTTTTTGAAGCCAATTCCCAGTTGCTACAAAGAGTGGGGTTCATACTTACTTAACAGCAATATTTCCAAAATGGGCATAATTTAACCAGCATTTAAAGTTTTTTTTATCTCAAGTATTCCCAGACAGTCTCAAAAAGGCCAACATAATTCCTGTTTTTAAAAAGGGTGATCATCACGACATTAACAACTATCGCCCTATTTCATTATTGTCTTCTGTGTCAAAGGTATTTGAGAAGGCAATTTACATGGATCACTTAGTTAGATTTCCTATCTTATGTAAAAATCAATTTGGTATATTGAATTGATGTAGCCTTTACTTGATGAAGATCCATTATTAAAATATTTAAAAATAACAACAAAATTGATTCAACTTTCACTAAATTGTTATTCATAAACGTGACAGTTGTTTCGACACACAGTGTCTTCGTCGGATGGTTGGTATATACCAACCATCCGACGAAGACACTGTGTGTCGAAACAATTGTCATGTGTATGAATAAAAATTCAGTGCAGATTGAAACAATTTTATTATTTTTAAATATTTTAATCAGTTTGGCTATATACCAAAGAAATCTACCGAAATGGCTATTTTTAATACGTTAGCACATATAACTGAACAACTTGATAAAAATTATAAGGTTGCAGGGCTCTATTTTGACTTGTCAAAGACCTTTGACACAGTTGACCATCAGCTGTTGTTGGATGTTGGTGCAAGATATGGTATAAGAGGGGTAGCAGCATATCTATTAAAATCCTACATGACTGGCAGACAACAAACTTTGTGTATAACTAGTAAAGGTACTCACTCTTACTCTGAGATGATTGACATCAAACAGGGTGTCCCACAAGGTTCAATTCTGGGCCCCATCTTATTTTTGCTATATGTAAACAACCTGACCAATGGGTTTGTTGGTGCGGTGTGTCAATTTGCTGATGATACCTCAGTAATTGTGACGGATACTTCTCTTGGTGGACTGTCCCTGGGATGTACAGAGGCAGCTCAGAGAATGCAGGAGTGGTGTCTGAATAGAAATTTGAGACTTAACACAGGAAAGACTGGCTTAATAGTTTTCTCAAAGACCCCTAACAACTTAGAGTCTCCCTTAGTTAGGCTTGGTGGAAGGACCGTTCCGATATCAGATCACATAAAGTTTTTGGGGTTGAACCTGGACCCTACCTTAAAATGGGATAACCATATCATTGCATTACAGTCTAGATTAAACAGTTTGTGCAGTTTGGTAAGGAGACGTAGAGACACTAGCACAATGGATACCGTTAGGCTCCTTTACTTTGCTCAAATTCAGTCGGTGATAAACTATGGGATATGCTTTTGTGGTTCCTCGAGAAGAGCTCCAGAGATCTTCAAGATCCAGAAGCGTATTCTCCGATGCATGATGGGCCTCCATCCAAGAACATCCTGCAGACCCATTCCATCGCTCTACTTTTCTGCCTTAGGTATGTTTGTCAAGAAAGATCGTCCCTTGTTTTGCGAAAATCATGCCTTGTATGGGGAAGGTATGATAATGCAGACCAGACATAGGGCTGACCTAAGTATTCCCCAACATAACTATACCTTTTTTAAAAAAAAGGACCATATTACATGGCTGTGAAAGCATACAGGATGCGATCTGCCAATATCCAAGGGATAGACATCAACACATTTAAAAAACAATTAAACCAGTGGTTGCATCAAAAACGTTTTTTAAAAATATTTTTTCTACGAGCGTGTAGAAAGTAAGTACTTTCTGCACTTATTTGCGTGCTAAAAGTTGCATTTTTCCGCACTAGTGCTGAAAATATTTTCATCACGCTGAAAGTTTTTTTAGCACTAACGCGGGAAACTACATCAGTCATCTCATCTCACTTTTCTTCATTAACAAACTTACCTTTTTTAGTCCTCTAAAGGGCAGATAAAAAAAACGCAACCTAAAACACGTTGGTATACCACAGTCTATTTATTTGGACAGGCTTGTTTGAACAATGTACGAATATACAATATTATTATTACCGTATTGTTTTACATCAGTCAATAATCTACTAATCAAACAATAGTCAAACCGACAATTAAACTATTGTTTAACAATACGTACCTCAAATACCTTTGTTGCGCGACATGGATGCACCTTGACGAGCAGCGTCGCGACGCTGAAGACGCTAGTTGCACGCTGGCGTTCGCGCCGTTCGGGTCTATGTCAGTTTCGATCAGATAATTGACGAAATATACCAAAAAGTATTGTAGCACTAGTAATAAAGAAATACAATTATACACTGACAAGTATAGTAAAATAGTTTTTAAAAACAAAAGTGAAATTCTTCGTCAGTATTAGTTAGAAGCGGATTTTTTTTTTTGGAAAATTTTGAAAAAAAAATTGAAAATTGTTTTTATTGACATAAAATGATATGGCAGGTCATTTAATAAAGATAATTTTAGGAAAATGTGAGGACACTTCAACGATAAAAATATTATTTACTGTAACTGGACAAAAAAAAATTTGAAAATTTAAATTTTAAAAATTTTGTTATGATTATGTTAACAACACATAATAAGATTTATCTATTTTCAATAATATTTTTGTTACGTTTTGAACTTTAAAGAAATAGGTGCAATAGAATTGAAAGTGAGAGTGTTCAGCTTTTGTTGACATTGACATTGTTGTTTTGAAAAGTTTACTTTCATGTTAAAACTCAGCTGTTAATGTTTTCAAATTAAGATAAATCTGACTTTAAAATATGGCATCAGCATGTGATTCTACCACAAGGGATGAAAGGTAAATTTTTTTGTGTACTTTTTTTAATAGTAGGGTTGTATTTAATTATTGTGAATAAAAATAATTAATTAGTCAGTAGATACAAGTTGTCCCTTTAAACTATTAATTAATTGATTAAATATTCATTGGTAATTAAATATCATGGTCTAACTCCTCCTTTTAAGATTTATAATTAAACTTGTTCCCATTTAGACGTTTTTTAACCTTTTTTAGAATGAATATTTTTTAGAATACCGTCAAAATAAAACCCTTTATGGGTTAGCTGTCTGTCTGCCCGAAGGTCATAAAATACATTAAAAAATACCGATATTCAACCAATTAAAATGAAATTAGGTGCGTGCATGTAAGAAAAAGTGTATGTACAATCGTGGCGTAACTAAAGTTTCATTTTCAATGCTTTGTTTCTATGAAAAATTAAACTATTTTGGCCATGACTGTACATTTAAAAAAAGCTTTTAATAGTTATTTATTTATCTAGCGAGATAAGTTTGCTCCGAAATACATACATTTTTTCGAGAAACATCTTTTTGAAGCTTTTTAGAAAATATATACGGGCTGATCCAAATTAAGTGTCCATCATTGCTAACTGTGTTATTATTAAAGACACAAGATTGTTTAAATTATCAAACTGGTAGTATTTTTAACGCTTATTAAAATAAAAGAACGCAAGAAACAATTATTGAGCATCGTGTTTTCCAGTTCTGAAGGAAAATATTTTTTTTTAATGGAAACCCCTGTATATTATATTTTTTTTTCTGTTAAAACTTTAAAAGAAAAATGCTTATAATGAATTGTCTTCTAGAATGAAAATTAATGAGGTTATGAAGCTCAAACTGAAACAATTATGTCAGTTTTTAGTGAAATTATATATATATATATATATATATATATATATATATATATATATATATATATATATATATAAATGAAATAAAGATTACGGGGATTCGGCCAGAAAGTCTTTATTGTATTTTTCTTATAATGTGCCTAGCTTTCGAAATGTTTCATTTCTTCCTCAGGGCAATTATATTTAAATATAAAGACATCTAATATTCGAAATTTTAGGAAAAAATTGTTGAAAATATTCTAATTGGAATTTTGACAATATTCTTGAAGTTGACTGTCAACTTCAAATATATTGTCAAAATTCCAATTAGAATATTTTCAACAATTTTTTCCTAAAATTTCGAAAATTAGATGTCTTTATATTTAAATATAATTGCCCTGAGGAAGAAATGAAACATTTCGAAAGCTAGGCACATTATAAGAAAAATACAATAAAGACTTTCTGGCCGAATCCCCGTAATCTTTTTATTTCATTTAATTTATTACACGGCCGTTATTTGTACAACATATAATATATATATATATATATATATATATATATATATATATATATATATATATATATATATATATATATATATATATATATATATATATATATATATAGAGGAGAATTATTGTGGGCATGTCCGCTAGCAATGAACAGTAAAATAAAAAGTTAGAATGGTAACCCGTACGACACGTGTTTCTGCTCATTGGCTTCATCAGGCCCACGTATGTGACTGTGCCTCTCAACATAAGTCGAGATGCACAACGTCACATACGCAGTTACGGGTGTAACCTTAAGAAAAGGGAAAAAAAAATATATTTAACGAGGACCACAAACAGGAGCCAGTGCACCAATTTGTGGCTTCAGCCAAAAGACCCCTTTTTTGGGGGCAACAATTAGCGTCGCCGACGGAGGCAACTATAGCCAACTGTCGTGGTATCCTATAAGCCCAAGAGAAGAAAAACAAATGCTAGAAACTAGCGCGGATCGATACATAAAAAAAGAGAGGAGAATGCTAGTTTCTAGCATTTGTTTTTCTTCTCTTGGGCTTATAGGATACCACGACAGTTGGCTATAGTTGCCTCCGTCGGCGACGCTAATTGTTGCCCCCAAAAAAGGGGTCTTTTGGCTGAAGCCACAAATTGGTGCACTGGCTCCTGTTTGTGGTCCTCGTTAAATATATTTTTTTTTTCCCTTTTCTTAAGGTTACACCCGTAACTGCGTATGTGACGTTGTGCATCTCGACTTATGTTGAGAGGCACAGTCACATACGTGGGCCTGATGAAGCCAATGAGCAGAAACACGTGTCGTACGGGTTACCATTCTAACTTTTTATTTTACTGTTCATTGCTAGCGGACATGCCCACAATAATTCTCCTCTCTTTTTTTATGTATCGATCCGCGCTAGTTTCTAGCATTTATATATATATATATATATATATATATATATATATATATATATATATATATATATATATATATATATATATATATATATATATATATAGGGAAATGTCTATATATAAATATATAGAAAATGGGGAATTTTCTTCTGTCGATATAGATGATATATATGTCAGAAAATGCAAAAGCTTTAATTCTTTCGCTAGTGCAAAACACAAGACCGTAAAATGACATAAAATAAAATAGTTGGACTATTATTTTTAAAATTAAAATACACATTTTTGGTAAAATGCGTCTGTGGAATTAAAAATACTTTGATTATTTTCGGATTTCAATAAAACTGATAAAAAAATGAGATGTCACGATAATATTTAAGTTTGGCAATGCTCCGGCTGGATCATTTGTTTTTTCTTTATAATAGTAGAGCCTATTACGTCAAGCTCTTCAGAAGCGTCGGATAAGGGCCGGTATTTGGGAATTTTTTAGAATAAAAAAATTTGTGATTTGAGGGGAAAATATCCCTAAATTTTATTGTTCCGATGTTTTAAGTTTTACATCTTCTAACTAAATCCCAGCGTTAGAGTGTAAAATTCAATTTTCGATAAACTACATTCTCGAAAAATGGTCTTGTCGAAAAACCTGTTTTCGAAAAAAGATATTTTTGAAACATTGGTTTTCAAAAATTTTTCATAAATCCATTATGTTTAGCATATTACTTCAATAATTTGTAATGAGTGCATGTAACATGTTACAAATATGAAATTATTGCTGACCTGATAAAACACCAAACAATGGTAAACTCTGTTGCTAGTTGGTATTTAAATCATTAATTTAATGTTTTTTTACAAAAAAATTGCAGAAATTTGTAATAATTATTATTCTGGCGACATCAAACAACTCGATAACAAGAGATGAAAGGTAATTGTATAGTATTATCATATTTACGTATTCACAACGTAAAATATATGTCGTTTTAGTATTTTAATGCTGGATAATTGCTTTATTCCCTTCTCGGCAATTATTATGATAATATACGCATTTTAATATAGTAATTATTTTGTTGACATGCTTGTAATATATTTGTTTAAATAAATTTTCAGCTCGGTTAAGCAAATATATTAGATACGTTTGTAAAATTGTGTTGTGTGGGAATTCCTGTCTTTTTAAAAAAAAAATATGTACGGAATGAATATTTTTTTTTCTGCAATTGTTTATAATTTTAATTTCTTTTGCTTGATTGTACACCCGTGATCAAAGAAGTCGTGCACCTAATTTACAATTTAAGTGACATTCTCCAAAAATAATTAGACTGTGAATTAGTTGTGATTAAATTTTGTGACCACGCCTGCACATCAAAGTACCATGCCATATCCATAGAAACTTTTTTTAAACGTGTAAACGTTCGTTACCGCAATATTTTCAAATAGTTCGAAAAAGTCGCGTGGATTCGCGAGATTATGAATTCAAGGTAGTGGCCCAGATAAATCCAGACCAGATGCGTCAGCTCCAATGCCGCCTGTACTTCATGCGGCGGCGAGCCAAGGATTGACGAAATGATCTGCCGGCCGTGTGGCATCAAGTACGGGGACCGAGGTTATAAATTTAAATCACAGCCACTGTCTTCTTCAAATGTAACGTAACTGCCGTATAGTACAGACGCCTGCACTATCGCAAGGCGATGGTGCAGGCAGCCTAAGTGCCGCGCCTCAAGGTTATTGAGATTGAACACGATATTTGACAGTCTTACGCATCTGGTCTGGTTTTATCTGGGGTAGTGGTAGTATCGATTTTAACGTTGTAGCTGCTTTAGGGTGGTTCGGGTCACTCGTTTAGATTTGCGGAAGCATAAACTCCAGGTAAAAATATCGTTCGCACCGTCTTAGCTGACGTTGATGACTGTTCAGTGTCATCTGTCCGAGGTCGTCACTCTTATGTTACTCTGCAGGCTGGGCGATCGATTAGGCACTGATTTAGTGAAGACTAAGGAACATCTAGTTCATCCCTATCTATTTTATAGATAAATCTTTGTTAGGGACTCTAAAGGGTAAGTAATGACGTTTTTTCCTGATTATTTTTGTACAGACGTGAATTCTGACCTATAATGTCTACCCCTGAGTCATCCCCTCAGTACCCAATGAGTCACCCATTCCAATATACACCCTGTATATATCATAAATAATATATACGTCATTTTCATTCAAAACTGTGTTTAAAAAAAAATCAAAAAACATTTTATCCTCGAAATAAACGTAAATAAAACTTTCGTGGCTTCGTAAATTCCCATTATAATGAAACGTATTTAAGACAAATTAAAAGTATCTCATTAAATATTACCTTTCATAATTATCTGATAATATAAGTGATATATTAAGTATTAAGTCAAAACAAAAACTCATCACGATCCAAATTTTAGGTTAATTATGCTAAAATTTCGGGTAAACTTCGGCAGGACCTAAACAAAGCAATTTAGTAATAAACCGTCGATGTAGTTTAGTTATATAATGTAAATTACCCATCACAATGGTGCTATTGTTAGCGGCTTCATTATTAGAGCTTTATTCCATTACGCTATTATTTATATAGTATGTCAATGGGCCACTGTTTTCCCCTAAAACAAACGTCAGTGATATAATTACGTAATTATGGTAAAATATAACGTGCTTGTCTTAACATTTTATATTATGAAAAATTACGGTATTTATTCGAAACTGCGACAAAAATAAGGACAAAAAACGAATTATTTTTCAGCAATTTATTATTATTTTATATTATATTGCTCTACGAGAATTAACCAATGCCTATTGGTTAATAACACAGGTCAACATGGTTTTGTTCTAAGAAAGTGAAGGGTCATTTCCGAAGTAATTTTTCATGTAGAATCCGAATCCGGGGTCCGAATTGGTCTATCACGTCAGGATTTTCAGATATCCTAACCTAAAAGTGCAAAAATCGCGATTTTTGGCTATATTTGGGGTTATGTTGCATCTTCATATTCTTTTTTCTCAAAAAACAACCAATGACACCTTAAAGTGTAAGTCTTTTTCTTTCAAATGCCGTTGAGTTTGCTCAAATAGCTTATGTCTGCATTGAGATATTTCATTTTGAAGTTTTCGAGTTTCGTCACTTTCGTTATTCTCAAAGTTCACATGATTCTGTAGTCTTTGACGTCCAAATTCGACACTTATCTTCAATTTTTAGTTTTCACATTTGTATCAAGTTTTTTTTTGCGACAATAGGTTCTTTAAAACTAAAAATTGAAGATAAGTGTCGAATTTGGACGTCAAAGACTACAGAATCATGTGAATTTTGAGAATAACGAAATTGATGAAACTCAAAAACTTCAAAACGGAATATCTCAATGGAGAAATAAGCTATTTTAGCAAACTCAACGGCAGTTAATAGAACAAGACTTACACTTTAAGGTGCCGTTGATTGTTTTTTGAGAAACAGGAATATGATGATGCTACATGACTTCAAATATAGCCAAAAATCGCGATTTTTGCACTTTTAGGTTAGGATATCTCAAAATCCTGACGTGATAGAGCAATTCGGACCCCGGATTCGGATTCTACATGAACAATTACTTCGGAAATGACCCTTCACTTTCTTAGAACAATTCAAACATCTTTTTTTGCAGACCTGTGTAATATATGGTACTTGGAGTGTGTGCTTGTTAGATATTTTGGTAGTATGTTGTTGGGCTTTGTGTATCTGCAAAGTGTTTCTTTTTACTGAAAAGTAAGAAGGTAAACATATTTTATTTGTTTGGGTTACCTCTAAGATAACTCTGTGGAGCATAAACCAAAAGTCAGTTGCCAAAGCCAAGTATTCGTTTATATTTTTCTACCCTTTTTATTCCAAATGACATAAGGACTCATAGTTCTGGTACAATTGTTTTTTCGTATTTCAAACACATACGTTGTCTGTAAATTAATTTCAGCAAGATTCTGTTTCACTATTTAAACAGTCATAAATGTTGATAAAAAAATCCAGGCCTAGCCAAAGTTGTCTAAACAGAATGTTACTAGAAATGACATGTGCCAACGGTCGCCATTAAAATCTCACGTCTGATTGAGTATAGTAATATGTTTTTTAGGTATTTTCTGAGCCGTTTTAGAAAAAAATGTTTTTATTTCTCTGTATGGTCTCCAAAGAGCTTAATACATGTATTTCAGTGATGCTCGCGGCTTATTCTGTAGAGCAAAATCCGTTGAAGTATCGGTATCGGCAGAGACAAAACCCCAACAGCGCGGCGATGAGCAAGAGAAGGAAGTTTTCTTGTAAGGACTAGGCCATTGATGACTCGAATGGCTCTCTTTTGGATATAATCAAGGATGTTAAGTGTCGAAGATGCTGCCGCTCCCCAGATGTGGGGAGCGGCGTTATCCGTGTTGAGGAAACCCAACGGTTCGTTTAATTTCTATATTTCTATTTTTATTTCCAAATAAATATTAATAACCAGGCAGGTATAAAGTCCCCTTCAAATAATAAATCTCAAACTCGTATCTCTTGCTTATTTAACTTGCATTAAAATACGCAGTTATCGGTTTAACACAAAGCCCATTTCGGCTAAAACATCTGAAGAAAATATTTCCTTTAATTTAGTTCTTCTAAAACGGCACCGTTGTCGGCGAAACCTCAAAGGCGTAGTTTCCTTAGCAAATTTCGTATCTTTTAGTTTTATTTCTTTAGCGTTCTAAAATAAATGTATAAAAAGCCAGACAACATGGTTACATATATCAACCCCCTTACGTCTCGCATTCGTACCGGGGTATCAAGTTCCTATTTTCTAATGGTCAGAGTAGTATTCGCGTCATTGCCAAATTGACTCTAATGGTCAAGGCGGGTCGCCAAAGGGATGGTTCCCGACGGAGCAAGAGTTAGTTAGCTAGGTAAGAGCAAGAGTGTTGTGCACGGGGCACGGAGAGAAAGTCGGTCAAGTGTATGACCAGATACGTTCGCACAAAGTCGGTGTGAAGTAGTGAGTGCGGGAAAAGTCCTCTCTCATTCTCTTGGATCGTCAGTACCAATTTCTCCAGGCAAAATCCTGTTCTTGGGTGTCAGAACCCCCCATTTCTCCAGGCAACGTCTTGCTCTCTTTCGAGCCAGCAGCGCTCAAACATTATTTGGGTCAAGAGCTGAACAAGGATTTACTCATCCTTAACTCAGCTTCGTCATAATAATCTTCGTTATACTAATACTACCTCGTTATAACTTCTGACGAAGTTTCATGCAAGACGTAAAATCTCGCAACTGCAGTGTTATGAAAAATAAACTTTCTTCTTACAACTGCCAGAATCAAGAGGTGTGTTATGTAAATAACTGTAAATATACATACATAGTGTTGATTGGGTTGAATTGGGTGAAATTGATGTATTTTAATGTCTATAAGTCGCAGCTTCCAGAGATTGCGCATCCAGATGAAAGTGAACCAGCAACCTACGGAAATAGTTTACAATAAGGTGAAGGTTTTGGTAAGAGCCCCTTATCCATCCAATCCGGTTAGGTGTTATTTGAAAAACGTAGAGAGTGTGTACATTGAAAGGGGAGAAGTATTTACTGGCTAAAAAGAGAAAACAAGACTTTTTATGCTGATGTGGCTATTGCAGTAATGTGTTTGTGTCAGCTCAGATCATGTTCAAAAGCGATGCCAACAAGATCAAACGTTTCATTGTTCTGCAGAGCTTGGCCATTCATGTCGATGGGGTAAGTGTTGCAGGATTTTTTTTTGACAGGGAGCAAGACTGGGCTTTGGAGGTATTGAACTGAACAAGGTTCTTGGCACCCCAGTCTAAGATTAATTGGAGATCTTGGAAAAGGGATGGGTGCATAGTCCAGCGTGTATTATCCAGCTTAGGTACACAGTTTGGCAGGAAGACCGTAAGAAGGTAGTACGAATATGCCATACTTGAATAAAGGTATTGGTGCGTGATAAATAACTGTGTAAACATAGCAATATTAAGACAAAAACCAACAAGCTTGTCTTATTAAATTTGCCAATAAATTTTCTCCGGTCAAATTATTTCCTACTTCAGCAACACAAAAAGAGAGAAAATAAACTAAGAAAACTAAATACCTAAAAGTCGCTGGTTAATTTAATAAGTAGACAAGTAACGAAGAAAAAGGCAATAAAGGGCACGGACGTGACCGCCAAACGAAACTAACTTAGACTGGGTATTTAGGAGGTTTCAGAAATTGCTTGTAAATCATATTATATATCTTTTGTCTGTAATTTTTAGGCACTTTTAGCTATAAATTATAGAAGAAAGTTAAACTCGGATCTTATCGGCGGCATTTTCCCTTGGGATGTACTAAAAAGGTATGCGAGTTAGGTTTTGACAAACCTTTGTCCTGTCATTGTTAACACTTTATGAGTTAAATGTTGTATTTCTTTTACAATTACAATGCTTAGTCTCCAGACGACTTTTCCCTTACAACTTGCTCCTAGAATTAATATTATTTTATTAGTGTGAAAAACACCTCTTCAAACTGCAGTTTTCTTTATAAACTTGCGACAGAACCCAGAAATAAATTCATATTATAAGACTTACGAGGATACGATGAAAAGTTTCCAGCCTGCCCACAGAGCGCGCAATTTCCCGTAATATCGACTCGAGTTTACGCAGTCACACTGTTTATTACGATACTGTTGTGAAAACTTTCAACAATTATTAGAAAGTTATTTGTCTCTGCTTTTTTAAATATTCTTTTATTAAAGAAGGGAAAGCAGAACCCTTAATCCTTTCTCGGAACGTTTGGCAGGTTCATCTTTAAAGACAATCAAACTCACTCAAGCTCTTAAAAAGGACGCACGGTACAAAATTTGACCTGCTGGGTCACCGCCTGTAAGTTCCAGCAACGCAAAAACGGTTCGTTTAGGTTAGTTCAGGATCTTTTTGTCATTTTTATTGACATTTTCTAAGCCAGTAGAGTTCATAATTTAATTTAAAAAAAATTATGTTTCTCAAAATATATATTTTCGGGAAATGTATTTTTGAAAGATTCTTTTAAAAAATATATATTTTCGAAAAAATGTTGTTGATCCATTTCCTTAAAAGCATCTTTCGACGAAGCTGTTTTTCAATTTACTTAATTTGTAATTAATTGTTTCATTAATAAAATATAAAAGTGTATTTTAGCATTTATTTATTTATGCCTTCTGCTCATTTGCGGGGATATACGAGTATTTGTGAAAGTACATCTTTTCTAAAACCAGTTTTTCAATTTTTTAAAGCACTTTTCAAAACAACACATTTTTTAGAGAACATCTTTTTCGAAATAAATTTTTTTCGGATATTAATTTTTTCAAGCAACGGCTTTTGGAAAAAGTAATTTACGAGAAAGTAATGTACCAAACCTAAGGAAATCTGATCAAACCCAAAAAAGGTTTGTTCTGGATCTTTTTTCGTCTTTTTTTACCATTTGCCAAGTTACTAAAGATCCTATTTTTTTAAAATAAAATGAAAATTTCTAGAATAACCCAAATCAGAAGCTATAGAAAATGAGCATGATACCTATTTAGTTGACTAGTTGGGTCTCCACGCTTTCGCTGTGTAAGTTTGACTTGCCTTGTTTTCAGGTTGGTTTCGGGGAGCTTTAATTTACTTGATTGCAATTTATCTCGTCCAAGTCAACTTGTTCATTGGCTTTAGCAGCTTGTTTTGCTTAGGCGGTATAGGGGCTCTAGTCTGATTTAACGCTATTAAATTTATGACGTAGTTAAGTTTATGACAAAATTAAGTGTAAATTTCGGAAAAACCGATCAATTCCGGATTTTTTCAATGTTCTAATTTAATTTTATCTGAACTACACATCCTATAAAAAAGTTTTTGTTTCAAAAAAATTCGTTTTAAATATATTTGGTTTAGATGAATTCTTTTTAATTTTTGACATTTTGTACAACTGATTTCAACTGTGATAACTGTAAAAGCGTTTTTTATGCGTGCAAGAACTTTCATTAAGGATACCCATAATTTAAAAAAAAAAATGATTTTTTTCCATATGATGCAAACTTTATGGATGCCGCTGTACATATAGAGTTATAAATACTAAATCCACACAATCACTGAATTATTAGTTTTAATTTTAGCAATTATTTTTTGATCCAATAATTATTTAATTAAAAAGTCTTCTTTAAAGGGACTACGCCACTGGTATATCGATTCCCAGCAACTAAGCCAGGAATATTGTGAACAGTGATGGGCGGATTTGGGTACTTATATACCGAATATATTGGATATATACCCACAGGATCGGGTATATACCCCATACAATGTCGATATATACCCGGTACATACCCAAATCATCACTGATTGTGAAACGAGACAGAGCACGCGTGATGTCTTTATGCCTATGACGCTCTTGGCTTTTTCTGGTTTGATTCTTACTTTACACAGAAACTATGTAGAAAAATA
The DNA here is from genome assembly GCA_963971165.1 of Philopedon plagiatum. Classification (NCBI taxonomy): domain Eukaryota; kingdom Metazoa; phylum Arthropoda; class Insecta; order Coleoptera; family Curculionidae; genus Philopedon; species Philopedon plagiatum. Next base: position 123,628,395 of record OZ020192.1, on the reverse strand, counting down.
AAAGCATTTTCTAACCAACAAAATGATGTTTCCTTTGTTAGGCCGGAAACTTTCCATCACATCCTCACAGTTGTCTTATCCTTACACTTGAGTAGTGAACCTGGCTTTAAGTTTTACATTTTAAGAATACCGGTACATCGCAGAAACCATGGATTTATTAAGAAAGGATTCGATGTCCGTATACTGTGAGCGTATCGAACCTGAAGCCTTATATTTATTGTTTGTTATGAAAACATTTCCCCTAGGGGTTTAGTTTACGAACTACGTAATTGAATCAAGAATGGTAGTAGAAAGAGACAAAATAGCATTGGAGTGTTGGAGCTCAGAAGTGTTGCTGTCTGTGCTGGTTGCTTAGGAAAACGGCTGAACCTCGGTCTGAACACTCGGTTACACGTACGTCTTTGTCTAATGAACTAGGAAAGAAAAAGTTTATAGATTTATAAATGACTCGGGGCGACTTTAAATAATCCTTTAGAAATAATATAACCTATAAATAATAAAACCTTTTTAACTTAAATTTATTATTATTTAGCAGAAAAATAAAATATTTTAGGCCATTTATTACTTTTAGTAAATCTTGTGATGCTTCTAACGTATATTTTGTACAAAAATACAAGGTAAAATAAGATGGCGCCAATGTTTACAAATTGTGTTTACAGTGTCGCTTAGAATGGTTTGTTTTGGCTTCAAAGAATGTTAAATCATCCCGTATCCATCCTTAATAAATCCATGGCAGAAATCCACAATATTCATACACAATAATTAAATCACTTCTTTTATTTTTATTCGACTCGATCGAAATGGATCTCGACGATAAGTGCAGTCGAAACACCGTGTCAGTAACTCTGTCCCGGGGCATGATACGTCAAGTCAATTTGCCAGGCTGAATAATTGTCTTGTCCCGGTGTGACCCAATCCTTTAGGCTGATAAACGATATACTTAATGGAGACAATGTTGCCGCATTTATCTCAATGTTAAGAAAATCCATCAATTAATTTCATTGGCTAAAGTTTGATTTTTAAAATTCTTCCAGAATTACTTCAAAAAATATTGATATTGATTTTGCACCAGGTGTGCTCGGGCTAGCTCGGTTAGCTCTCAAAGAGGGCTATTAATTTGATTGTTGTACTCATTATTCGTTGTATTACAACAAAAAAAGCTTTTATGAAAGAAAATATACTTGGCAACAGTGCTTTGAGAAAATTTTGCATACAGTTATCTGCTTCTAAATGACTTTTGGAACATGATGCATAAAAATGCAGTTGGTTATAAATGTGGCAATAAATTGCAATTACACACATGATGTGACTGCGTTGGATGTTATAAAAATGATTCTTTCGAAATTTGGTCAATGGTCAATTTTCAGTAATAATTTAACGTACAGGGCATTTATACTTTACCGGGCATATTTATGGTAATTTATTGCAATAAAATAAAATTTGATGTTTAGTAAAAAGGACCGAAAAGTTTTTAATTTTATGTGAATATGTTATAGAGTGAGGGATTTCTGCTAACATTGAACATTTTCAGGTTTAAAATTACCTGCCAGATTTACTAGTGCTAATACCGGCAATAATTTTAACAAGATATATTTTTCGAATCTTCATAGGATGCAACAACAATTATCCTATTTCCTAGTCATATAGTCTAGTCTATAATTCTTCCGAGTCTCAATCCTTGTAAACGATTTTCTTTTTGTTTTCTCCTGCTCTTATTCCTCATCCACTATTCACTCGTCAATAAATATTAATAGATCTCTAAACACAAACAATTAGAAATCGATCAAGAAACACTAAGACCCGATGAGATATCGAGAAATTGCTTAAACAGTGTTATATGGCTCATCGTTTATCATTTCTCCAGAAGAAAATAAATAATGTTGATCTTTTACAAACAAGGAACAAAGAGGATCTTTTGGATTTTCGGGTGTAATACGGAAAAACATGAAAGAAGTTTCGTAAATAAACATACAGCCGTAATTTATCTTAGTAGTTAATGCCTGAGGGTTGGATACGTTTATAGAACCGGGAAGTTTTAGGCTTAGATTATTTAGCAAAGAACAAATACCTTTATTTGCATCTCTTTTGCAACGATACCTCACAGTCTTTGTAAGGAGTGGGTGTATTCAATAGATACTTAGTAGCAGCATTGCCAAGGTAGGCAAAAAACCAGCATGATTTTATTTCTTAAGATATCATCTCAAAGATCCGCTTTCTGCAACTTTGACCTTAAGAAACACTGCATGACGATTGTACAGGTTTATTGACTATATTTGGACCAATTGATAACTGATTTATTTAAAGTGGCTTTATAACAAATTAAATAACTTTCTACTTTCTAAAGAATTGCACCATGGTATAACACGATCTCTGATTTCATTATCAGTAGCTAGTTTTGGAACTTCGCTATTCCGTTATTTCGTCAATTCGCCATTCCGCTGACAATATTTTTAGATGAATGAACCTTACTATTCTAACATGACATTTCTTGGTTATCCGCTTGACGTGAGGTTAGCTACAACTATGAGTGGATTCTGTTTTTTGTTTTGAATAAAATAAGTTTTTTTAACAGAGGCTATAAATATAGGAAGGACAAAGAAAATGCGTGTTTCGTCGTTTCGAATCTGCGAAGACGCAGATAGACGAGACCTGTTTCAGGGAGGCTTTCTTTAGCACTGTTTTCGAAAGTTTAAGTTTTGAAAATATTGTATGATTTTATTTGTTTCCTGAAAGGAAAGCTTTTTATATAAAAAGAAACGTTGCAGTCTGCCTTTGACGATGGTCTTTTTAATTTGTTGTAAGTAGAAATACGCCATTTTGTAGATACCTTATGCTTAGAATTTGTTTCATCTCTTTTAGTTCTCTGAAATTATTTATTATGGTTGGAAACGTATTTTTATTGGCTTGTTATGGTTCCCTCATAACTAGAGGCCAGTTTTCTTTATCCGAGTCCTCCGTACCATAGTTTTTGTCGTCTGACATTATAGGGTATAAATTCATTTTAGGGTTCACCATCGTTAGGGACCCCCTGTGAGTCCACCTTTAGGATTCTCACCTTTTAAATCACTGTTAGGGACCCCCTTTGAGTCCACTCTTAAGGCCACCCTTTAGATCCATCATATGAACTACAAGTGGAGTGAAATCTTGGAGTGGCAGCATGTTGGTGCTTTGATATTAACAATGATAGGTGTACATATATCATTAATATTAATTAGATCCAGAAAAACAACAGTTTAAGGCCAGTCTGTTCCATTTTTATTTATAATTATTTCACATATAATTTCACAATTTTGTTTGGTGATTTTAGCAGACCATCTTTCATTCATTATGTAATGGCAAATTGGTTGCGATCATAATTTTCTTCTTTAACTAGAAGATTTAATTTGCGCTTCGACTAGCGGTTAGCATTTATACACTTAAGTTTATATCAAATTAAACTAACCAATTCAGCTGAATTAATGTGTAAATATGTAAAAATGTAAACAATGTACGAAATTTGTAAATAGTGGGTTCAGTATTAATACTGAAATAAAAGTTTATTTCTTTGGGACCCAGATCTTTTTTTTTGTTTGCGATATTCAGGTGCTTTAGTGGTGATTTCTGCAAACGGTTTCTGATTTTACCTGAGCCAACATCATCAAAAAAGTCAGTGGCGCTCAAAATAAAAACATCACATGATATCTAAGACACAACAAGCAAACAGTCATGGCCGAACCTACGGAACTCGATCTCTGCGAATGCTAGCTAGGGCTTATAATATTACCCGAGTAATATTGTAATAACTTGACAGATTTTTTTTTCATGTCAAATGTCCATTACTTAAATATTTGGTAATTATTTAGATTAACGTAAACAGCGAATTTTTTCATGAAATTTTGCACAGACACTAATTTTGGGTCGTAGAACACGAATCCGAAGTCAGTTTTTGGCGGTCTCGTAAAAAAAATTTTTTTGTGCTCACCCAACCTGAGCAAAATGGTGGTCAGGTTTGCTCAGTTTTGATTGATATAGATATATATGTATCTATATCAATCAAAACTGAGCAAACCTGACCACCTTTTTGCTCACCCAACAAATTTAAAGAAATTCATTGAAAAAGCTAACCTAAAAGTTTAAAAAAAAATTTTACGAGACCGCCAAAAACTGACTTCGGATTCGTGTTCTAGGACCCACAATTAGGGTCTGTGCAAAATTTCATGAAAAAATTCGCTGTTTACGTTAATCTAAATAATTACCAAATATTTTTGTTCTGATACTGGTGTGGTTACTAGCAACTTATAATTTCTTTCGTCACAAAGGGCCATATCTTGATGCCATATAGAATTTCTAGTATTTACGGTAATAATGGGAACCGTTTTTTCTACAGCTTCTTCTAGGTATGTTCTCCAAAAAATCTTAAACAAAACGCGACATTTTTGACAACGACCAATTGACAATGAAGTGACATCCATTAGTTTCTGGATCAACTATTTGTTGACAATAATTAAAACCATGGTAACCAAATTTATTCGATTTAAAATAGGGTTCCTTTGAGCGTTTAAAAGCTCTGATTGGCTTAAAAAGGCGGCAAAATTTTACCTTTCATAATTTTCTCAATGAAATACAGGTAAAACTTTACTAATGCAATATTTTGTTTGCCCGAAAAAATTATGAGTGGAATAGTCACAGAAAAAGTACCAAAAGTGTGTCGAAACGCTCAAAAAAAATAAACGAGATATTTAGCTATTTCTGTGTACACACTGTATATTAAAAATATGCTTGTGTGGGTAAATTCGACTATTCAAGACTTTTAAGACACTATAAATTACAATTTATAATACTTTTATGGGGCGCAGTAAAAACTAGGAATCAAATTCGAAAAGTATTAAATAAAATATTTGATTTAATTATTTATGATCAATAAAAAGTACAAAAGCTAATGAAGTGACTTTTTACACGTACTGCAAACTCGATGAAAAATAGCTAAAAGCATGTTTTAGATATTTACATAACATAACGCAGTTAGTGTCAAAACAAACGACCAAGAAACGTACCCAAGTTTGAAAATGCGTATAAGAAAGGCATTTGAATAAATCTCAGGCTTAATGGCCCTATACGAGAGCTAATATTCCTTCCTAACTATTTATTCAGCAGGGAAGGTTAGCAGAAATACGGTATTTTATTTTACTCTGCATTACATGATAAATTTCAGCAGGATTCTAAGAGAAGCGTTCTTTACTTCTATTTTGTTTTTATTATTTTAACGTTCTTGTTGCTCAATTCACAAGGTAACAAAGTCGGGCATAATTTTTGGTTCCTTGATTACGTTGACGCACGCAAATTCTGGTTTTCATGGGTCACGGTAGTGAAAAATATCAAATTCGAATGTAATAAAAAAAACGGTTCTCAAAATTGTACAAAGTATGAATATCATTATAATTTCTTTTCATACAGAGGGAATTAGGAATTATAATCACATAACTATATTCATTTTAATAGAAACTGAAGTGTTTTCTATGATCTAGCGCTTTCCCTTCGCGTTTGTTTAACAAAAAAAAAGTCATACGTTAGTCATATGGAGTTCCTAGACTTTCTTTTCAATAAACCTGAAACTCAATAAAGAAACAAAAACAGCCCACGTACAGATACGTCTAAGATTTTCCCTTTTGAGGACTCGTAAACGAAGTGTTTACTTTAACAGTTTGATTCGCAATTTCGTTTTCGATGGATCGTTTTTGTTCCTTTAGAGAGTTTCTTTTGAGTTTATCAGGATTTCTATATAGACTTTAGTTTGATGATAACTTAGGTGCAGTTTTGTAGCATTACAAATAAAGGACCTGTCATCATTGAAAATTTCGTAGTTCTAGATCGTTCAGCGTTTTTACCAGAATCAAAATGAAACTTTATATCAATCGGTTCCCGTCCTTCATATATATATATATATATATATATATATATATATATATATATATATATATATATATAAGAAAAAGGTTAAGAAAATATCGGGGAAACTGTCAGTATGGTAGTGCTCGACACGTGTTTCGTGCTTATTAGCACTCATCAGTCGCACATAACGAAGTTATAGGATGGGAAACTTGGAAGTTGAAAAAACACAAAGAGTTCACAGACCAGGGACCTGCTAGCACATTTGTGGTTGTGTTTTGTCAGGAGACCCAGGGATTTCCGGGCAACACCTAACATCACCACGGAGGCTGCAATAGCACCTGCGTGAATCCTCTACCCCAGGGAATATAAGAATATAGAGAAATGAAGAAATATCGACAGAAAACTTTATAAGAAAAAGGTTAAGAAAATATCGGGGAAACTGTCAGTATGGTAGTGCTCGACACGTGTTTCGTGCTTATTAGTGGTGATGTTAGGTGTTGCCCGGAAATCCCTGGGTCTCCTGACAAAACACAACCACAAATGTGCTAGCAGGTCCCTGGTCTGTGAACTCTTTGTGTTTTTTCAACTTCCAAGTTTCCCATCCTATAACTTGGTTATGTGCGACTGATGAGTGCTAATAAGCACGAAACACGTGTCGAGCACTACCATACTGACAGTTTCCCCGATATTTTCTTAACCTTTTTCTTATAAAGTTTCCTGTCGATATTTCTTCATTTCTCTATATTTTTATATATATATATATATATATATATATATATATATATATATATATATATATATATATATATATATATATATATATATATATATATATGTATACATATATATATATATATATATATATATATATATATATATATATATATATATATATATATATATATATATATATGTATATATATATATATATATATATATATATATATATATATATATATATATATATATATATATATATATATATATATTATATTATTTGAGGGTTCTTGGGTTTTCGGATCCTGGGGAAAAAATTATACAATTTTGTGGGTTGTTATTCATATATATTAACGTTTCGGTCGTATTCTTCGACCTTCATCAGATTTTTTTTTAAAAGCTTCGAACGTAACTTCAGTGGTGCACTGGTAGACCATCACAAATTATATTTACACAGGACTAGTGACAGACATAATCACAGTTAAAAGCATTTAATTTATTAATACATCTATTTAAAATAACGTCGCTTCCAGCACCATTTGGGCTCATTGGAGAACTCTAGTTCAGGTCAATACGACCGAAACGTTAATATATGTGAATAATAACCCACAAAATTGTATAATTTTTTCCCCGGGATCCAAAAACCCAAGAACCCTCAAATAAAAAAAAATATATAAAGAGGATCCAAGAAACAAATCAAACCATAAACTATATATATATATATATATATATATATATATATATATATATATATATATATATATATATATATATATATATATATATATATATATATATATATATATATCTCAAGCAAACCCAAGCAGCACTGGTTTTTCTGGGTCTTCCTGGTTTTGGTGGTTAATACAATTACAGACCGATGGAGATTAGATTGTCTTGCTATTGAAGCCTGTTCTACCACTATTAATTTTTTCTAGAATTTTACCTTTGTATGGAATTGGAGCTGGGGCTATTTGTAACTTGAGTGTATGATGAGATGATAACATATAGAGATTTCGAGGGAGAATGGCTAGATTGACTAATTTTCATTAATCCATTTCAATTAATATTACAATATTTATAATTTTGTTTGGTTGTCAAAATTTTGAGGTTATGTCTTGCTTCGAGGAAGTGGTTATGTGTTCGCAAGAATGCGACCAGCTGTTCAACAAAAAAGCTCTTCCGAGAAGGAGAGGTTAACTTCACTTAAAACGTGGAATTTACTTTCCTTTCCATCTAGCTGTTCGCTAGGATTGTCACCTAAAAGACAGTGATTTTTTGGTGGCCCTTGTCTGAATGGGGCCACTGTCCTCAGTTTATACTGAAGATATTTAGGAAGACTATGTCCTAGTGTCTTTAAGTTAATTAGATTTGAAGAGGATGTTGTATCTCATACTGCACCATTTTATGTCATTAATTTGAGTCCGGAAAGTGAAATATTACATCACTAGGCCGGAAAGTGTTGCCGAGCAACACTTTCCGGATTCATGTCATCAATTTTCCCATTGCTTCAGTGCTTTTCCACAAAATTTCTCCCATGTTTAAGTCTCCGAGAATATACCACGTCCAATACCGTCAATATTCAATAGAAAATAAACATCGCGTTTAGGTTCACTAAGAAAGTTTAAGATTTAGTACTGGTGTAAATTACGATCTATGATCCGTTATGCTTTGACAGGCTTCTGTCATTGTTTAAGTTGTCATTAAAAATGTATGATTTATGTTGATATTTAAGCGATTTGCTTGGTTTTCAGATGATTTTTATCTTGAAACGGGTTGCTAGAATCAATTTACATCTATTATTGTCATCAGTACGTGTACTAAAATTGCCCTTTTCTTTATAAATTTGCGAAAAAACTAAGAACTAGGTTCATATTATAAATCTTAATTGTCTTGTTCTTACACTTCTCAGTTTAAAACTTTTGACTCTGCCATAGTTTTTCAAAAAAATTATTCTAGACCGTAGAAAATAAATTTTTTGGCTATATAATACGCAAAATAAAAGGAATAAAGAACTCCTTTTAAAACCCAATTTCTGTGTAATCAACCAGGAAACTTTCAACTCATTTAAAAAAAACTCTTGTTTGAACAATCAGCAGGCCCAAAACATATTTCCTAAGCAGTTTCCTTTTGTATTATGTATATTTTTATTAGAAACTTTTCCCTTTTGGACCCGACAAACAAGAAACACACGAGATTCCCTTGCGGATTTACCTTTTTTCTTCCATTTTATCAATTTTCCATTTCCATGTGGAGATCCTTAGAGAGCCCACTACTTATTTTCCATGGCATAACTTGATTGACCCACTTCAAAAAAATGGTAATGCAAGAAATCATATTCGGTAGTAAAGAACTAGGAATAGTGGATTCAGAAAATATTGTGAAAGAGACAGAGAGATAAAGGTTAATTTTCCTACTTACTAAGTTACTTTTGAAAAGCTGACAAATAGTGTAAATAAATGAATTGAATAATAAGGAATATGAACATATTTTTTTATTGCATACGTTTAAGGAAATCATTACAAACCCAAAAAAAAATATTTTGAAGAAAATTACTAGGATAATTTAGCTACAATTTTTTTACTTTTCAGTATAATTTATTACAATTTGAAATGCAGCCATTTGTCCTCAGTGAATAATGACGTCAGGAGATCAGCAAAAATAAGTGTCAATCTACATATTAACGTAAAGCTTAACCTAAAGTCGAACAGGTTTGTTTTTCTCGGAAACAGTCAGAGGGGGGGGGGCAAACGAATTGTTTGGGTTGATAAAGGAGTAGTGCAACTAGCTTCGGTAAAAAATTTTTTATTTTATTCGGAGGTTGTAGAGGACCCGGAGCTTCATAACTCTATCGAACCTGGTTAGGATGGGAAAATGGCCAGTAATTCTTTTGAATTTTGCCATTTGCAGACCCCTCTTTAGTATCTAATAACTCTAAAACAAAACGTCGGATCGAGAAACGGATTCATTAGTGAAACTTTAAAATCTGAAACACTTTCTTTTTGAAATTCATTTACGCTGTTAAACCTAAAATTACTGGAAAATGGATAAATGACCCAGTCCTCACAAAAAACTTTCTCCTCTCGCTCATCGCCGCGCTCTTGGGGATTTATCCCTTTTCTACCGATACTTCCACGGATTTTGCTTTGAAGAACTAGCTGCTATAATTCTTGCCTTGGCTGTTCCCAACAGAACAATAAGAGGCGCGTTACGTATGCATCCCTTTACTGTCCAGCTACAAAAGCCTAGAACATCCCCACTTCTGTCGTTCATTCATACCTAGGGTCTTCAGATTATGGAACGGACTACCTGCAGATGTTTTCCCTTCCCAACCTCCAGTCCTTTAAATCTCGTGTTAATAGATTACGTCTTCCTTCTCTTCAGACGCCCACGGTACGTAGGTGCATAGACTTGAACTCTACCTGGGCTATCTTAGATAATAAAAATTTTAAACACTTTCCACTTAATTGAAATTTTCGTCTTTTAATAGTTCCCATTCCATTGAAATTCCTCTTAATTCCTGTCCAGAATTCAGCTCCACTAAGTTGAAACTACGCGAAGTACACTTTTCACCCTGGAACTTTCAACGTTTGTATTTTATAATCTAATAAAGAGGTGGCATACATCATTCGTTGCGCACAGTGCGACACTTGGATTACCTACAGAGGTGCAAAACTTCTGAAATATCGCCCTCTGCACTACGTGAGTTTTGGAATAAATGGTAAGTGTTAGGACGAGGAAGAGTTTTGCCAAAGTTATGCATGTATTAACGATACTAATGATGCAAAGATGAAAATAATTTAATTAAATTTAGCCTTAAAATCTTTAATTTTTGCTCCAGTGGATGTGTTCTAAAGTTTTTACCCGATAGGAAACATGCAGGTAATTTTTTTATTGCACTTATCCTTTAAGCAAGTCATTACCAACCTAACAATTTTAGAATAATGTAACTAAAACTTTTTTTCCTTGAAATTTATTTTAACTGGCAAGTCGCTATTTTCCAGCGCCCCCAAGTGACAGAACAAACCTAGCGTTGCTATTTTGTGTCAAGTTCTTAAATTTAAATTTTTTATATCTTTACTCGGAATTTTTAGCAAGCACGCTATTATTTTTTACAACAATTAGTCACATACCTGTCAAAAATTAGGAGCACAAAATTGAATTTAGGAACTTATCATTGAGTGTATTTTAAGTTTCCTATACTCACCATCAGGCGCGGCCCGTCCATAAGGTCATTTGGTCAGTGATCCACCTAAAATTTTTAATGACCTACCTAATAATTTATTTTTTAATTTTTTAAAACCAAAAAAGTATCTTTTGTTTCAAAAACGTGCCAGTTCCATGCGAAAACTCCTCAAGAAAGAATCAAGCCAAGCCATTGTCGAAGAATTATCCAAGCTTGCTCCGGGCTGGGTCGTATTTTAAATTGACCTCATAGGTCTACATGGACGATATAAATTCACTAAAACTAAGAGAGAAACAGATATACGTTCTTTACGAAGTTAAAAGAAACCCAATTGGTCGACTTCCCACCAATAATATCGGGCCACTCCCACTATGGAAATACACTCAAACCGCCCCGTAAAATATACTCTTTCAAAACATTTGGTTCAGAAAAAGAAAAACGAATTAGTTAGCTAATATGCGCATTGCATTTACATTGTATTAATGTATTATATTAATTAGCGGTTAAACATAAAAATTATAAATACGATCTGTCAGGCGAGTGCTAGGCATCAAATATAACGGCATCGGACCGGTTTTCTTACATTACCAGCGTAGTCCAGAGGTAGAATCTCAGCGAGTTGACCAGACGGTCGAGGGTTCGGGTCTGTGTTGGGGCAAACTTTTTTTTAAATTTTTGTTATTTAAAAGGTGTATTGGCAACAAGTTGTTCCTCGATACAATATTTTTAAAAATGTTGGCAATCTCATATCTACTTCAGCTTGCAGCTTGCACGTGCGTAGACAAAGATCGTATTACTATGTCTAGTTGCCAGTATTGTATTTATTAAAGAAAACGGAGTTTCGGCAGCGTTGCTAATTTTATTTTACGAATAACACAGGCCAACAAATTTTAAACTTTTGAAAGTTGATTTGGATCTGTTACCTGATTTTGTATAATTTGGGTCTGCTGAACTCAAATATGAGGGCCATTTTTCCCTATCACATAAGGTTTTTTGTCAATGTCAAAAAGTAAATAAATGAAAAAATCAGCCGAGTTGAATACTACGTTTTTTAATATGAGGACAAAAATCAAATCAAAAAGAGTAAATTAAATTGAAAAAAGTCTTAAACAATAATTAGGTTCTTTTCTTTCTAGAAGACCTTTCCCTTTTGGATGAAAAACTCCGTTTAGTGGATTTTCTTCTGTATTCCAGAGCCGGATTGTCCCTTTTTAATGACCAGCAGTAATCCGCCATCATTGCAACATTCCACCGACCTGCGTTCCATTTCTTTGATGTCTTGGTGGAACCTCTCACCCTGCTCCTCACTTACATCACCAAGGTTTTTGGGAACATAATCAAGATGCGAGTGTAAAAAATGAACTTTTAAGCTCATATTGCATCCTAAGTCTTTAAATTTCTGTAACATGTTTTTTACAATATTCTTGTAACCTGGATCCTTGTTGTTACCCAAAAAACCTTCTATCACATTAATGAATGAAATCCATGCATCTTTTTCGATTTCGGTCATGATATTTACAAACTGTTGATAAACGAGCTTATTACACTACACAGAGAAGGTTATTTTAACATTTGCCGACCGTTTGACAACAAATCTGGGGATCCCAGCTAGTGAATTTCACTTAATGATGAGTCGGTATTTCCCCTATGATATTCTATTAATTTTACAACATTTAAACTCAGTAGCGTTGCAATTTTTATAATATAATTTAATTTTAATACGCAAATATTGAAAAAATAAGAAATTTAATTAACTAAAAAATGGTGGGTGATAAAAACAAAAAAATGTTGATGCGATATTTGTTTAGCCCCTAATATTTTAAAAATACAAAAAAATCCCGATCACAAAATTTTTGTTGGCCTGTGTAATCATACTTTTAGCTCAGAATTTAGACCATTTATTTTGGTCTTTTAGTACAAGGCGCGACCTCTATTGAGGAGATGCTAAACGTATCAAAACGGGAAGCCGCTAACAATCTACTAATCTAGAGTATTAAAACCATAAACATCTAGAGTAGTAATGTTCAATATCATACTGCAGTACCCATTTTATGATTTTTGCGGTGTTTATTTGTAGGTAAATAATTTCTTGACACATTATTAAAAAACCTTCCTTAATTAAAAAAGTGTATTTTGCTTGTTGCGTTTATATCACTAGTTGCCCACAAAATTTTGACAAACCTGTAAAAAACTCACGGGCCGCGCCTGCTCACCATACCTAACAGGAATCGTTTATCCATGATATAAATAGATATAATTGTTTGCGTAGAGTTTGTGGCTCGATTGTAGTGGCATTTGTGTGTAATTCTTTTTACTTTAACGTTGAAATTTCTGATAAACTCCCATCATCCTATTATTGAATTAATATATGCAAAAATACCGCTGCATGTGCACTGAACAAACTCTTTTTTTCTGTGCCAAGAACAGTCGAAATCTGAAGTGCAAAGTTAATTAAAAATTTTACAGGGTTTTTCATTATAAATATGCAAAAATTGAGAATAAATTCTCTAACCACCTGAAAATTCCTTATACAATAAGGATTTCAACAAATAATGGTAAAACAGCTATTCTCCGGGCTATATGCCCCTCCGAGCGCTGAATTACATACCAAAATTTGCCGTATTTTCTTCTAACACAGTTAGATAATAAAATACTTGTTTTGAATGCAAGAAACTACTAGGAAGAAGGAAGCTTTTTCTTTAGTTAGGATGTCGTCACCTGCAGACCGGTTTCGAACTCGTTGGTTCTCATCAGTACAGGATAGACGAACATGCCAACCTTCCGAAAAAGTAATCCCTTAAAGCTACAACTGTCGTACTGCATAAGCAGTGAGACACAGGCAGCGCCATCCATTAGCAGTTTCGAGCATTCAGAGTAGAGTAATTCAGCGCTCGGAGGGGCATATAGCCCGGAGAATAGCTGTTTTACCATTATTTGTTGAAATCCTTATTGTATAAGGAATTTTCAGGTGGTTAGAGAATTTATTCTCAATTTTTGCATATTTATATGTACCCCTGACAAGTAGACTTTCATTCATACGTTTGAAAATTTTACCTTACGGTAAACTCTACTCTGAATGCTCGAAACTGCTAATGGATGGCGCTGCCTGTGTCTCACTGCTTATGCAGTACGACAGTTGTAGCTTTAAGGGATTACTTTTTCGGAAGGTTGGCATGTTCGTCTATCCTGTACTGATGAGAACCAACGAGTTCGAAACCGGTCTGCAGGTGACGACATCCTAACTAAAGAAAAAGCTTCCTTCTTCCTAGTAGTTTCTTGCATTCAAAACAAGTATTTTATTATCTAACTGTGTTAGAAGAAAATACGGCAAATTTTGGTATGTAATTCAGCGCTCGGAGGGGCATATAGCCCGGAGAATAGCTGTTTTACCATTATTTGTTGAAATCCTTATTGTATAAGGAATTTTCAGGTGGTTAGAGAATTTATTCTCAATTTTTGCATATTTATATGTACCCCTGACAAGTAGACTTTCATTCATACGTTTGAAAATTTTACCTTACGGTAAACTCTACTCTGAATGCTCGAAACTGCTAATGGATGGCGCTGCCTGTGTCTCACTGCTTATGCAGTACGACAGTTGTAGCTTTAAGGGATTACTTTTTCGGAAGGTTGGCATGTTCGTCTATCCTGTACTGATGAGAACCAACGAGTTCGAAACCGGTCTGCAGGTGACGACATCCTAACTAAAGAAAAAGCTTCCTTCTTCCTAGTAGTTTCTTGCATTCAAAACAAGTATTTTATTATCTAACTGTGTTAGAAGAAAATACGGCAAATTTTGGTATGTAATTCAGCGCTCGGAGGGGCATATAGCCCGGAGAATAGCTGTTTTACCATTATTTGTTGAAATCCTTATTGTATAAGGAATTTTCAGGTGGTTAGAGAATTTATTCTCAATTTTTGCATATTTATATGTACCCCTGACAAGTAGACTTTCATTCATACGTTTGAAAATTTTACCTTACGGTAAACTCTACTCTGAATGCTCGAAACTGCTAATGGATGGCGCTGCCTGTGTCTCACTGCTTATGCAGTACGACAGTTGTAGCTTTAAGGGATTACTTTTTCGGAAGGTTGGCATGTTCGTCTATCCTGTACTGATGAGAACCAACGAGTTCGAAACCGGTCTGCAGGTGACGACATCCTAACTAAAGAAAAAGCTTCCTTCTTCCTAGTAATTTCTTGCATTCAAAACAAGTATTTTATTATCTAACTGTGTTAGAAGAAAATACGGCAAATTTTGGTATGTAATTCAGCGCTCGGAGGGGCATATAGCCCGGAGAATAGCTGTTTTACCATTATTTGTTGAAATCCTTATTGTATAAGGAATTTTCAGGTGGTTAGAGAATTTATTCTCAATTTTTGCATATTTATATGTACCCCTGACAAGTAGACTTTCATTCATACGTTTGAAAATTTTACCTTACGGTAAACTCTACTCTGAATGCTCGAAACTGCTAATGGATGGCGCTGCCTGTGTCTCACTGCTTATGCAGTACGACAGTTGTAGCTTTAAGGGATTACTTTTTCGGAAGGTTGGCATGTTCGTCTATCCTGTACTGATGAGAACCAACGAGTTCGAAACCGGTCTGCAGGTGACGACATCCTAACTAAAGAAAAAGCTTCCTTCTTCCTAGTAGTTTCTTGCATTCAAAACAAGTATTTTATTATCTAACTGTGTTAGAAGAAAATACGGCAAATTTTGGTATGTAATTCAGCGCTCGGAGGGGCATATAGCCCGGAGAATAGCTGTTTTACCATTATTTGTTGAAATCCTTATTGTATAAGGAATTTTCAGGTGGTTAGAGAATTTATTCTCAATTTTTGCATATTTATATGTACCCCTGACAAGTAGACTTTCATTCATACGTTTGAAAATTTTACCTTACGGTAAACTCTACTCTGAATGCTCGAAACTGCTAATGGATGGCGCTGCCTGTGTCTCACTGCTTATGCAGTACGACAGTTGTAGCTTTAAGGGATTACTTTTTCGGAAGGTTGGCATGTTCGTCTATCCTGTACTGATGAGAACCAACGAGTTCGAAACCGGTCTGCAGGTGACGACATCCTAACTAAAGAAAAAGCTTCCTTCTTCCTAGTAGTTTCTTGCATTCAAAACAAGTATTTTATTATCTAACTGTGTTAGAAGAAAATACGGCAAATTTTGGTATGTAATTCAGCGCTCGGAGGGGCATATAGCCCGGAGAATAGCTGTTTTACCATTATTTGTTGAAATCCTTATTGTATAAGGAATTTTCAGGTGGTTAGAGAATTTATTCTCAATTTTTGCATATTTATATGTACCCCTGACAAGTAGACTTTCATTCATACGTTTTTCATTATATTTTGACCCTCACCTACAGCCTTAACTATAGGAAACAGAAGAAAACTTTAAATACAAAAGTTGTAGATTTTTTCGTCTATTATCTTTTATCAAAATTTAAAACATCTTAAAGATCAGTAGAGAAACTAATTCAACTTACATTTTTTTAAGTCTAACACCCTATATATTAATTTTCAGTAAATAAGATGTTTAGAAAGGACAAATTCTACATCTGAAAATATGAAAATAAGTTAATATAAATATGGATCCTTAAACGCTTCTTTTTCGAGATACAGGGTGTTTAATATTTTCTTTTTTAAATGTTTCTTTTTAATTTCTCGAAAATTGACATGAATTTTGGTACACGCCAGTACGTAATCAAAGGATACCTTTACTCCTCTCCAGATACTCACGATATATTAATTCTTAGGACCACAGCTCACGTTAGCGGTTTCAAATAAAAAAATAATTATTTACCGGGATATTCTGTAAAATTTGTCATCAAAGACCTTATATCTACCTCACTGTTTAAACTGACTATAAAGCCATTTATTCGTACTATTTTGCTGGATCCCAACCCTTATACAACAACTTTTTCAAAAGACAGCCTTAATTAAAGAAATTAATTAAAAACCGTAATGCTACAATTACCTTTTTACACAGAATAAAGAAGCATCGTTACATATGGTATAATATACAACATATACGTGTATTCTACCCATTTTCAAAAGAGAGAAATGAGAAAATTCCCTGGATTTTTTATTTTTAAGTAGCAGAAGGCATGAAAATGAAAACTGTTTCAGTTTTTCTTCCTGCATGTAAAAAGCATATAAATAAACTGGAAAAATTTACATATTTTTGGTTTATATATTGCTTATTTATTTAACTGGGTTAAGCATGTTTTTCGACTAAATATAAGACATTTTTCATTAATATAGGTCATTGGTTTTGTTATGGATTTACACGAAAAAACCGTGTTTTTAATTTATTGCGTTTTGGAATGTTGACGACTATATTAGAATATATATATATATATATATATATATATATATATATATATATATATATATATATATATATATATATATATATATATATATATGGAGAAATATGTGTCGTGGTTAATCCGGGAATACATCCGTTCGTTTGATTCGTTTCTAGTTGCAACTTGCACACGTTTCGCCAAAATCTCATTTGGCATCTTCTGTGCTTACTCGCTGGTCGTAGAAAGTAAGTAGTACTTTCTACGACCAGCGAGTAAGCACATAAGATGCCAAATGAGATTTTGGCGAAACGTCTGCAAGTTTCAACTAGAAACGAATCAAACGAACGGATGTATTCCCGGATTAACCACGACACATATATATATATATATATATATATATATATATATATATATATATATATATATATTCTGAGATTTCGTAGTTTAAAAATTCTTTCGTTTCAAATGTGATATGAATTTAAATATCTAAGATTTCCCAAAAAAAAAGAAGAAAGAGATATATTACAAAAAATATAATATGGATTATAAAGGCCTAAAACGATCAGGTTTTCAGACGGATTCAGATAAGACGAGATAAAGTTAAAACCAGAAGGCAGGAAGAGTAATAGCGGACGTGACCTAAAGAATGCGAATGGAAAACTGGAGAATTCCCACATGGAGAGAGTGGAAAATGTCGATACAACTGGGTCTATACAACGAGTTTACAATAAAAGAGTTTCTCCGGGACTCCCTTAAAAGGTTTAGGACTTAGTTTTGGCTTAAATTTAGAACTTCTCGTTGATAGGTTTTGATAATTACTTATTACTAAAATGAATTTAGTTATATTATTGTAGAAAATACATGTTTACCCAAATAGCACATACGAGTACCAGTACCGAGTACCAGTTAGTTTTAATGGGAAATATTATATTGTTTTTTATAGTTGCATTCAGAAAATAAATCAGTATTTAAAAAACTCCATATATTTTTAAACATTGTGTGCTTTGAAATATTCAGGGAAAAACAGAACACATTTCAATTTTAAGCAGACACTGCAAAAATCTAAAAATTCCTGCAAAGCCGGTAAAGCTTTCTTTTTTTCTTGTTTATGTATACTTTTTGCAGCTATTATTTCGCTTACTAATAGATGGTGCCAGTAACACTGTTGGGTTTTTGGCAGTGTTTAGTCTAGGGTTTTGATATCGAGAGTCAATTTTGTACCGGTATGTATGAACAGAATTTCATTTACGTTCGATGTATCGACAACATCGATGATCGATGCTCATCCCTAAAACGCGACTTTAGAGCTAGTAATAATTGATGTAGAGAAATTATAAAATAGAGTTTAGTCAAATATTAGAAAATCTGTCGATCGGATCTCGTTGAAAGTATCTAAAATATGCTTATGTAGATAATCTTATGCCATTTCGGATATGAGGATATTAATATACATATTTAAAGGAATTCGAAAAGTACTTGCTGGCATGGATTATGCGAGATATTAAATTTTCCTTGATAAAACCTTTTTATTAACAAGAAGTCACTTGCATATTTGTCATTTTGTGCTTATCTATTTGAAGTAAATATTGTATCTCTAGAGGGCCAAGGACAGAAAATATAATAATATACATAACTGATGGCTGGAAAAACTAGAATTTTACGTTCAGATTCACTAAGAAAGTTTAAGATTTAGTACTGGTTTAAATTAGAGATCGCACGATATGGCTTTATTTTGCCGATACGATATATCGGCCGATACCGATATTTACATGCCGATACCGATACCGATACCGATATATCGTATCGGCAAAGACACACGTACATGTTTCAATGTTTGGTTTTTATCAGGGTTGGAAAAAGTCATGACTTATAAAAAATTATGTGAATTAATTCATACCAACCCTGGTTTTTATATCGTCGAATATAAATAAAAAAATACAAAATACGGTTCTGAACCTCCAATTCGCTAAATCCTGTACGTATTCGGTATCAATTTCCGTTTTTCATTCAAGCGTTTTCTGTTTGGGCGAAATCGAAAATCGGGGAAGTCCCGGTTTATCATTCCGTCACGCGGTAACGCGGTATAACGTTTCTGATTGGTGAAGTTTCGGGGAAGTCCCTGTTTAATGTTTTCAGTATTGCTTTGTGAAATTCTTAATTTATTGCTCCGGAAAAAGGCCTCAGTTATACTACAGTTATGTTATAAATGATTAGATATTACTAGTGACATTAGAAGAGGCACAAAAATGTATTTTATTTTATTATATTTACGAGTATTACCTTTCGTAGGTATATGCAGTAAGAACCCAAAATTCTTCGATTTATATTGTGCCAATATATCGGCAAGTTTCCTGCCGATACGATACCGATAATCGGCAACAACCGCCGATATGCCGATATAATGATATCAATATCGGTATCGTGCGATCTCTAGTTGAAATGAAGATCTTATAGTTGATCAGTTATGTTTTGACAAGTTTTTGTCCTGTCATTGTTAATAAGTCGTCATTAAAAACTTATGAATTATTGTGATATTTCAGCGATTTACTTGGTTTCCAAATGATTTTTATCTTGGAACGAGTTGTTGTAATGAATTTAGTTCTATTATTGTTGAAAGTACGTACTAAAATTGTCCTTTTCGACAAATTTGCGAAAAAGCTCGGAGATAAGTTCCTAGTATAAAACTTAGTGGTCTTATTCTTACACTTGTCAGTTTAAAACTTTTGCTTTTCAAATTAGACCGGACTAGCGTTGCAGAATCTGGCTGTTGAAGTCTTTTGTGACATATCACATGATGACTTTCTGCATGGAATTTTGTTTTCTTCAAATGCGAAAATACCCTAGGGCGGCATTCTCCATGTGGCGTCCGCGTTGGTCAACCCAAATTCATTTTGACATGGATTTGCGGCTTTAAAATTTTTAACAATAACATTATAGGTAAATATATTAGGTATAGATTCATATCGTGCAAGCAATTTTCAGTCAATTATTTAAAGTTTCAACGTGTATAATGATTTCATTCAGAAGATCAACATGTTAAGAGATCTATGGTGACATTTTGCCTGCCACATGTCTGTTAGTTTGTTAGTTTGTTAGTATGTTTAGGTCAAATATTGCAATCAAAATTTCGACTAGTTAAGCTAAAGCTTTGAAATTTTGCACACGTATGTAAGTCCGGTGACAATGCAATACAGTATATCTAATATTGTCCTAAATCCAATATGGCGGACGCCCCAAGATGGCGGATTGCCTTTTTCTTTACAATTTCCTTATTATGGGTATCAAAAGAAAGGGTTTGATAAGTAGAATACTATAAGCTATGTGACGTCATTCTAAACCCAATATGGCGGAAGCCACAAGATGGCCGATAACCTTTTTCTTCATAACCTCCTTGACATGGATATCAAATGTATGGGGGGGAGAGAAGGCGAAAGAACGATATTTTTTGTGTGTGTAGAAAAAGGGAAGAAGGATTATCGTCGCCCCAGAATAACGATGGGATAAGTAAAAATTGGCGATTTTGAGATATGTGCATTTTTGGGGTCAGAAATACTGGCTTAAGCTACTGAAATACTGGGATTGGTGTTTTTATGACATATTATGTATTTGGTAACAAATATCTGTGTTGCACAAGCTAAAAAATTTACTGCTGTTTGGTGCAACACTGGGTTAAAACTTAAAACACATATCCCACTGTTTTACCAAAATATATCAGTTAAAATATAGATCTCGTACTGTTTTTCTATAGCAATTAGATCGGTTTGAACTTGTCAGTTGTCAGTGGTAGTGACACGTCGCGTCAAGATGTGAAAACCTATGAAAGGTGACGAGGAATGAAAACAAGGAAAATCAACTAGCAAACAATAGTAGTTTGGAGTCAGTTAAACTAAAACAAAATAACTTAGAGAATGCAGAAGAAACAACCAAAGTTAGCAATATTGGACAAAATTTTAGCGATGAAACAAAAGTTAAGAAAAGAAGGAAACGACAAAGAAAGAAGAAAATAATTGTAAAATGTGTTGAAAACAAAAAAAAATAATTCCGAGTAAGAATACATTTCCAGACTAGGTAAAAAACCTAAAGCTAAAAAGTTGCAAATTTAAGTGTAGATACTGAAAAAATAAGCGAGGCTGACAGGTTGGAAATGTTTAAAAATTTTAGAAACGTGCTGGCAAGACTTTAGAGAGAATATTTAGGCAGAAACATAAAAATGGAAAAGGGAAAATGAAAATAAAAATAAAAAAGAGGAGTTTGAGAAATATAATTAAGAGAAAACATTGTCCCGAATTGAGAAAGATTTTGACAAAAATTCAGCTCTAAATAATGGAAATATTTTACTCTCTTCCTTTGACTTACCAGGACTTAAGACTACTCAGCCAAATGGAAATAAAGTAAAAGTTGTGGGAGTGAAAAAAAGTGAAGCAAATAAAATATTTTACAAGACGTCTTATAAAAAGAACTTTAAAGTTATCTGAGAAAGAATACTTAAGAAGCGTATAAGAAGCTACCGCTAATACCCAAAAATAAAAATGAGATTTAGTTAGCTTGTGCAATGGCGAGTTGATTCCTAAAAAACAGCAATATTTTTTTGTCACTAAATGCTGTTGCTAACATTGACAATGATTGCGTATAGTAATAATAATAATAAACGTATTATTTTTAGTAGTTCGTGGCAGTTTGGTTATTACAATTTTTTTATTTTAAATAAAATATCAGTAAATCACTAATGAGCGTTTATAGTTTAAGAAAATAATTCATACCTAAAATTATTATCCAATAGTCGTTCCAAATTCAACTAACAAAAGCTATAACTTGGTTTAATTCTGATCAACCATAGATTTTATAGTTTTGTGTAAGACAAGTTAAATTTTTGTTGCTAATATTCCATTTTTTTTATCTTCTGACAGCCCACGAAGACCGAAGTCTAAGTACCTACTATGTACCGTGGGTGTACTGGGGGGTCGACTCACACACCCAGAGCTGGGTGTGTGAGTCCGTAGGGATTTCACCAGCCCTTTAATAGGATGTGTGGGGTGGAACCACCTCGGTCGAGGAAGAATTCCTCTACCACCTTCCAACAACAATCACAAAATATCCATGGTCGAAGCGGGATTCGAACCCGCGCCTCTCGGTTGTAGAGCTGGCGCCGTACCAACCTAATTTGACGTAGTTGCCTTTTAAAAATACAGCAAAAAAAATTACCAGATTTTTGTCAAAATTCCTGCGGTAACGAAAAAGTTATTTAAACTTAAATTATTAGGAAGTTTTTAAGCGCGGTTTTCTCAAAACTAATATTTTTCACTTGTCTCACTGTTGCTCTGAGGCGACGATATATACAAAAAAAAATGTTTATTTGTCATTCCTCTCATTTAAAATTATAGGCCAAGCAATAGAGCGATTTGTCGTGACATTAATCTTATTAGAAAACCGCCTGTGCCATCATCTGAAAGACGATCCGTAGATGATTCCTGTTATAAATCCAACTCTGAAATTTTTTCCTTTAATTTGTTATAAATATTTTTAAGCAAAAAAACGCGATTTTTTGAGTTTTTTGCTTATAAAATGGAAAGTAATGAAGCAATCTTAATGGTGTAAATGGACGATTTGTAGAGAATAAGAATACGAACAAAATGAGATGTCGGACGTCCCGATAGGATAAGTAGCAACGAGAAAATCCGGAAAAACCGGAAAATTAAGAGTTTTTTTTTAATTCATAAATCGGCCATTTTTAAACGTAGAGGGCCCAAACTTTGGGAAAAAGTAGTAATTTATAGCTACTTTATGTTTGCAAATCCCCGACGCTGTCCGACGATTAGTTTTGCCACAATCGTCATTTTAATTTTTCAGCACACTATTTTGCAACAGGTCTGGATGCTCTATGGATCGTCCGATTTTAATTATTGAAACGAATTTGAAAAGTACAAGTTTAATTGAACAATATGTATATTTTAATTTTTCCATAAAATGCTACGAAACCGGTTGAAAATGCACGTAAAGATGCGTGAAAATGGCCGAGCGCGCGAATATTGACTCCCATTCGCTCCGCTCCTCTCCCGCTACTCGACATTTTTCGCGCGCTCGGCCATTTTCACGCATCTTTACGTGCATTTTCAACCGGTTTCGTAGCATTTTATGGAAAAATTAAAATATACATATTGTTCAATTAAACTTGTACTTTTCAAATCCGTTTCAATAATTAAAATCGGACGATCCATAGAGCATCCAGACCTGTTGCAAAATAGTGTGTTGAAAAATTAAAATGACGATTGTGGCAAAACTAATCGTCGGACATCGTCGGGGTTTTGCACACATAAAGTAGCTATAAATTACTACTTTTTCCCAAAGTTTGAGCCCTCTACGTTTAAAACTGGCCGATTTATGAATTTAAAAAAAAACTCTTAATTTTCCGGTTTTTCCGGATTTTCTCCGTTCCTACTTATCCTATCGGGACGTTCGACATCTCATTTTGGTCGTATGTTTATTCTCTACAAATCGCCCATTCACACCATTAAGATTGCTTCATTGCTTTCTATTTTATAAGCCAAAAACTAAAAAATTCGCGCTTTTGGCTTAAAAATGTTTATAACAAATTAAAGGAAAAGATTTCAGAGTTGGAAATATAACAGGAATCATCTACGGATCGTCTTTCAGATGATGGCACAGACGGTTTTCTAATAAGATTAATGTCAAAAAATCGCTAGTATTTTGCTCTGTTGCTTGGCATAGTTGGCATATTAATGTTATTTGAATGAGAGAGAGTTACTTCAATAATAGGATTAGTAAAATGTACTAACAAATCTTCACAATAATGTCGAACGTATAACAAAAAAAATATAAATTTTTCCGCCTGTCATAATAACAATAAAATAATTAGCAGACCATGTTTCGTCGGCCGAACTCGTAAAATATGTGTAAAAGCGTCGCGTGTTGATTTGTTGGGCAGTAAAAGCAAAATAGAAAATGAGTTTATTTAAATTTTCGCATTTGCCGGTTAAAACGAACCCATGTTTTAACTGTTTGTTATGTAAAATAGGCCCTTTTTCGTCCGACATGAATACCTACCTGGCATTTTATTTTTTAAATGTACATTTCCTATATAATGCAGATCACGTACTCCGTACGTACATACATACGTATGCAGTTTTGATCCATCGAATGTTTTGAACCGACTTCAAAAAAGGAGGTTCTCGTGTTCTTAATTCGACATGTCTTTTATATATTTGTATACTCGCATATGTAGGTACGATGTATGTACAGGGATATCCAAATAAAAGTGAACAGGCATCAGCGAAACAATTCAGCATCGAATACAAAAGATATAGTATATAGTATTTTCTCGCTTATTTTAAATTGGATGGTAAGATTTTTATCATATTTTTTAGAAGTATATATATATATATATATTTCTAGAAGTTCTAGACATATTTTGTATAACATACCCTGTGCTGCTTTTCAATCGTTTTTGAAAAATTTCAAATTAAAAATCATTTCGCATAAATATACTTTAAACGTAACAATCCAGGTTGCGAACGAAATACCTGCTATCTTTTTAAATTTTCTTCGTAGGTAAGTCCAAGTTAATGTCAAGGTTGACAATAATACTTTAGTCACCGTGAATTTATAATTTTATTTTTATGCAAAATGAGTTATTCTATTAATAAGATGATGAGTTTTTCAAAGGGTTACAAGACGATATTCTGAAAACGGTTTAAAACATTTTCATGAAATTTTGGTGAGTTAATATCACGTACTCCGTACGTACATACACACGTATGCAGTTTTGATCATCGAATGTTTTGAACAGACTTCAAAAAAGGAGGTTCTCGTGTTCTTAATTCGACATGTCTTTTATATGGTTGTATACTGGTATATGTAGGTATGATGTATGTACAGGTATATCCAAATAAAAGTGAACAGGCATCAGCGAAACAATTGAGCATCGAATAAAAAAATATAGTATATAGTAGTTTCTCGCCTATTTTAAATTGGATGGTAAGATTTTTATCATATTTTTGGATTCTAGAAGTTCTAGACATATTTTGTATAACATACTCTGTGCGGTTTTTCAATCGTTTTTGAAAAATTTCAAATTAAAAATTATTTCGCATAAATATACTTTAAATGTAACTATCCAGGTTGCGAATGAAATACCTGCTACCTTTTTAAATTTTCTTCGTGGGTAAGTCAAAGTTAATGTCAAGGTTGACAATAATACTTTAATTACCGTGAATTTATAATTTTATTTTTATGAAAAATGAGTTGTTCTATTAATAAGACGATGAGTTTTTTCAAAGGGTTACAAGGCGATATTCTATAAACGGTTTAAAATATTTTCATGAAATTTTGGTGAGTTAATATAACGTAATCCGTACGTACATGCACACGTATGCAGTTTTGATCCATCGAATGTTTTGAACCGACTTCAAAAAAGGAGGTTCTCGTGTTCTTAATTCGATATGTCTTTTATATATTTGTATACTCGTATATGTAGGTACGATGTATGTACAGGGATATCCAAATAAAAGTGAACAGGCATCAGCGAAACAATTATTGAGCATCCAATAAAAAAAATATAGTATAAAGCATCGATTTTCTAGCTTATTTTTAATTGGATAGTAAGATTTTTATCATATTTTTGGATTCTAGAAGTTCTAGACATATTTTGTATAACATACTCTGTGCGGTTTTTCAATCGTTTTTGAAAAATTTCAAATTAAAAATTATTTCGCATAAATATACTTAAAACGTAACTATCCAGGTTGCGCACGAAATACCTGCTACCTTTTCAAATTTTCTTCGTAGGTCAGTCAAAGTTAATGTCGAGGTTGGCACTAATACTTTAGTCACCGTGAATTTATGATTTTGTAATTAATTAAGTTTGTGTCCCGTCATTGTTAATAAGCCGTCATTAAAATCGTATCAATTATTCTGATATTTTAGCGATTTGCTTGGTTTCCAAATGATTTTCATCTTGAAACGAGTTCCTGTAATGAATTTGGTTCTATTATTGCCAAAATTACTTACTTAAATTGCCCCTTTCTTCATAAATTTGCGAAAAAGCTCAAAAATAAATTCATAGTATAAAACTTAGTTATTTAATTTATAGACTTGTCAGTTTAAAAGTTTTGCTTATCAAATTGGAACAATAATAGAACCACAAGAATTTCAAATAGCTTCAGCGAATTTAAATAATATTTCAATTACAAAAGTACATCACGAAATTGTATGCAACAGGAAACATTAAACTCATAAAAATACCAAAAAGAACAAATAACAATGCTCGGTGAAATATGTAGTTGCAAAAAACTCCCAACGGTTTCTCACGCACCCGACTTAAAAAAAAGTCTTGGCACAACACGACAACGTCGCACAAAATTATTTCTTAATCAAAAAATGTTATTTATGGCTTTTACAAGTTTTTGTTTTGGTAATATTTCAAATGTTTTTAGGTATTTTTGCATGTTTCATTGGGTTACAGTTTCTTGCATTGGTGGATAAAATACAATTTTTCCATTACGTTACTTATTTACTATGCAGGTTTTCCCTTCACAAGTTATAAGGTTGAATGAAATACTTTTTAAAAACAAGCTTTTATTATTTAGATGTACTAAAACGAATAAAAAATAAGCATAGTTTTTTCATTGTGGTAATGCTGAACGCTATCGTAGCTCCCGTTGGTGGATCCTAATAAAAGTAGTATCAAAGTTATCACTGAAATAGATATAATATATTATGTTAAATTTATTGTCTTAAAAGCTCGTCGTGCGCGAGAAGTTCATACAGGCATTAATTTTGTTTGGCAGAAATTGTAAGTACCTAAGTATGTATTTTTTTCTTTTCTATTCACGCGACAAGTTTTTAGGACAATAAATTTAACATAATATATTATATCTGTTTCAGTGATACCTTTGGTACATCCTTTGATTCTATCCAAAAGAGAGCCATTCGACTCGTCAATATTCCAGAAAACTTCCTTCTCTCACTCATCGCCACGCTGTAGGGGATCTTACCGTTTTCAACCGATATTTCCTCGGATTTTGTTCAGAAGAACTAACCGATATCATTCCCCCCTTGACGGTCCCTAACAGAACAATAAGGAGCGCATTACATATGCATCCATTTACTATCCAACGACAAAAACCTAGAACATCCCACTTTCCCGCTCATTTATACCTAGGGTCTCCAGGTTATGAAACAAATTGCCTGCAGATGTTTTCCCTTGACCTCCCAACCTCCAGTCCTTTAAATCCCGTGTCATAAGATTACATTTCCTTTCTCTTTAGATGCCGACGGTACGTTAGTACTTAAGCTTGAAGCCCACGTAAAAAAACTTAAAAATAATTTCAAAAAAAATTAACCCAAGATATAGAAATAACTTTGAAAGATAACTCCAGGTAAAACAGGAATTAATCTCTTTCTCGAGTTACATAAGTAAACCGTTTGGTATCTGTCCCCATATTTCACGACGAAATGCAACTAAATTAATTGCGCTTTCCAACTTCTCGAAAGGAAACGTCCACGCGAAAAAATTGCCTTGTTTTTATGCAAATTAGTACAAGAATGCCATTTGTTTAATTTTTGTTTTTTGACGGCGACGGAGCACGGGAATGAACTTAAGGTCTTTTGTTAATTTTCTCTGCAAAATAGGTACACTGTGTATCAAAAGTCCAGTTGATTATTTTAAAAACCTGATAATTTGGCTAAAAATGTTTCAGATAAGTGTTTTAGGGTTTTAGGTTTTAGGGTTTTCAAAAACCTATGGTTTGAAAATTTGTACAAGAAACACTAATGTAGTTGCAGAAAAACGGTGATATCGAGTCAATGAGTCAGTCAACAGACTGACTGACGTTCGACTATGGTAACTGTTCCTGAATAGCTAATGTAAGATTTAAAAAAGTCCTCAAATTATGTCGTGGAATCAATCGCACCTGTCTTGAATTATTACTCTTGGAAGGTAACGTAGGTACCTAAAAGGTATAGGTGAATAAAAAATAGAACTGCCAAGTTCTGAAGTTTTTATTTCTAAGGAAATTACATTATTGTCATTGCATAATACAGAATTTTAAAAAAAATCATATACAGTAAAGAACCTAAAAATTATAAATTTAAACTAAATGAGAGACGCGTTCACCTTCTACTTCCAAACATTCTTCTTTTCACAGCATCAAAAACATTGGTGAGCACTTGGGGCGAGTTGTTAATCTCCTAAAATTTATTGGTAATTCTAGCCCGTAGCTCTCCTAAATCACAAGGGGTTTTGAAAACCGAGTTTTTAATGTGTGGTCATAAAAAAAGTCGCACCACGTGAGATCGCAGGACCCTAGTGGCCACCTAACTGGCATATTACGACTGACGATTCGGTTTTCGAAAAATTCTTTCAAGAAATTTTAATTATCAAGAGTTACGTGAATTAGTGCGCCGTCCTGCTGGAAGTAGCCTTGTCGCATCTCTTCATCGTCTAATGCGTTTACAAAATTTTCCAAAATTTCATTACGGTGTCGCGCCGAATTAAGAGTTCCTTAAAAAAAATCGGCCCAATAAACCTTTTTTAGATATGGCCGACCACCCGCCAACTTTATGTGAATGCTGAAGCTGCTCTATAAAGAAACGTAACATAACCAGAGACATAAAACCATGCCTTGTCAGTAAAAAAGGTTTTTTTTCAAATACGTGTTCATTATTATGCAAATTACTCATAAACCACTCTGAACATTGCATTCGCTGCGGCTTGTCATTTGCTAACAATTCTTGGACTGAGCTTAGACGATAACCTTGCATATGCAGATCACATTTCAGGATTGTATTGCGGGTTCTGTAGGATACATTTACTTGCTAGCTTCAACGCCGAATAGGCGTTTGTGGGTGTTCATTAACAATGTGCCGTAATTCCTCTACTTTTTGTGCAGTGCGAACTTTGGGTCTCCTACTGCCTTCCTTTTTATTCACACTTCCTGTTTCTCTAAACAAAGCCACAGATCTAGTGAAAACTTGGCGAAACTGGTCGAAATCCATGACTATGTGTGTAAATTCTGTTTGAAAATCCTGAATGGCGTCCCGTGTTGAATAAACCCACTGATCATCAACCTTTGTACCATTTCTAAAGTAACTTTCAATCATAAATGCTTTTTACTACAGCATGTAGATATTTAAAGATTTGGGAAAAAATTGAACGACCAGAAAACAACTTAAAAAATAAATATGTAGGTATTTTAAAGTTACATTAATCATTTATTCGAAAAGAAAATTCCAACTTAATGAACTGCCAAAAGTCCATAGTCTTCGAACTTCTCGCATTAGACTCAGGATGGAATTAATATTTATTGCTCCAATTTTTTGGTAAATTCTACAGCGCAAAGTTCCTTCATCTGCTGCTTCCCAACCATTATCATATACCTTCCTGCTAGATATAGAGACCAAAACATTTTATTTGGCCGAGCTGGACGTATGTTTTGGGGGATTGTCGTCCCGTGACACAAAAGGTATGATAATTGTTGCTAACCAATCCCTTGTTTTTTTTTGTTTGTTTTATCTTCTGACAGCCCACGAAGACCGAAGTCTAAGTACTATGTACCGTGGGTGTACTGGGGAATCGACTCACACATCCAGAGCTGGAAACATCCGTAGGGATTTCACCAGCCCTTTTAAGAGGATGTATGAGGTGGTACCACCTCGGTCGAGGAAGAATTTCTCTACCACCTTCCTACAGTTGACAATCACAAAATATCCATGGTCGACGCGGGATTCGAACCCGCGCCTCTCGGTTGCAAAGCTGGCGCCGTACCAACTCGACCACCGGAGACCCGGTGTGTGATGCGTAGTGACATGATGCCAAGTCAGGCCGAGACATTATTTCATCTCCAACATGGTGATCATAAATAAAATTGACTAATTTTGGAAGATTAACCTCCCAACATACGGTCTGGAGATGCCCCTTTCTTACTTGGCAGCCCAAACCAGAACTTTGCATTCAATTTCGACTTTGTGGCAACTTCATCTGGACCTCCTACGATTTTGCCAGTGTAAAATGCATCATTTCCTTTTCGAATGTGAAAAAGTAATAGCTACCTATTGACCTGCGGAAGACACTTTTTGCACGTGTTGGGTACAAGATTTTTTCTCGACGCCGACGCACGGTCAGAAAACCGTACGGACTGCTTGTTGGAACAAACCTCTTGTTTACATTCATATATGGTCCGACATATGGTTGTTTTGGAAATATTTTCGTTCTGAAAAATTCTCACAATTTTTCGCTTGGGTAGCCGTCCAACAAGCTTGTAAATACTGTTTTGAATTTCCAATTCGTATGATATGTGTTGTTGATAAAAAAGTTTTATTCAAAGGATAAAAATGAATTCAATGACAGAACTATTATAGGTAATAGAATAATGTTTTTTTTTCTGTATAGAATCTTAATTTATAAGCTCTATCCCAGCTGTTTAGAAAATCCGTAATATCTCCATCACTCCTTCATCAAAATTATCCATAACCATCCAGTAATGACAAACGGATACATGTTATATTTCCCTTGTATACATTCCAAAAACTAACCAAGAAACGATAAATAAGAAATAATAAACACTTCCTAGTAAGAATAATAGCGTCCGTATTTCTAAAGGCGTCGCGGCGTTGGATAAAAAAGACGCCGCCAACGTCACCCGACGCTGCCTGACACGGATCAGCTGTTTTGTGGACGTCTAATCTCATCTGACCTTCCTGTTTTTGAAAGGCCAAGATATGAAGGAAAAGGGATGGATATTTTGGGAGAGCTTCAAGTTTTTTGCACAATTTATTTTTTTTATAGAGGGAGTAAAAGTAATATAAGAAAATTTAGATTTCTGTCAAGAACTAACCATTGATATGTTTTGTTTTCCTTCATGTATTGAAAAAGGTATTTACCGAAAAACCATATTGTTTTATTATTGCCAATAATAGTTCGTTTATTAAATGCGTTTTTTTCTTTAAAAAAAGTTCAGATTTAAGCAATACCTAAATTAAGTTCAATAACTGTCTCTTTGATACTACATTAGTGTTTTTTATATGTACACTTTAAAGAATACAGTAAATAATAGTTTAAAAGGAATCTCCCATCATTTTAGATCGCATTTAGAAATTAAGTTTATTTGCAACAGAAAATGAAAATATAATCTTATAACACCGTTAAATTGAATAAGAAACCTTAATCAAAGCAACTAAATAATATAATTTGAAAGATGGTTTGTTATTTCATTACAGAAACTCCAAAATAAATGTGCCAATTTATACTTTGTAAGAATTTTTGACTCGGTTGTTAAACTCTATAAGAAATTCTAAACACATTTTATGTAACAGATCCTGTACCGATTTTCAGCTGTTTTCGAGATATTGACGTCTAAAATAAAATCTGGGATAAAAGTATAAACAGTTTCTTCATTTGAACTATCAATTTCGTACTCTGTTGTGAGTCTAATAGGGAACATTCATGTATTTCTTTATTGTATAAGTAATTTAAGCAAGTAATTTCATTACAATCTTCAAAATATTATTGTAAATAAAATTACTAGGACAATTTAAATATTTTTTAATATTCTTTCAATCTTTATTACCTTTTTGACGGGCACGTGATCGATCGTATTGTTTATAAAATTGTAAGGTGACTGACTTACTGATTCATCAACTCCCAGCCAAAACTACTAATGCTAAAAAGTTGCAATTTTCCACACATATTTATTTTACGCCGTAGACGTTCGCTTAGAAAGGATATTGCAAAACTCGCCCTCTAAGGGGGTAAAAGCAACGCCTAACAACTCAACTTCTCAAGTTCTAAGAAAAACGCCTAACCACGTCAATTTTATTTTATTGTTTTACAGAAGACTACTTTTTTTTCGTGTTGGAAAACACACCCTTACCTCTGATTTATTAAGGCCCAGCCCTAACTACCAACGATAGAAAGCTGAAATTTTGCATACAGTTTTAGTTTAGGCCCAGACGTCCACTAAGAAAGGATATTGGAAAACTAGAAGCATGAGGGAAAATCAACCCGTGACAATAAAATAATTTTTTAGTTCAAAATCCACTGGGTTTTATAAAAAAAATGCCGAAATACGTCGATTTTATTTAATTTTATGTGTTGAAATACACCTAAGGGGTAAAAACAACCCCTCACCTGACCTCCTAAACCCTCCGTCGTGAAATTTGGCATGTAGGCTTGCTTTGCGGTCTTGGTGCAAAATAGTAATCCCTAGGGGGTAACACCTTCAGCTGTTCGAGCTGCATGACCTAACGTGATCTAGCCATCCTTTTTTATTTTCCGTATTCTTTATTGTTATACACAGAAGCTACAGTTCTATATATAAAAGACTAACTGACTGACATATCAACGCAGAGACCACACCACTGGGTCTAGATTTTTTCATAACGTGAGCATCTACTAGGGAAGGGTTTTTAAATTCAACTCTTAAGGTGGTGAAACAGGCTTTCAACCTTTGTATGGGAAAAAATATTAGATGGCCCTATTAACTCGAAACGTCATAGAAGTACTCTAAAAAATAAACACGTGTTACAGTTTTTAATACAACAGCCCCTAAGGGGGTGAAATGGGGGTTCAAAATTTTTAAGGGAGTAAAATTGTTATACCGCGAACGAAGTCGCGGGCAAAAGGTAAAAAGCTAAAATAAATTATAAATATTATACAAAAAAAGTATGTCACATTTATTTGGATTAT
Source organism: Philopedon plagiatum (assembly GCA_963971165.1). Lineage (NCBI taxonomy): Eukaryota > Metazoa > Arthropoda > Insecta > Coleoptera > Curculionidae > Philopedon > Philopedon plagiatum. Next base: position 123,595,598 of record OZ020192.1, on the reverse strand, counting down.
ATGCATATTGCCTATTGTTATAAGTTGGAAAACTCTTACATAACCTTCAAAACATTTCAAAGAAAAATGTCAAGCGATATACGAACCACATTTCGAACCATTCAAACTAAGGATAGAAGTTTTAAAAGTAAAAATGGAGGTATACATCTTCAAAAATACGAAAAGACGAGTGAATTTCGATGTTGGCAAAAGTGGAAAGGATTTTTGTGAAATCTGAAAGGAAATAAAAAGTTTTCGGGAGATTTCTTTTAGGCAAGTGCTACATGATATTTTTCAAGCCCTTTTGGAGATAAATCTGTTAAAGTTGGATGATGTACGGGATGCGGATTTATTACTTTTGATATTTAAATTTAACCTTAAAATGTTTCTGCAGATATTGATTATAGATATCGACTATTTAGTATACAGAGGCATAGAGGATTGTACGATAGCCTTCAAAATAGTTGTTTATGATATAACGTAACGTAAAAAAAAACGTCCTCAAAGTATGCCGTGGAATCAGTCACGCATGTCTTGAATTATTACCCTTGAGAGGTACGTACCATACACAGAAAAAACGGCTATGCTATTTTCAATAATAGTATTATTCTTGGCCACATTACTATTATTCCTTAGAGTATAGAATTGATTAAGCCAAAACATTAAATTTAAAATATATTTTATTAAACGAACAAGAACTACAGTTTAAATAATAAAATCTAAAAATTAAGTGAATTATTCTTATATCATTTCAATTAAAATAAACACTGTTATAAAATATATAAGGTATTAGAGAAATAATAAGAACTATTAATTCAATGGGTTTTATTGTTGGCTGAAATATTAGATCTATTGCTCGCGGAGGGAGGGGTTAAAATTGTGCTGTTGGTATTTGTTCGTTCAATCGTCGTTTAGGCTTGCAGCCTGTTTGTTTATTGCGTTATACGCCAAAAATAGTAGATCTTTGGGACTGGGCAACTGATTTCATTGATTTATGATAAGTACAACAAATCTAAACGGCTTGCAAGAATAAGTTTTTTTATTTGTAAATCTCTCTTGGCTATTAACTCAGCTACTAAAAAACTATTAACATTAAATATGATCGCAAGTTTATTGTTGAATTTGTACTTATTTTTTAGACATGGTTTCCACCAAATCTAGCTGTAAATTTAGGAGATTCGAATGCAATGTTATGCGTCAAATTTGTTCTATCTTGCATCCTGTACCCATACAAACCAAAACTAGATAGTTTTTCAAAAAAACAGATCCTATGTGCATATTCCCTTCTCTCAGACAGATATCTGTAAACTATGGTTCAGGTTATTAATCATTAACAGAACTTTTCCCATCGATTTAAGAACATTGTAAAATTATGTGATAGCAGCAGCAACACTGATATTGCAGGTTTGTGCAAGAAATAATCCGTCTAGTTTAGCCCTGAGTCTGAGTTAAAAAGAAACTATTCAAGCTAGATCTGAATAAGCTAAGTCTCGTAGCCATTAGCTACACTTACTAAACATAAGTCATTAATCAAAAAGACAAGCAGTGTCATCATTTTACAGAATGGCATGCAACCTTCTGATTTATTCAACACGCTGCATAATATGTAAATGTAACATATTGTTTCAAATCATATTTTGGAATATAAAGATGTATTCTGTAGTGTTTGGAATAAGTTATTTTGTGGAATTTATGGATTTTGTCATTCCGCAGTAAAATATTCGTGAAGCTTCTAGATTTATTCAATTTATTTTGGTGCTTAAGTAAACAAATGTGTTGAGATTTTTTATTTTTGTAGCGGTTTTACTGATTTACAAAAAAAGAATCCCAAACATGTTTAAAAATAATTTCTTGGATATGTAAAATGTAACCCTTTTAATTAGCTTACTTCTACTTATATCGATAATTTTCTTTCTGTCTTTTTACTATATCTATTAGAATCCTGAGCAAGAATTAGACATGTTGCAGGAATTGAGAGCACAGATAAAAAGACAAATCAACATATAGACACAGGGATATAAAATGTTTAAAAAGCATTTTTATAAAAACAAACAGCTTTATTAAAAATAGTAGGAGAATGAATTTTTTCCATTCAAAGCAACTCAAAACTCAAAAAATAAAAGCTCTAATCTAACATTATAGATTGTTTCCTTATCTAGACGTTATTATACTCCAACGACCCCGAAGCAATGCATCAAAGGTGGGGCGTGGATTCGGGGTTCAAACAGCGGTAGAAACGTCGGAACTTTGCATAATGTCGCAGGAGACAGCGGCAAGCTGCCGGCCATAAATCAGCAGGAGCGAAAATGGTTTGATTTCGCGAATTTCTGCTGAAATTTCAGCAGGATTTTACCCTCTTTTTCGATATAGATAAAAACGCCGAGAAGGGCGTAATAGTGGAATAATTTTAAGTGTCAGGGTCTTAATTGTTAATTCCTTTTTTATCCAAAACATTTCTGTAATTAGCACTTCTAGCAAAGGGGTGCAATCTACACCCTGTAGTATGAAAAAAATGCCCAGAAGACTTATCTTGAGAACTAGTCAAAGTATTTGGATGAAGTTCTACAAATTATTATCATTTTTATTAACACTATCGCAAGAAAAAAGACCAGAAACTTGAAGACGAGGCGTTCTCTTTCATCGGGGTAAAGCTTCAGCCCGAAGATATTGTTTCCAGCATGGCTGCGATTTAGAAAGAAGGAAATTTTATTACCAATTAAGGCCATCCCATTACTTTCTCATGACGTTGGATAATATGTGCTTCACACCATATCCAGTGTGTGTTTTGCTAAGACCAGACTCGATAATAATGCCTGTTAACCACTTCGTTATATAAAATGTAGTCTCATGAGAATTTTCTTTGTGGAAGAAGGCGTTATTTTCGTCGCATCTGGCGATCATTTCTTCACATAAATGTATTCCATCATAATTATCTTCCAAAAGCTCCTGTACGAGGTACACCTTATATGGGTAATACTTTTGGATTTTTACAAATCTTAAGATGGTTGATTTGGTAGCATCGTTATTTAGGGCTAATTAGTTAAGGAATAAAGATTTTCATTAATAGATAAGAATATATAAAGTTTTTTTCTTCATTTAAAGCAGGAGGTCAACCACTTCTAGCTAAATCCCTTACTGTACCGAGTTTCTCAAATTTATGGATTATCTTACTCACAGTTGACTGCGTAATTGGATTTTCGGGATACTTTGCATTAAATAACACGCGAACTTCATTTTGGCCAAGTATTTTGTCCCCGCAATCCAACAACATCAAAGCTTCAATACGTTGGCTTTTTGACAACACCATTTTTATTAAAAATACACAGAACCGCTTTAAAACTCAATAAGCAAAATATTGAATTTATTGGAATTTTGTCTATCTTTCTAATGAGATTAAGAATAAAAAAGTGCATACTTACTTACTTTTTTACTTATTCCTAAGTCGTTCTATCATGATGGTGTAAGACTATGAAGTTGAGTTTATTAGTCTTGTTCATTCCTTCCTCTCTTGTGCTAGGTTTCCAGTGATCTTCTGTATTTGTTTCTTCTTCCTCTTGAACTCCGAGGTTGCTCTTATGGTTTCCTTGGTATTTTGTTCTTTGTGTCACTTCTTTGAGTTTATAACTTTTTAACTTCTTTATCTTATTTCCTCTTGTGACTTCCTTTTCTTGTTATTTTGTTCTTATTTTTATGTTTAATAGGTAGTGTTTGCTGCCGATTTCGCCACTTCTTGATACTTTTACATCTTTTACATATTTCTGGTATTTCTTACGTACAGGTATCAGGAAATAATAATTAATTATTCACTGCATAAATACAAATAAATAGGAAGATATTTTCTTTACCAGGTAAACAATATGTAAAAAAATTACAGATTCTTATTGATTTCCCTATACAAAGCACCGGATTTATAGCATTTTAAAGGAGTTCGTTAAAAAATCTACAAAAAAACTTTAATTATTATATTTCAAAGATAATGTTAGATACATTCAGATTTTCACAAGCTTCTCAACGAGTCACCATTTGACATTGTTGTCATTTAAAAAAAAAAGGTTGGGCGGCTGGGGGTTAGAGGGTTGAAAATATTACAGAGAAATGAGTAAACCGTTCAATTAATTCCCGTGTTTTAGCGTTTTACTCAAAACTAGCTCATTAAAAAAAATATGAATTTTATGCTGGACGTTTGAACCATTCTGTATATTATAAGAAGGTTTTTTTTAGTTTTATTCCGTAACAAAAAATAGTCTGTGTCTTTTTACAGAACCGCATCCTTAAGGACCCCCTAACTGGTGCATCATTATTTTGATAATAATTATAAAATCTATTTGGACGATTTCCCACAGGCGTGATTAGCCCACAACACTCTGTTTACTTCTAAATACACTAAGTTGATACCACACCAGTCCTAAATATAAATTTAAAATTAAATTAAGGTTCCTCCAACCGTTTACTAAACCCAGTGACATTGCGGGGATTTAAAAGAGTCGGAACTTTCAGCATAAAATAAATTAATTTATTTAGAATACTGCATTTTCATTTCACAATTCCAGCGGGTAATATTGAAGGTGTTAACATTGGCGTAGATAATGGGGGTAGAATGGAAAATTATAGGAATATGGGTCATTCTTTTAAAAATCGTACGCCCAAAAATCTTTACGATTTTCAATTGGTTGGAATTTTTTTTACAAATAATATAATATACATAAAATTAGCCAGTTGTTTGTTGTTCTTTCTTCCGAGTTGTGTTATTTATAAATTTTAATAGGTTGCTTGTTTCTGTCACATTGCAAATTCATTATCCCCGGTTCTAATCATTTGTAACAAAACAAAATAGCAGTAATAGGCGCTGTATACTCCCGTTCTCGAAAACAAAGTCACAGACATGTAAAAACAAAGTATAAAAAGTAACTATCATGTATACTATAAAATATAACTGGAAAGGTAAAGCACTCTGTAAATTCCAAATTCTCGGTATTCTCTTTCCTCGGAAAACGTTGAAGAATAAATTTTAAAAAAGACATTTTATTGAGGCGCAGCTACAAAGTTAATGGTGATTGAAAAATAAAGTTAAAATAAATTAAAAGTGGCTCGTATAGTTCGGAATGGCGGTGCTACACGAAAACTATTCTTGGTGTCTGTTGAAGGAGAATCTTTGCAAAACTTATTGCACGTTAACATTGAAGGGGGTCTAATACGAGAATGGGATGGAAGTTTCCAGCCTGAACCAGAGAGGGCGCAATTTATAATGACACGCAGTCACATTTTTCATTAGTATACCTGAAAATTTTCAAAAAAGTGCATTATATATACAGTGACCGGCAAAAAGTTGGACACATATGGGAAAATTTTTTATTATTGGAATATTGAAAAAACTTTATATGCCGATTGTCTCTGCATGATGGGTAACCTAAAAATTCATTTTGACATTTGTTACGTGATTACTCGTTTGCCGGCAAAATTGAAAAAAATATATATTGTCATGGAAAACTGGTATTAGGTGACAAGATATTGAAAAAAGTTATTAGAAAAAAGTGTTTAGATTTTAATTTTATACTCCTTGGCAAAGTCTGGAGCCAAAATTTAAAAAAAAATATTTTACATTTTTTGAAAAAAAATGTACAATGTTAGTTTCGTATTCCCATGAATTTAATAAAAATGTGTTAAATGATCGAAAACCAAGGTAATAACCTATTTTCTCAACATTTTTGTTATTACTTAAAAGTTTTATTTGATAAAATTTAAAATTTAGCTTTTTTCCATGTACTTGGGTGTGGCCAGGCCCTGTATCTGGCAACCATATTTACCATTTATAGTTACTTCTGGAACAATATGCTTACGAAAGACCGTTTGCTCTAATTTTGAAGAAATTTTAACGTGTCTACCAAAATGGTTGCCAGATACAGGGCCTGGCCACACCCAAGTACATGGAAAAAAGCTAAAATTTAAATTTTATCAAATAAAACTTTTAAGTAATAACAAAAATGTTGAGATAATAGGTTATTACCTTGGTTTTCGATCATTTAACACATTTTTATTAAATTCATGGGAATATGAAACTAATATTGTACATTTTTTTTTCAAAAAATGTAAAATATTTTTTTTTTAATTTTGGCTCCAGACTTTGCCAAGGAGTATAAAATTAAAATCTAAACACTTTTTTCTAATAACTTTTTTCAATATCTTGTCACCTAAAACCAGTTTTCCATGACAATATATATTTTTTTCAATATTCCAATAATAAAAATTTTTCCCATATGTGTCCAACTTTTTGCCGGTCACTGTATATATATATATATATATATATATATATATATATATATATATATATATATATAAATTGGTTTATAACGTCTTGCGACGTATGTTTCTTCTTCTTCGGTCACGCCCAGGCCCCAACTCTATTTTGGCCTCCCTCGCTTTCATCTCTCTGGTGGCTGCCACATCATCGCTTGTTTAGGAACTCTTTTATCATTTATGAAGCTCACGTGTCCAAACCATATAAACTCTTTTCGCTCTATGTCTTCGGATATTGATTCCTGGATCCTCATTTGATATTTAATGGTATTGTTCCTTATCCAGTCTCTTCTAGATATTCTTGGAAATCGCCTTAGATCCCTACTGTTTTCACTCTTTTTTATATTTTTCTGTGATTCTCCTGGTTTGATCCCCATAGAGCAGACTGCTTTTGACCATTGCTTCAAATATACAATAACATATTTTCGTGGTTTCTTTGCTCCACGGATTTCCGTTCAGACATGCACGTTTTCCCTGGATTATCCTGGATTGGATTTCTTGTTCATCAGATCCAGATTGGTCAAAAATAACGCCTAGATATTTATACTTCCTACATGACAATATTTGCTGATTGTCACCAATGCCTCTGAACCCACACATACCTAGGTATCATATATATATATATATATATATATATATATATATATATATATATATATATATATATATATATATATATGTATAGATCATTGGTCAAAATTTGATGCAAAGTTTTTAACTTAACAACTTCAGCGACTTTTCGATTTTGAAGTAAGGACAGTGACTTACCGGAAGGGAGGGGGGAAACACATATTTTTCGTTCGATGGCAACGGGAGCTAAACGACCTTTGTCATTTTTAGCATATTCGTGGGGTGCCGCGCGACTGCTATCACCCGAGCAAAAACTCATTCACGTGACCGTTTCAGAAGAGTAATTCATTTTTCGAAAAAATGTTTCGAAAAAAATGACTTAGCTGACTAAATGTCAAATAACACGTTAGAACCCAGGACAATAAAAAAAATTGATAAATAGTTTAACCATTGCTCCTGATGTGGCTAATATAGTTACTCAAACGTGTATCAGGTTCAAAAAATTTGATGTATGTTTTGAAAAACTGTATTTAAACAGACTTCTTATATGAACCGCTGCAAAAACTCCACGTTACGAACAACAATCACACATGCATATGGTATTCCCATAAAATGCGACAAATGGCATCATAAAGTTGCAACATACGCTAATTGCAAAGGGCCACCCGAACATTCGAATATTCTCGTATTTGTGCATTGCGTTTTAGTGTCAAAGGAACAAGAGAGTTTTTGGGAAAATATGGCAAAAACGTATATTTTTTTTTTCATCAAGAATTTTTAAAAATTTAACATTCAGATTCACTAAAAAGTTTTGAGCTTTAGTACTAATTACTATAATGTAAATGTCTTCTAATTGATCAGTTGGGTTTTTGTCCTGTCATTGTTAATAAGTCGTCATTAATTACACCGGCACACACAAAAAAGAAGTGGTCTGTACATTTGACCAGACCCATCTATCTATATATTTTGATGCGCTGAATCCAAATCCGAAGTCCGTTTGGTCCGTACACCCTCCAAATTTTGAGTAAATTGCGAAAAACTGCTAATTGCAATTCAACTTCGTGGGACTGATTGCTTGTGCCTGTAACCAGGGCACCTCCACGTGGTGGCGGTGGGCAACAGAACCGTCTGGCAGAGTCCCTGGATTAACGGGGTGTATGCCGTCATGGCAGGCACAAACGATAAATGCTTTACGATGCAGGGATTCGGAACCCCAGTATCGGCGTCTGGTCAGGGTGAGAAAGCAGGCCCGCAGGCGTCGTCATCAAGCTACTGCAGCTCTCCATTAGTATGTAACTTGGCTTCGGTAGAGTATAATGTTACAAGAAATCCCTCCCACATACGTAATAAAAGTCCTCATTGGTTTTGTTGTGTTTGTGGGGAATTTGAAGTGGCAAAATACCGAAGGCCTTGATCTAGCAAATTAAAATCGATTTACGAAGATTGCTTCGGTATCAATATTACCAATTGGGATCAAACTGGGTACCACATACCCCTTGTGGTCGGTGTAACATAAAGTTAACACGATGGGAAAAGGCCAAAAAACAAGAAAACTTTCAATTTGCAAAACCGATGATAGGTATGGTCTGCACCGACAAGTCAAGAAAACTGCTATTTTTGTATGACTGACATCACAAGTTTTACCACGACTACTAAAGCTAAATTTGGATTCAGCGCATCAAAATATATAAGAAACATACTTGATCTAGTTCAATAAAATCTATCTCTAAAAAAGTAGAAAAGACAAATTATAAAATATTACTGTAGCTTTACATTTTAGCATTTCACGAAAAAAAATTAGCAAAACACATACCATTTATAAAATTTCTGTTGTTTTTACATCATCTACGATAACATCCACATCTTTTACTAAATAATTTAGTGAAATCTGATATGTGTCCATTTCTAAACGAGTATAAACACAAAATTTTGTACGAGATTACTTTTAAGGCTCAGCTTTGGCACAACGAAAACTGGAGAGCGTAAAAAACAGCTCCATACCTGTGTAAATACCGGTCACTTTAAATGTCAAGTGATGACGTTGTAAGGGCTCTTCAGTGACGTCATAACACAACGACCACAAATAATGACCAAAGTCGCTTGAATGAAAATGGTTAAAATCAACGCAGATCGGTATCTATCGGTAACCGCTTGAATTTGTCGTATTCTTACATTTGTCAGTTTAAAACTTTCTAGCGTTGGATAATCTGGCCGTAAATGTTTTTAATAAACACAATGTACTTGTATAGAAAATCTATCAGTTTTTATATGTATATATTATTTCCATTTCGTAACCAATAAAAGGACCTTAAAACCTTTTTTCTAACTAGCCGAAAAACAAAACACCTTGGCTAACAACTCTCGAAAGGATATATCTCCACATGTAGCCACGTGACCTGATCCAGGTGCTGATAGTGTCACCCCAATTGATGGATTACTCTTTTTCCCTAACTTTCACAGCTACTTTTCACTCGTGCCCCTGTTAGTTTTCCAATGAAATTATATATGTAGTGTTAAATAAATTTATAAGAGAACTTATAAGTGTGGACAAATTTTGAACTCTAACAGTTTAGAAAATATTGATAAAGAATTACGGTAATACAGCCTAAACAAGCTTAAATAGACCTGAGCAAATCCGCACAAGTTCATAACTTTAATGAAACCGTAATAAGTTATATATTTTTGGAATCTCCAGAAAATGTTCTATCTAATAAAGCAATACGCAAAGTAATATATTTTATTAGAAGTGCCTTCTTATCGCGGGCTGTATAACGTTCATACTAACAATTCCTAAGACAACAAAATAACCTCTATTTTTAAAAACTCGTTTTCACAGTCCCCTGTCTCCCCATTTATGTATAGGATAGAAACAGCATGATTATTCAAAACAATTTTCGCTTTTCATTCATAAGAACGTTCGAGATTGAGCTATTAATCAATGTTTTGGCATATTTCGGAAACTAAACCGATGTGGTTTATATATAGGTTTAGGTGGTCTATTGAATAGATTTTGGGAGTTTTCAATCGGTGTCTTAAGGTCTTAATGTTGTTTTAAGCAAGTGTTTATGGTAAGGGTCTCACTTGTTTATTAGAAGTGTTCAGAAAATGTTTTACACTTAGATAACTTCATAACATATACAGTGTGATATGAAAATAGTTTAGTATTATTGGAATGGGTCGACTCTGAGGTAGTCTACAGATATTCCCAATACTTTTTCCCTAAATATTACCTTGACATCTCATTTTTTTAGCAGTTTTAGTGAAATCCTAAAATAATCGAAAGCATTTTTAATTCCAAAGACTTATCTTACTATAAATGTGTCTTTTAATTTAATAGCAATTTCAAACACGAAATAGATTTCATAAAGGAAGAAGAGGTGGTCGAGACCATAGGTAGAATAAAGCTGGGTAAAGCAGCAGGAAGAGATAACATAACCCCAGAAATGATTAAATATATGGGAAAGGAAGGAACAAGACAATTGAATGAATTAATGAATATGATTATGAAATGTGGGAAATTGTTGGAGGAATGGAATTTAGGAATTGTACTTTCTATCCTTAACTTTAAATCATCGAGGTCATTTGACTTACTTTTGAAAATACCATTTTTGAGGTGGCCCAGTGGGGCACCATCCTGCTGAAACCATATTTTATCGTTTGGTTCTTGATTATTGCCTAAAAAATCATTTTCCAATAATCAATACAACAGGTAAAATAAAGTAACAACACTTACTTACAATTATTTGTAAATAGTTGTGCAACAGCCGGGACAATTTCATTTCTTAGAAGATCAAAATATCTTTTTCCATTTAATGTCTCTTGCATGAAGAAGGGGCCAATTATTCTCCGAGCTATTATACCAGCCCAAACATTTACCTTTTGAGGGAACTGGGTATGATTCTCCTAATTTAAATTGGATACTTCTTGTTGCATTCGCATTCTGTCCCCATAACCCAGTATTATTGAAATTTCAATTCTTTGGGTTCCTGTTAAATGATCGATTTTTGGTTAATAAAAAAAACTGACAATGTCACATTTCAGATACACTTTCGTGTACAGGTATTTTAAGGTAAAAACAATAATGATTTTTGACCACCATTTTCTCAAAAACTGTCCACTTTAGGATAAAATGTTCCCAAAAAGAAGTATTCAGAATTTAAGCTGAATTCGAAAAGTTTAGAACTTTAGATTAGATATTTTTGTTGTAAAAGTAGGGTAATAATTAAAGACTATGTTTTTTTTTGTAGAAATGATGCATTATACAGGGTGTTATTTAATAAGTGTCCAATATTTTACAGAGCGATTCCTCAGATATTTATATGGTGAAAAGTTCATATAAGCATGGGTCCGCAAGCCGTTAATTATTGAGATACAGGGTGTTAAAAATTTATTTTTATTTTGGTTTTCCGCAAGTAATTTTTGAAATAATATCTATATTTGGACAAAAATTGGTATTTGGGAATTTTTCAATATGAGAAACTCAAATTTGATCGTAGTTTCACCCTTAATTGTAGGGGGCGCCACCTACAGTTTTTTTTTCTTTCGGGAAGTCACAACTTTTTCGATCATGTATGTATCACATTTTCTAGAAGAAAAATCGATTCCTATATCATTTTTACGTAGAAATGATACACTTATCAAAAGTCGCTACAAGCAGCCGTTTTCGAAATATTTTGATTTAAATTAATCGATGCATGGGTTTGTCAAAAAGTGAAACAATTTTGAAAACTTTTTTTTTTAATCAACATAGAAACATTTTAAATGGAAACTTTTAAACAATAATAAACTATGAAACACAAAACTAAATTAAAATCTCAATAAATGTTGGAAATGTCCACCTTCTTGCTGTATGCACGCATCCAATCTCCTTCTGATTGATTCGCGTACTCTTTGGAAAATTCCTGGAGTATTTTGTATCATTCTACAAGAGTTAATTATTCGATTCCTTAATTCTTCTTCATTTTGGATGGGTGTCTTGTAAACTAAGGATTTTAGATGTCCCCAAAGAAAAAAATCCAAACTGTTAAGGTCTGGAGACCTAGGGGGCCATGGTTGAGGCCCTCCGCGACCTATCCAACGGTTACCAAAAGTACGATCTAAAAATTCTCGCGCTAGGATGCTAAAATGTGCCGGGGCACCATCATGCATAAACCACATTTTATTTCGTAGTCTAAGCGGTACATCTTCCAGTAAAATGGGCAAATCTTCTTCAAGAAAATTACGATATCTCGGTCCGTTTAATCTTCCTGGTATAAAAAACGGGCCTATTAAATAATCCCCAAGGATTCCTGCCCATACGTTAAGAGAGAACTGTTCCTGGAAATGTGATTCCTGTATCGCATGGGGGTTTTCCTCTGACCACAAATGATTGTTGTGAAAATTGCGTATGGCGTTGCGAGAGAAATTTGCTTCGTCAGTAAACAGGATTTGATTTTTAAATAAAGGATTGTGAATAAGGCATTGCTGAAACCAACGACAGAAATTGAAGCGTACTGGAAAATCACGAGGGAGGAGTGCCTGAACTCTTTGAATATGGTAGGGATATAACAAATTATCAATTAAAATTTTCCATACTAGCACATGGGAAATGTTTAACGTCAGCGCTACCTTTCTTGAGCTTTTTTGCGGGTGTTCTCCTACCAGATTAAGAACCGCTTCCTCCGTTTCTAGGGTTCTTACCGTCTGATGTGCACCCGACAGATGTGCCGCTTTCTCAAATCTTCCTGATTCCCTTAACCGAGCGTGAATTCTTGAAAACGTTTTTGACGTAGGAGTTGTGCGGTTCGGATAACGCTCCTGATACAAACGTTTAGCCTCACATGCATTTCCATTAGCAAGTCCGTATGTAAAATGTATATCAGCATACTCAGCATTGGTAAAGTTTGCCATTTTTTAACAAATAATCACAATAATAATGACACAATAATAACTGACATAAAACTATTTAGCTATTGACATGACACAAAATAAACATTGGAATATACTTACTAGCCTACTTGATACTTTTATTTCAATTTTCTTTCAGTATTTAAAATTGTTTCACTTTTTGACAAACCCATGCATCGATTAATTTAAATCAAAATATTTCGAAAACGGCTGCTTGTAGCGACTTTTGATAAGTGTATCATTTCTACGTAAAAATGATATAGGAATCGATTTTTCTTCTAGAAAATGTGATACATACATGATCGAAAAAGTTGTGACTTCCCGAAAGAAAAAAAAACTGTAGGTGGCGCCCCCTACAATTAAGGGTGAAACTACGATCAAATTTGAGTTTCTCATATTGAAAAATCCCCAAATACCAATTTTTGTCCAAATATAGATATTATTTCAAAAATTACTTGCGGAAAACCAAAATAAAAATAAATTTTTAACACCCTGTATCTCAATAATTAACGGCTTGCGGACCCATGCTTATATGAACTTTTCACCATATAAATATCTGAGGAATCGCTCTGTAAAATATTGGACACTGTATAGAAATATTTCCTCTTTTTTGAGTGCCAGGGTCTCATTTTTGGGACAATCACTCAGTAGTAAAGAGTATAGTAAAAATATAGAAAATTAATGAGTCTTATGTGCAAAAAATATCCGGCAACATCGCTCTCTTTCCAAAATCACGCGATTGTGCCACAAAACTCGTTTCGGGAGCAAGGAAGTGTGAAATTGGAAAAGCTCTGCCGAAGACTTTTTCCTCTTCCGGCTTATTTTATTTTTGCCACCTTCTCGACGACTTTTTTGCATGACAATGACTAAATTTGAATTTGGGTTAATTTTATGAATGACAAGAGAGTTTTCCTGGCCTTGCAGAAAAATTAGCGAACGGAAAATTCGAGATTTTTTCCGTATTCAATAGGCATTTTAATTAAAAAAAATAATAAATAAGGAAATATTTTACCAGGATGTGCCGGTTTGAATCTATGCAGTGAATTTCATAACACCCTATATACAATCTTGTGACTCTGAAATTTAGCTATGTCAAGTTTTATTTCAATACTTCTTATGGAACAAGGCCTAACGTGAAAAACCCTATAGCACAGTTAAAAAAATGCACTGTATTTTTGTAGGTTTATGAAAAATACTTTGAATAAAAATTTATAAGCGAAGTATAAAGACGATAAAGAGAAGGTTTATCCCTGACAAAATAATATGAAAATTTGTCTACACTAAGCGTAGTAAGTCAAAGCCTTTGTAATTTAACTGTTCTCTTTGAGACAAACATTTCGCTAGACAGGTAGCATCGTACTTTTGCAACGTAAAGTATTTTAAATTTAATGTCCCGTAAAATTTACAAATTTACTTAGATATTCTGTTTAAGTGCTTTTAAAATTATCTTTAGGATTAACTTTACTTAAAACCTTGTTTGTTTTTTAACATAAAAGGTGCTTAAATTATGTTAGAGTGTGTACGTACATTTATTAAATAAATAAATAAATAAGGATTCCTCGTAAATTGTTAATTCAATTTTGAGTTGAGGGTGCCTTTTCAGAGAGTAAGTTTTTTTTATAAAATAAAAACAGTATTTAATAGAAGCTTAAGAATACAGTAGTGACCAAAATAATAGCAACTTAAAATTGGGATAAACTAATTGTTGAGCTCATGTTACGAAGATGTGCAGACGTTGTTAAGAAGACAGGATACTACACCAAGTATTAATATAAAATTATTTGTAATTTATTCATTCAATAAAAACTAATTTTTTGTTGAAGTTGCTATAATTCTATCCAGCATAAAATTTAAAGATCTGTAAGTTTCTATATAAAAAGAGAATATCGGTCTTACAATAAGTAACAACAATAGTCAATAAAGAACATCTGTTTTAGCCTTAGCCGACGAGAGCTGTTATGACAAAATTTCTCAATTTTTTAAAAAGTTGCTACATACTAAAACTACAACATACCAAAATATCAATATTAATAAACTTTTTTACATGATTTTTATTTATCCCAAGATTTTAAAATTTTATATTTTCCTGCAAATGTTTTCTGTTGGAGTTGTCCTTCTTGAAAAACCATTCTAAAAAAGGTAATCCCCACTGACATCTTGACTAATGCCGATGGCACCTTCTGTAATCTGGTCCTGTTTTCCGTTTGCAGGACGTCGCAAAAAGTGGGCTTTCCTGCCATTTATGCCGCAGCAGGAAAGGTATAATTCAGGATAAGTTGACAGAGGAAGGTTTTTTTCTTGAAATCTTAAAAAACTTTAGCCTTTTTAGGGTAAAATGTGTTTATTTTAGGCAGTAACTTAAAATACGAAAATATCGCCTCAGGTAGTTTTAGGCCACATGCCTTTTTTGCGTAATATAAAATACAGTTTAAAATAAAATTTCCCTTTAATTTTAGAAGGACTATGGAATTTCTTAGTATCGAAAGTCTATCTCACATGCTTCTGAAATGTAACATTTAAAAAATGTTATAAATTCTTGAGAATTATTACATCGGAGAAACCTAACCTAGCATATCCCACATCAAGAGTACGGCAACACTTTTGATACTAAACATCCTTGATTCTATGACGTATATATTTATGATAATTTTTATTTTTTTACATTTCTGTATTTTAAAAGATTTCATTTTTCTTGCTACTTTATTAACTTCAATTTTTGCTATGTAAATTTAGATATTCTTAAATGCTCATAAAGATTTTTTCTTTAATAAGCAATTAATGTCTAAAGTATTGTGTAGGAACAGATATAGTTCTTCCAATACTAACGACATAGAATTTTTTCTTTGTCTTTTATAATTGTTATGTATTTGTAATTTTTGCGTAAAAGCTGAACAATATGTTGTAAATTATATTTTAGGTTTAAAAAAATTCAAATGACTATAACTTTCTACTAACACATTTTTTTCTCTTAAAATTTAAGAATTGTGGACAAAATGATGTAAAATTTGTTTAGAAAAAATAATAAATAAAATATCCAAGCGTGTTAATTTCTTCCCCGGTGTCAATTCAAAAATTAAACTTTTTTTCGCAAATTACAAAGTATTTCTTTTCTTTACCAAAACATTCCTAGTAGGCTCACTATTAAAAAAATCGAACATGGGTGCCATAAGTAGCAACAGAGATAATGTACAACTTTAAAATTTCACGGGCTGCGCCTGATAATCATATGTACTTCCTCCACTTGATTCGTATTATTTCCTCGGTAACATTTTTTTGATTCTTGCTTTACAAATTTTTCGATCGCATCCAAAATTAATAAAAAAGGGTTTTAAATTTTAAAAAGTGCGCTATTTCAATTTAACCCACACAGCATATAAATTTTTAAATACACCCTAATCTAAACCCATCGTTCCAATCAACCTTTTTAAAATTTCATTCTCTCCAACGCACAAAAAAAAAGCGATCATCGCATGAGCCTTTTCCTTTGTTTTATCAAAAGCAAAATCTTCTTTATACATGTAAGCCCTTGTGTATCTCCGCCCATCAATATTCCCTCTTTCGCAGTAAATAAGTATGCGAAAAGGCTTTTTCGTCACTGAATATTTCAGTTAATATTGAACCGAAAATTTCGAACTCATCCGTCTTTCAATCTTTCAGACGTCTTGACAGCCTATGGCTAAAATTCCAAACCGCCACAGACAGCTTTTTAAATTTGCTGCAAAGTGAACTAAACTGAAGAAAATTAATGTCAAAAAAATATATACATTTAAAGGAATTCGATGGAAGAAAGAGTATTTCAATGGCGGATCTATAGGGCTTATCTCTGATTCAAAGCATTTATTTATGCAAGTAGTGTATAAAGTAACACTTTTTTCAAATGAATGGAAAACAAATGTCTTACGAGGAATAATGCGGTTTAACGGTTGAGGACAAGACAAGTAAATGACCTGCCCTCTTCAGCTGCCAGTCCCATCCACAGTTACGCTGACGATAGTTCTATTTACTCCACACAGAAAAACACTATCGTATATTGAATTGGATACCCACTCAATCAATGACACACTATACTCCGTATTGCACAATTCAAATTCGGTTAATTTCAATGATTAGTTTATCATTGTTAACCAATAGGTTATAAGACTGCTTAAAATATAAGGTTTCATTGATTTCTAATGGATCGTTCAAATATAACAATTATATTATTTGATGCCAGTAATACCCTATTGCCCTATTCTAAATTCAATGCAAGCTATCATTGGTTTCACTAGAAGTTTATTTGTAAGAAGCACCCCATTTGATGCAAAATAGCTATTATTGTTTCAATTACAACAGTAATTAATTTAATGTAACTTCTAATATAAATAAACCATTCTTGTTTAAATTCCATTATATTCGTGTTTTGAAGAACAATTACTCTTATTTAATATAATGAAGAATTTCTATTACATCCATTATACTTATATTTCAAACAAATGAAACACGCTTTATTATTTTAAAATAATTTTTATTTAGTACATTGTTTAGACATTCTGTAAACATTTAAATACCACACTGACGCGAACACCGTAAACTTTTTATATTTATTTCACTCCAAATATAGGATCTGCTTCTTTGTAAAACTGTCTCCTTTGGCTTGTATGGGTACAGGATGCTAGATGGAACAAATTTGACACTGCATTCGAATCTCCTAAATTTACAGCTAGATTTGGTGGAAACCATGTCTAAAAAATACAAATTCAACAATAAACTTGCGATCATATTTAATGTTAATAGTTTTTAACAATACGTATCGGCCGAGTAAAAAGTCTTATAATAGACTAGCCAAGAGAGATTTACAAATGAACAAACAAACTTATTCTTGCAAATCGTTTATATTTGTTTTTTAGGATATCCCAGATAAAAAAAAGAAAAAAAAAGCATTTGGTTAAAAATAAAACCACCAATCCCACTTTTTCGATAAACCGTTTATTCTATATCATACTTTCGCAATAAAAAGAATAAAATAACCATGAAATTACACGAAACTGCCACCGAAAAAACCTTTATGTTTATATATTCCATCTACCCTTGTTTTCATTGCTGTCTTCTCCCCCCATTTTTACCACCCCATAAAACGCGTGACGTCCATACATAATTCCTCTATTCTTGTTTGTCCTTCGTCCTGTCAAAATATTACGTTTTTCGGAAGGATAATGTGTTATTTTTGCGGTTTTGTGGAAAATTTTTCGCAGGCTCGTTTTCCAATTCAATTTTCCAGCTTTGGATCGCTCTGAATGTGCTTTTGGGTTTGTTTTAGGACAATCGGTTATGAGTTTTGTCGTTTTTTTTATATGGCAAATATTGTATTTGATATGTTTTCTTTTTTACTTCCACTTTTTCCTCTTTGCGTTTATTTAGACGAAAATTAAAAATACGTTTTTTTGATAGTATGAAGTGTCATTGCTTTGTTAATGCATCATTTTCAGCAGAAATTTACTCCGGATTCACTAACAAGGTTAAGGCTGAGTGTTTGTTCAAATTTAAATTCTGCTGATTATTGAGGTTTTGATAATTTTTTGGGTTGCTTTCTTAAAAATCTTAAAAATCATTGAATAAATAATTTATTATTTGTGTAATAAATGTGTATATTATTTTTTCAGGGCTGCCCAAAAACTAAACCTCTCCTCTTCACCTCATCGACGGAAACGGTACAATTCAGACGAGACTGATCAAGGAGGATTTTGCGGCGCCTTGCAAAAAAGTCCACCACCGGTTCCCCCAGCGTTGCTTAGAAGAATTGGGGTTAGGGAAGTAACTGGGGTTGGAAAGGTAAGTTACTTGTATTTCTGTTTGTAGAAATGTACTAAATTTTAGCACTGATTCAGTACAGAAAATTACGCATTTTATCCACTTATCAGAGAAGTATAAATCGGGATTTAAGCACGTTCTAAATTTTCCAGAACACTATTTGTTTGCTGGGTTTGTTGCAAAGATGGAAAAAACTACTTTAGATATTTTATAAAGAAGCGACAATCATAAGGTGAAAAATTATGTATTTTTACATTTTTATGAAAGCCCAAAATATATTCGACATTATCAAAACTAAAACTGCTTTGCTATTGGTATGTACTGTTTGTCTATATTTTTTTAATAGCACAAGCTTTAAGCACCATGTATACAGAGTGTTAATAAAGTATGTGGGCAAACTTCAGGGTATTATTCCTTCCTCAATTTTAAGGCAAGAAGTTTATCTAAACATAGGTCCTAAACGACTTTGGTTTTAATACACAGAGTGTTACCAGTGGCGTGCGCAGGGGTAACGCCCGCAGATGCAAGATGCATTAAAAATTGTCACCAAGTTTCAACTTGATACTAATTTGAGTCTTCTAATTATTTAGAAAAAAAACACACCAACACCCTGTGTATTAAAAACAAAGTCGTTTAGGACCCATGTTTACATAACCTTCTTGTCTTAAAATTAACACTCTGAAGTTTGGCCACATATTTTATTAACAGCCTGTAACCCATGAAGAAGGGTAAATCATAAATTTAGGAATTATGTATTTTTTCTTATCGTGTATCAGCCCGCGAAGACTGAAGCCTAAATACCATGTACTGCGGATATACTAGGAAACTACTAGAGATGGGCCAACTAGCGGTTGACTAGTCCGTTGAAAAAAAAGGACTAGTCCGTTGAAAAAAATTCACTATTCATCTTGACCGGCTATCGTAAATCGGCTCATCTGCTAGGACACCCTGTACAAATTAGAATTTGAACCCGTCACGCTATTTCACTCTTGGCGAGATCACACACATCACACAAGGTAACGCGAGAATGAGAGTGTAGTAGGTGCTTTCTCATCACCTCGTCGACGCTCCGATCCAAATTGAGTTTTCATCGCAAGTCTAAGGACGCGAGGCGAGGCGTACCGACAACACTCTCACTCGAGACTAGGCGTACCGACTACACTCTCGCTAGAGACTAGGCGTACCGTGTATACTCTCTCGAGAGACTAGGCATATCGACTACACTCTTACGCGAGGCGATGCGTACCGGCTACACTCTTAAGCAAGGCGAGGCTTACTGACTACACTATTACGGAAGGAGAGGCGTACCGACTACAGTCCTACGCGAGGTGGACCGTCTCACTCTCACGTGAGGTGAGGCGTACCGACTACACTTTCACGCGTGCAGTATGTGAAATTAGAACTGGAGCAGAAAGGTTGTGCGTAAAATAAATGACTGGACGTACGAAATCGCAATTAATTTCTTTTGTATGGTCTGTACGAAGAAAATTATCAGGGCACACGAAGCTGCCGCGGTGGTTACATTACACGATTAAATTAACAAACCATTGGCCTTCAACAAGAGGAAATGACACCATATATTCATAAATAGACATTTGTTGTGTTTGATACATTCTGCGTGTGTAGGACAAAGAAAGATGCGAGAGA
The DNA here is from genome assembly GCA_963971165.1 of Philopedon plagiatum. Classification (NCBI taxonomy): domain Eukaryota; kingdom Metazoa; phylum Arthropoda; class Insecta; order Coleoptera; family Curculionidae; genus Philopedon; species Philopedon plagiatum. The sequence goes on along the minus strand of OZ020192.1, from coordinate 123,575,435 downwards.
GAACGCTAAATATCAGAATCCGCGCGCCTTCACTATGGCTTTCCGAGCCGTCTGTATTTCACCGAGCAAACCTGTGAAAAACCCGTTACGAATAAAGATAATCCATTTTTCAACACACTTGGCACTAAGGCATACTTTTTTAGAGTTTAGGGATAAAGTCCATTAAAAAAAATCACTTAAAAGTTCGCTACAAGTATATTCCGACCTGTCAAAAACGTTACACACATAATACTACACCTTGACAACTGTTCAACCCATGAATGGAAGGGATTACAGCACGTACTACTGAGAAAAAGCGACGTGCCACTCTCACCTTAAATTTCGTCGCGATGCAATCAATGGAAATAAATGACTAAAAATTTATTATCCCAAAAAATAATGGTATATTGTAATATTTTATAAATCCTAAGTCATATGCTTTATGGTATTTACGATTGAAGATATTGACCTACAATAATTGCGATATTTTAGTATAGTTTGTCAATCTGAAATATGCCACACAACTGAAAGCCTAGCAACACCAAAAATATATCACTTTTTATTCATAAGGAAAAAGAAAGGACAATCATAAAATCAAAAATTGTGTAAACTTTTCTTGTAAACAAACCCGTCTGATAAAATTTATAGTTTATTATTTTTCAGCATAAAAAAGTCACAGGTGCTACAAAGAGAACTAACGCCATAAAACATTTAACACATTATTTTCTGCAACGAGATTACGGCGTTGCCAAGCCATGTGTCTCTTTATTATATCTCTACAGTAAAACAATTTTTCATGACGTTATTTAGCATGTGCGCTTTTCAGGAATTTATGGAAAATTCTATAGAGAAATATTATAGAAAACGCTCGTTGTTTTTTATATTTCTCTGGTGTAATAATAAAATGTGGCACAGATGCTGGGAATGTATGAGGGATATAATAATTCTTTTTTTAATAATAAAGAATTACTTAGTTTTATTTTCTTATGAGGGTAAAATAAATAATTGGTAGGACGTGCCCTGCAACTTTGCGCTTAACTTTTTTAGTTATTAAAGTTTTTTCGAGAAGCCGATTTTTTCTGTTAATAAACATCCGCTATATTGGTCAAAGTTTAGATTAATATTACCAGAAGTTGGAGCAATGTCTTCGCTGACTTTTCAAAAGGCAAACGTCCATTTTATTTGCGTCTTCGTGTACAGCTTATCTCAAGAAAGTTGTAAGTCCCTTCCATCTAATTATATGCATATCGCGCTTCACTTTAGTGCCTGTAAGGTTGTGGAGAATATCATCAATTAGCAAATTTTAAAATATCTAGAAAATGCAAGGTTATCCACAGCAGACAGCATGGATTTTGTCAAGTTCTTTGAATTTCTTGGCGAATCCTAAACTGTTGTCCTTGACATATCTAAAATCTTTGACCAAGTAAGGCATGCTATGCTCTTCCACCAACTTCTTACAATCTTTCTCTTAAATTATGTACCTTGATCAGTAGCTTTATTTCCAATCGACGCATATCTGCCATGGCGAACGGTCACCCATCTAGCTTCCTATGAATGCTGGCATATCCCAAGGTTGAGTTCTTCACATCAATGACCTAGTCTTTTCTACTACAAATTCCATCCACAGTTATGCTGGTGATAGTATTCTCTCCTCCAGCATTTATTTCTCCAAATAAATCTCAAATCTATGCTCACATCCCTTCCGCAGCATCACCAGTTAACCGTCTAGGGCGGCAAAAACCTTGTTCAGTTCAACGCTTCCAAATCCCAGTCTTGCACCCAGTCACGCAACAAAATCCATCAACGCTGATCTCATCCACATAATGGCCAAGCCCTGCAGGGTAAAGAAGTGTTCGATCTTGTTGACATTTCTTGGTGGTGCTTTACATGAGCAAGATTGTCTACGATTCGTGATTAACATAACCTCTAAAAAATATAGTAACTTAAAAAGAACATTTTAAAAACTATAAGCTTTTCCACTAAACTACTCTACTACTCATTTAGATTCGTAATTTACGCCGCAAAACATATAATTCCTATAACATTAATTAATTTTGGGGTAATATTTGTCTAGATTATTGTTAAACAAATAAAATGTGTTTACCTACTTACTTTTCAATAAAAAGAAACACTTTACAGATACACAACGTCCAACAATAACCTAAATGTCTAATAAGCACAAAATAATTAAAATAATGGCAAAATGCTTTCTGACAACACCGAAAATCCACATCAGTAATCCTAAAAACATACTTTGATTTCATACGTCATAAATCAAGTCGGACGGGACGGCTCTGTAATAACGAAGGAACGCAGAATAGACAAGACGGGTTGAAGACTGCCTGAAGGAGATATGCCGGTGCAAAACCATAAGAAAAGGATGCTACACGGCATTCGATGTGAGGTGCTGCACATATTCTACCTGTTGGCGCTATTTCGGCTGCAAGGATTAGATGCGGAATATATGTATCTTCGTTGCGTAGATGTAAATGTATGGCCATTTATCATCAACCTCTTATCAATTCAGCGATTGTCTGTGTTTTCTGAATTAGGGAGCTTTTAAATTATAAATTGGTACTACTACCCAGTTACATAAACCCAGAACATGCGAATTCTGTCGCTCACTCGCCAGCCTATGGATCACATTGCCTGCAGATGTTTTTCCATCCGGCTAAAACTCCACGTAGGCTATTCCAGATAAAATAAAGATCCTGTAGTTGTCTGTCTTGCCTGCGTCGTGAAAAGATGCGATAGGAAAAAAGGCTGCAGTGGCGTAGCTATGGCAAAGCAACCTATGCGACACATCGGCCACAGCCTAGTTTTACTTATTGCACTCACACCTTTTTTTTGGTCCTCGATCTCGAACCTTTGCTACGCTGCTGAAAGGCTGTCTGCTGTGTTATAACTTAAGAAATTTCGTATAAATAAAAAAAATACGGCACCACCTTTCCTAATTCTATTTTCATTTGCATCACCATTATTAAATATGCCTGTAAATTAAAACTTTAAAGCTCTTTTCGCCCCAAATAAACTTTTGCTGTTCACATCCGGAAATAGACGACAAAACATTTATTATTTGCCCCCGTTTTGCATAATTTAAAGGCACAAAAACTTTTTAATTTTAATGTGTTGCTCTAATTTAGTATGAATGCAAATTTTTTCGGCGAATTAAAAGTTTCGGTCCCGAACCGGTCATGAAGCAAATGATTTAATTTGGCTTGAAAACCGACGATATGTCTTCATTTTTTTTATGCTGTGTTTGGAATTTTTAGTCTTTATTTTATTTTAAAATGCTACAGTTTTGAAGACAATTTTGATACCCATATAGTTCTACTCTGTGTTCCTCTATGCATTCTTTACAGTGCTTTCGTAGTGTCAATTGAATGGTCGCGCCGTGTGACGCCCATTTGTAGTTGATTGGCCAAGTTGGTTGACCACTTATTTAGTAGGTCTGTGGATGAGGTTTAGAAGAGGACCAATGGACCAAATTTTGCAAAATACTTAAAAATGTTACTCCTAATCCAAGTTTTTGCTTCACGTTATGAAAAAGTTCATTTTTTATACAAGGAGCATAAATAATAGAACAAGACGCGTCATTTTTGGGCTCGGCGGAGGTGCTTTACATGAGCAAGATTGTCTACGATTATATTCTCTTCGTGATTAACATAACCTCTAAAAAATATGGTCGTGGTTTCCACTAAACTACTCCTCTACTCACTCTAAGACTCACGTTATGAAAAATTTATTTTTTTATACAAGGAGCATAAAAAATGCGAAAACGTTATTTTGCGTAAGAGTAAACATACCTTATGTATCATTTTCTACCAAAAGAACAAATATAAAATATGTTTTAAATCAAACCCTAAGCCCAAGTACAAGATTTCATTAAATAATTTAAATATTCAAAGTAACAAGTTTCATCACATTATTGTTTTAAAGTCCCAACTACATATTTAACCTTTAACCAGAGTACTAGTTTCTACATATTAAGCAATAATGACACCTATGGACCTGTTTGTCAATGTCTATTAAATGAAGAAATTATCTAATTTAAAATTCTTCTTTATAGTATTGCTTAGTTTACCTATATCATATTTTTTTGAGTTTAATTTAATGTTCGTATTATTTAAAAATTGCACTTAAATAAGAAGTATTTTTATAATTAAATAATTGATTCATTTTTTAATAAAGTCATATTTGCATTGCATTAGCTGGACGACAGTGTTCATTTTTATTGAAAATAACTCTGTTACCACTACTGACCACTATTACCAGATTTTTTCGAAAGATAAATTCAGATTTGCAAAAATAGCTTCATAATTACAAAAAAATAATAATAATTAAACGAATCGTATGTAAACTGCGCCGAAAATCAAATACATTTATGTGAAAATTTGAATTAGTGTGACGGGACAAATTTATCTGCAAGAAAAAGTAGAATAGGTCAGAAAAGAGATCCTATCCCCAACAGAGATATTCAAATGAGACAATATATTTCACATTCGTCATAATCTCACAATTTCGCCAAGAAATAGGTCACAGTAAAAGAAAAATGGAAAAAAGGAAAATAAAACAAAAAAAAGTAATCAAATCGTTGGCAATTATAAAGCTCTTTAAGCATATCCACGCGGCGCGTTTCAATTAGGTCTAATTGTGGAAAAATAGATGCAGGCAGCAGAAAAACCACTCTGCTGGTTTCAGATGCATTCATTCTATCCACGGAACAATTTCAAAGATAGAACTTGAAAATCTTTTTTGCCAGAGGCGTCGAATATTCGCACTGAAAAAAGAAGAAGTGTTTTTACCGAAAAAACTTATTTTTTCAAAAAAAAATTATTTTAGAAAATAGGGAATAATATGCATATAATGCAAATAAACCAGAATTTTTTTTGTAATAATACTGTTTGTCATGTATTACATGTCATGTAAATAAAAGTGTTATTATGGCTAGTACTTGGTCAATTCCAGTGTTAACATATTGTCTTGATTATTTCCCAAAGGTTAGGAGATTTTGTGGATAAGAAACATTGCATTTGAATAAAAGGAATGTTTAACAATGACTGGAACAAAACTTGTGCGAAGACAATCGGGTAATTTGCTGAAATTTAATGCTTGGATGATGGATGGCTGCCTATTTGTCACACAAACGACCAGCCAACACCTGATTTTACTAAACGTTCCTTATATACCGACAACCTAGCTATCACAGCACAGGGGAGACACTTTGAGGACGTGGAAAGAAAGCTGGAGACAGCGCTGTCAAAATTTTACCAAAAGAACTCCCTCAAGTCAAACCCCTCGAAGACCCAAGTCAGTGCTTTCCACCTTCATTCCCGTCAGTCAAACCGAAAGCTGCAAGTTACCTGGAACACTCTTGAAGGTAAGCCAACCTACCTGGGCCTCGTACTGGACCGATCTCTCACGCCAGAAAGTTGCTACCAGGAACAATATCGTCAGGAAGCTCACAAATAGCAAGTGGGGGGGGAGGGGGGGTGGCAGGCCAGCAGTGCTGCGAATCATCGCCCAAGCACTACGCTTCTCCACCACCGAATATACCTGGCCGGTATGGTCCCGATCAACACATGCCAAAACGGTCGATATTGGCCTCAACGAAACATGCAGGCTAACAACAGGATCTATGAAACCTACCACTGAGCCGCCTACCTACAGAGCCGCCGGGCGTTGCAAGCCCCAAGTCCCGCGTCTGAGTTCACGGCGAAGTTCAAGAAGTCATTCGACGAAAGACATTCTCTCTTTGAAGCTGTGAACCGGTCTTCAAGATTTAAATCAAGAAACAGATTCCTACACACTCCGATGGATTAACCACCAGCGAACTATCCACCCATAATGGAAATGCTCAGCGGTGCAACGTTGGACTGGAAAACATGAAGAACACTAAACCCCATTAGAACCGGCATATATAGCTCCCGTAAGATCCAACTTAATTAAATGGTGCCTTATAAACGAAGCAGATACTGAATGCGACTGCGGCGCGCCACAAAATATGGAACACCTCTTGGTATGTCCAAATTGTTCCAGCACCTGCACTCCCGACGATTACCGAGCATTATCAGTACCTAAACAAACCCAAACAAGCAAGAAGCATTGGTCGTGGCCCACTACTAGGCTGAAAAACTTTAATTTCTGGACACGAAAAAGTAAAATATTACAAATATTTCATATTTATTGTAACATAAAAATAAACGTACATATCCTTACTTAAATTTGACGATACTGACTTTTAATGATACCTATTTATGGAAAATTTTTGATTAACTTTTCACTATATACTCATATGTTACTTAATAAATATGAGATTTTCAGGGTACCTGCAGTGGTATTCTTGCACATTGGCGCAATACAACATTTATATGGTGGTTCTTTAATAGATTTTTGTGTTTAATAAAAAGAACTATAAAGAAAATTACAGTGTAATAACAAGAAATCAACCGTAACACAAACCATTACTGTTTGAGCTGGACAAATAAGGCGACTTTCCGCGTGCTACTAATCTAAACGCATACCTTTGTTTCCGAAGTTATATTCGTTGATATCGTGTTGCGAAGAGAAAATGAAAATATATCGGATAGTGTATGTGACGCTAAGAAATGTGTGTTTATTGTGTTGCATAACAAACGTGTTCAACTTTAGGTCTTGTAGACTGACATTTTGTCACTCCTAAGCATACAGTATTACAAATAATATCAATTAGTTTGGTAAATCAGTTGATATAGGTACAATCGTACGAGAAACTGCTGACTTGCTTTCGAACTATCACAGAAGTTGTTAATTCAAGCACCCCTAGGTTAAGCTTTACGTTAACATGTAGATTGACACTTATTTTTGCTTATCCCCTGACTTCACCTGACACTGAGGGCTCATGGCTGCTTTGAAATTATACCGAGGAGTAAAAACAATTTTTTAGTCAAATTATCCTAGTAATTCTCTTCAAAATAAAATTTTTGGCCTTAAACGCTTTAGTATATTTATTTCGCAAAAAGAGATTGTCAAGAAAAACCTAAAATTTTTTTAAAAGATTTTCATCGGGACTTTTCCATTCTACCGCAGCCTAACCTAATTACCATATTAATTAGATATAGTTAATTTAATTCAAAAATTCCCCGCCTCTGCAGTTCACTTTCTATCGGCATTCTCTCGACATCCCAGGCCCAATTATTGGCTTCTCTTGCGTTCTGAATGTGAAACAGCGCTTTCCTCCGGGCATCGCTCTTCTCTGCAGAGCCGAAGTCTTCGACAACTCGTGACGCGGGATACATTTTGAATGCGGATCCCTTTGTCGGTAGAGACATCGGAAAAAAGGAGTTTTGAACGAGTAAATAATTTTAAACAGTTATATTTTGGCTGGAAAAGTTGAAAAATGGCAACATTTGCACAGATATTCAGAGGCTAGTCTGTTTCTACATGAATCTTTATAATATCTCTATGAGATTTACGAAGATTAACTCCCGGACAAAAAATACCGGCACGGAGTTTTTCCTAAGTTTAATCCTTTATAACTTTTGTGTTTTTGATTCGTTTTTTATAGTTCTATTACCATTTTATAGATAATTTCATTAGAAATGTGTTGTATTTTTTTAATGATGGGTCATGTTCGATTGGGCGATATTATACCACGGTGAATCAATGTGTGTTTTTTTTATCATAAGTTTTAAACACCCTCTCTAATATATAGAATTTATTTATTTAAATTAAAGTTACTTGTACAGTTGTACAATTATTATCAAATGTAATAACTGGAACAAAAAACTATTTTGAGAATTTTCGGCATTTCTCATGCAGTGCATTTTAAACTCAAACTTTATATTACAAAATATGCCAGTAAGCCCTTCTCATTAATTACACTGTTTTTCTCGTGTAGCCAGTTTGTACAAACTTTATATGCCCTCTTGTACTTTTCATATGATTTTAGTGGGATTAGCTCTCAACAACCGGTAAATATCAACATTTTCTGTTTCAATAATACTTTCTTCTCCAAACATCTCAATATTTAGATTCACAGATTCACTCTATTACGCTATATCAAAATTTTTTTTTTGATTAATCAAAATCGACAAATTCAAACTGACCGTAACAACAATTATCACGACCGTTGCATAGCAACAGACATACTGACGTCTAACCCATTATAATGTTACGAATGCTCAATATTTCATACCAATTAGACCAGTTTTATATTTTTTCCTGAAGATTAATATAAATGTGCAAAAAACAGTACAATTATTCATAGTGAGTGATTACCGATCTCGAAAGCTTACAATTTGCTACAAATTTTCTCATTCGGTAAAAGACTCTTACGCCCAGATTCTCCAACGCTAGTCCGGCCTAATTTGACAACCAAAAGTTTTAAACTGGCAAGTGTAAGAATAAGACAACAAAGTTTAATACTATGAATTTGTTTCCGAGGTTCTTCGCAAATTTATAAAGAAAAGTTCAATTTTAGTACGTACTTTCGAAAATAATAGAACTAAATTCATTTTAGCAACCTCTTCTAAGATGAAAATCATTTTGAAATCAATCAAATCGCTGAAATATCAGAATAATTCATAAGTTTTTAATTCCGACTTATTAACAATGATAGGACAAAACCTGTCAAGACATAACTGATCAACTAGAAGATCTAAATTTAAACCAGCACTAAATCTTAAACCTTCTTAGTGAATCTGCACGTTACTGACGACACTGTAAGAAAAAATTTATTTCCCTGCAGTACAGAGATATCTGTAAGGAATAGTATATTTCATTACCAGTCCGGAAAAAAGGATTTTTCTGTGCGCGCTTGACAAATTCTCGTGTGAGGCGCAGCCGAACACGGGAAGTCAAGCAAGCACGGAAAATCCATTTCTGGACGTGTAATGAACGATATTTTTTATTATACTTCTTTGAAAACGATAACATAAAACAAAATATAACATAAAAAAATACATACATACAAAATAAACTTGGAATATTTTTATTTTCACAACTGTTATCGGAATTTAAAAAAAAAACTACTAGAGTAATTAAAAATTAACTATTAATAATGAAAGATGCCACTTTTTCAGGTTGAGAGAACATTTTATTAGAATGAATTTAATTGACAGAAAATTAACAACGCTGACAATATGGTCTTTGGCAGGTATGATGCGTTTTCATGGTAACTTTCAAATCATTTAAAAGGTGATTTAAATTTGTCTATGTCAGATAATATTGACAAAACGTCAAAAAATATTTCAGAAATTCATCTAAATATTCAAATATTTACGAAATAAAATACAAAATAGGTACATATTAAATATCAGATAGCATATAGACTTTCTTGAGTTTAGTTTATTTTCCTATACCTATATTTCTATTTTAAAGCCAAAAAATAGTCGGTATCTTCATTCAGCACACTGAAAGAACTGGAGACCAGGAAAATTTTTTCCGTGCGCTCTTTCCGTGCGCTAGCCCGAAAAAGCCCATCTTACATTATTACTAAAACAGATGAAAATAAGGTGTTTTCAAAGAAGTATAATAAAAATATTATTTCTTTACAGTACAGAGGCGTTGCCTAGCAACGACTAGATATATTGTAATATTGAATTTTTCTACAAGAAATCCTGTCAGAGATGTCAAAATTTTTGAGCGATTGTCGGATCAATTTGTTAATTTAGAAAATCATATTCGAAATACGAGCTTTTTGAATAAATGTTTTTTCGAAGAAAATGTTTTCCGAAACCATTGATTTTCAAAAAGAAAATTTAGTCACTGGAAAAATATTCTCCAAAATCGGAATTCCTTTAAAGCGTACAAAATGTATAGGAGTTTATTTATAATTATTTTTTCTCAGAAGGGTGTTCCACGGGTAATTCAATATGGCAGTAAATGAGTTCCTAATTTGCAGGACCCCTATCAATCACTTGCGAACAAGTCGGGAAGTTGCTTGAAGGCATGCAGGAGTTTTCGCAAAATTGAAAGAATTCTGTATCATCTTTTTAAACAGGCAAGCCGAGTTTTTTGATACCAGAGGTTTGAAAGTTAGGGGCCGTGCTCAGAAAGCCAAATGTTTTGAATAATTATATTTATAAAGAAAACTGATTTAATATAATGTTCTAGCGTTGTAAAGGTGTTGCAACTTCCTAGATCTAGTGAAAGGATTATCATTTTCCTTTGTATTACCTATATCTCATTCAAATTCTACGATACCTTTTTTTAAAATTAAACATTTGAATTACTTTTATCGTGTTTCATTATGTGCGCTTTTTGAGGTTAGTTACAGGAGCTTTAATTGGCCGTGGGCTGTTTGACACATTTATAATACGGTAAGTGGCGACAAATTAGATCTGTTTATTGACCAACAATGTCAAAGAGTGTACATTTATTTGTGGTAAGTAGTAGTAAATTGATGATCATTAACATGTGTCATTAATGAACTAAAACTAGTAAACCCCCCCCTCAAGTAAACTGCCCCACTATATTACAACTAATCGATGGATTCTTGTCATAAATCTTGACCTTTAGTATAACAATACTATTAATTGATGGCAGCAATAATTTATAGAATGAAACTAAACAAAATGATAGTAATGTATGAATCATGTCATCTTTTCTTGCTGTAGGTGAAAGTATTACACCTTAGTGTACAAAAACTCCCCTCTGGTAGACACACCCTCTAGCACATCCTAAGAGACCTCCGAGGTAACCCCAATCAAACCCAATTATCATGCGGTCGCAAAATTCAAGGGTTGATTTCTATGCAAAGGGTGTCGAGGGGTGAAAGATTTTTGGGGATGTTTTGATTACAGGAATGCAACGATGAATGACAGGTGAAAAGGGTCATTTTTGATTTGTGGGACACCTAGCAAAACCTCTGTTAGTTTTTTAAAAAATTTTTGATTAAAATCTTGTCTCCTCCGAAACGTCTTATTAAATAGAACTATATATATATATATATATATATATATATATATATATATATATATATATATATATATATATATATATATATATATATATATATATATATATATATATATATATATATATATATATATATATATATATATATTATATTTATATATATATATATATATATATATATATATATATATATATATATATATATATATATATATATATATATATATATATATATATATATATATATATATATAGAGGGTAGTCGTTGCTGACTAGTTAGGAAGTAAACTTCAAATATTGGGTTGCGCAGCAAATGAAAGAATACTCTTTAAAGTTGTTCCAAGCTTTCGAAAATATTTATTTTCATCTTCAGGGAGACTACAAAGAATTGTTAGTATTAAACATGGTTCTTATGATATCAACCATTGTTTTAAGTGAGCTTATAAGCAGGTTTATTACTTACAACTTAATTGAGGATGTTCATTAAAGGTGTTAAAGTATTATCCAGGGAATCAGTGAAGTCCTCCAGAATGAGATCGAAAACCAAGCGTCATAAATTACTTAATTTTTCTAAATTTACATTTATTACACAATAGCACAGACAGATTAAAATTACATGAAAGTCATTAATTAAAAAAACAACTTTTCTTAAAAATCAAAAATCATTTCTTTCTCAGTTTTTTGAAATTCATTTTGGCCATGCGGCACGAGATGACAGACTGATTTGTTTGAGCGGGAAACTCACTATGGACTGTCAGAGGTCAAATATTAGCGACATCTGTGTATTATATTAAATTATATGCGAAACATGATTACAGAAGTCTGTAAAATTAGGTGTATTATTTACCTTGTTGAGATAACTTGTTGGATTTATATTCCGGTCAGGAAGTAAACCCTAGCGGATGAATTTAAAAGCTTATTTAACTGACATCTATGAATTTCAATTAGAATTATTTGTAATTTGATAAAAATATTTTGTTATATGTAGGAAATGGGTAAGTATTCTTGAATTTGTTTTGAAGGAAAAAAATAATTTTTATTATACAATCAATTGTCATTATACTTGAATCTTAGAGTCGTTCAAACGTTGATCCTTGTCTAAAAATAAAAGATATGAATATATTTCACTTAGGTGTTTGATATCGGTTTTTTTTTATTTATGCAGAACACGCTAATAACTTACTACATAACTTTGATTATAATGCAACCAAGATACTTGCTACACAGAAAAATAACTCAAACAGATCTTTTCTTGAAATGGCCTTTATTTCACAAGAACCTAATTGCATAAATAAAAAAACCGATATCAAACACCTAAGTGAAATATATTCATATCTATTATTTTTAGACAAGGATCAACGTTTAAACGACACTGAGATTCAAGTATAATGACAATTGATTGTATAATAAAAATTATTTTTTTCCTTCACAACAAATTCAAGAATACTTACCCATTTCCTACATATAACAAAATCTTTTTATCAAAATTACAAATAATTCTAATTGAAATTCATAGATGTCAGTTAAATAAGCTTTTAAGTTCATCCGCTAGGGTTTACTTCCTGACCGGAATATAAATCCAACAAGTTATCTCAACAAGGTAAATAATACACCTAATTTTACAGACTTCTGTAATCACGTTTCGCATATAATTTAATATAATACACAGATGTCGCTAATATTTGACCTCTGACAGTCCATAATGAGTTTCCCGCTCAAACAAATCAGTCTGTCATCTCGTGCCGCATGGCCAAAATGAATTTCAAAAAACTGAGAAAGAAATGATTTTTGATTTTTAAGAAAAGTTGTTTTTTTAATTAATGACTTTCATGTAATTTTAATCTGTCTGTGCTATTGTGTAATAAATGTAAATTTAGAAAAATTAAGTAATTTATGACGCTTGGTTTTCGATCTCACTCTGGAGGACTTCACTGATTCCCTGGATAATACTTTAACACCTTTAATGAACATCCTCAATTAAGTTGTAAGTAATAAACCTGCTTATAAGCTCACTTAAAACAATGGTTAATATCATAAGAACCATGTTTAATACTAACAATTCTTTGTAGTCTCCCTGAAGGTGAAAATATATATTTTCGAAAGCTTGGAACAACTTTAAAGAGTATTCTTTCATTTGCTGCGCAACCCAATATTTGAAGTTTACTTATATATATATATATATATATATATATATATATATATATATATATATATATATATATATATATATATATATATATATATATATATATATATATATGTAGATAATGGCCGTCAAAAAAAAATTTTTTGTCGCTGCGCACTTCTGGGAATAACTACATGGCCATATGAAAAAATGAAAAACACTGAACAAAGTCAGTTACAGAAAAAAAAATTGTTTTGACGTCAGTACTCGCGGTGGCGTTGCCAAGTCTCTCTGCCATATTGATATGTAACAAGTTTGAAAAAATAATATTTTTGTTATCTTTAAAGAAAGAAATCCTACTAAAGGTGGGTTTATGCAGGCCACTTTAAATTTAATTAATTTTTCTTTAAGAAATGTTTTGGGAATTGAAAGTTAAAATTAAAGTAAAATTAAATTAAAGTTGTAGATAAACGCGCTTATGCCTTCATGTGTATTTAACTCGTACCAAATTAAATGTAAAGTTAAATTAGGGTTAACTTAAATTTAAAGTGGTCTGCATAAACCCACCTTAACGCTTTCAAATCACTCAATTTCAAAAATTTAAAATACTACAACACTAAAAAATCTAGAGAACAGCTGTTCAAACCAAGATTACGATAATCATTTTCAACTAGGCCGACCAGAAATTTTTGGAGGAAAAAGAGTACCTATACAAAAATTTTAGTTCAAAATAAGTTTGAAACAAAAAAAATCGTAATACTTGAGCATGTACTTTTTTTTATTTAAGTACCTATTTGTAACCATATTTAACAGAAGATTGTTTTTTTTTTAGAATCGCGAGATTTATCAAAATTTGTCAAAAAATAGCATTGTTGCCATTTAAGAAAATATGAATTTCTAAAATAACTTACAAACTGACGACACTGGGGAAAACTTGTTTCCGTATTTTTCTTAGTTGGGCTATTCTCTAAAATTTCGCTTTTGGGAACTATAGGTCTATCTCTTTAAATAAAAAAGTTAGCCTATGTCAGTTTTAAAAAAAATAACCCTGTATATACAATAAGTGTACATAGCAGTCCTGTACTTACTGGGCTATGGTCGACTTGCTCTTCCATAAAGCAATAAGGATAATAATACCAAAAAACTTCCCGCGCCGTTGTCTATTATTAAGTAAAAGCAACGAAGTATCATGTAGTCGGCAGACTTTATAAGCCTCTTAACATTTTAAGTCTCTCTGATTGACTGCTCTTAAGGTTTAAGGCTTTATTATTACTCTAAGTCTATTCAAGCCTGGATTTTAACTTGGAGATGGCAGACTATTTTGTGCAAAATAGTATAATCAAAAATACAAAAGCTAATTTTCTTTTCCGATATTTAATCGTTCAGGCAAAAGTCCAAACTAGACTGGTAATTTTATTTATCTACGCCTGTAAGATCATAACTTCTTATCCCACTCGTTTTGTCTTCGGTAAGGTGTTTATTACCGCACTGGTTTTTCTTATCTCACTGGTTTTTGGCTGTTAATAAAATTTTAAATATATGTTTTTGACTTGTTAAAACCGATGCACACTGGTCCCGAACTGAATTTTTTTGTTCAAAAATGGCTAGAGATCACAAATCTTGTCGGAAATGAAGAATTTTCTTAAATTGAACAATTTGCTTAAACCATTATGATAATCTTTGAGAAAACTGAAAAAAAAATTAACGCTTTGTATCTTTGAAGCTGGCCCATATTTATATAAGGTTTTGCCTTAGTTTCTGTTGGGCGGCGATAGCTCAGTATGAGCTGGAGAGAATAAATGGAATTTTGTCTAATCCAGAGGTGGTGATTAACACCGAAAAGAATCAGGTTCCCAATTGCGTCAAACAAAGCGGTATCAAAGAGGACACTGAAACGACTTACCTCTTGATATCTTGATCTGGCTCGGCTATTCCAGCGGTGTTTCGCACGATACCTTTGGAGGCCGCTATATCACCGTCATTTAGACAGAGTTTAACATGAATCGTTCACTACACTGGACGGGTGTCAAAGCGTTACCCATAGGGGGTGGAAATCACTCAACTGGTGAGAAATAGCGGAAACGTAAGAGAATTGCGTGAGTACCTTCTCGAGCTGAATGTTGTACTTGTACTTCAAAATTTATGAAAACGGATGCCCGATTCTCCAAGCTGTTCAGGGTCTCTTATTAGAGACTTAACACAATTGGAGAAACATATTAAAACGAAACAGTTTCTTTCAAAGAAACTCCATTTAAGGGGATGCCACATGTTTTTTGAAACACCCTGTAAAATTAATCTAAAAATACCATAATTGTCAACAAATTTAAATTACCGAAATGTTTAAAAACGACAAAAATTGTGTTATAAACCTATTTTTTTAAAAGTATTGGTGTAACGTGTTGAGATACTTTTTTTATATCCAATCTTATCGATCCCTAGATTTATTATAGTTAAATATTATGGCTATTTTGAGATTATCAACGAAATAAGTACCTTCCAACAGCGTATTTTCAGATAATAGGAAAACTATAGAAAAATTGCGAAGCAGACCAAGGCAATGAGGTAAGGGATTCAATGGAGCGGAGTGAACAGATTGGAAAACGTTGCCTGAATCAGAAATCGACGTTAGGACAGCCTGGCAAGCGTGAGATGAGTTTTCGTAAAGAAGTACGTTCCAATATTAGGACTGATACGCACACAAAAAAAGAAATCCTAAAAAAAATATCTTTAGAGATATCTCTATTATGTTGAATCTTGCGTCAGAATGGATTTGGAGCAATTGTTTGTCACAGTACACTTTTTTATTGAAGCATGTAAAAACATTAAATACATTTGACATTCATGACATTTATTTGTATCCATCCAGATGGTTTTGTTTTCGTTTTCAACGTTTCGTTAACGACCCAAAATTGACAAAAACTTTTTTTACAAAATCCGAAAGTTTCCAAGATATAGAAAAATCGGCGACTTTTTTTTATTTATCATTGTTTAAATTTTAGTATTCGGAGCACATAGGTTTCTGTACACCGTAATAAAGAAAAAACATATTGACTGGGAAATTGGAGGTCGAGTTCACTAGGCCAACGAAAGTGAAAATTATTGTTTTCCAAGAAAATTTGATTTTCCAGGTATATATCGAATCACCAGGGGTCGAAATATAAAAAAAAATTATTCAAATTTGGGCCTTCGGAGCACATTTATGTTTTTGTTCCATCCAATAACGAAAAAAAAGTAGACAGAGAAATTGAAAATCGAGTTTTTGACTTATGCGAAATAGCTATTTACTTAACAAGTGCGGAAAGTAATACTTTTCCGCACGTGACTGTAGTTGATGGAACGACGCGAAGCGGAAAAAAATATGTTAAATTGGACCTCTTCGGTCCGGGTCCGGTGACGTTACTTAGCGCACGAAGTCTGATTAAGTGGCGATATAGGTATGTAATTGTAATAGTGCTAGTGCTTAAAATATTTTCAGCACGCAGTGCGGAAACTTGTTACTTCCTGCACGCTAGCAGAAAAAAATATTTGGGAAAAATACTTTTTGAAAATTTTTCATTGATTCCCATTTTCTTAACTTCTGATTTGACAAAAATAATCTAATAACATTTTGAAAATTATTTTGTCCAGTGTATCAGTAATTTTGTTCTGATATTTTCAAACAACACTTAATAAGAATCGAAGGAACAGGAAAATCCGTAACGCAACCGGGTCGGGCTCGGCTTTTCTGATTTTTCCGTCCCCTCTCGACCTTTGGTCATCGAGTGCATCTGATACGAACTGACCACGTGTGCATCTCTTCCGATAAGATATTACTTCAGTGCCGTGCATTATTTTTTACGCACTTGCATAAAATCGCATAATTTATTAAACATTATATTATTCTAAGAAGTAGGTAATAAATTCTCATTAAGTACGCTTTGTAATTAAATTAAGTATGCCAGTAAGGGTGAAAACAAGGTAATAAAAGAGCAAAGAAAGAATAAAATATAAAATGATTTTTGAAATGAACTTTGGATACTAATAGACGTTGTAAAACAGAGTGAGGGCACTACAAACGACGGCAATACTGCTGGAACTTTTTTCCGAAATTACGAAAAATCAGCAGCAATCACTGATTTGAACAAATATTTAACTCAAAAATTTGCTGTAATTCTTTAAGCGCTTGCTTCGGGTCAAAACTTAAATGTCGATACTTTTCGAGAATATTTCACAGATACTGCAAAGCTGTATGTGTCATTATATAGTTGGTACTATATGCCATCAAGTGTTTAGATGTTATTAAAACATGGGACAGGGATTTGCGAGAACATTTCTTCTATTCCTATTGGACATTTATCTGAAGAGGCATCAGAAGTTCGAAATAAAGAGTTTCGCAATTTCCTAAAACATTACGCGCAAAACTGAGGACGGGCCGAGAATATTGAGGACATACACAACTTGTTAATTGCTTCAAATCTCCTTATTTCCTTTATTATACCGAAATATACTGCGAAAAAAAATTTATCTGGTCTCAGAAACCGAAACACCTTTTAAAAAAACTAACGTTGAGGAATACTATTGTGATAGACCGGCTCAAATGATGAAAATTAGGTTAATTAAAGTATGTTTTTTATAATTAGTATTTAAGTATATTCAACTAAGTTGCTTTAAACCGAAAACAGAATTTTTTTTATTTATTTTATCGAAAAATAGTTATATTTTTTGAGCGACCGGTACCTAGTAAGGTACTACGTCGTAGGTTGAAATTTATATTAAAATATGTTATTAACCTATATTTAAATATATGTTTTTATATGCCACAGTTCTTTGGCAAAACAGCAAAGTAAATTACCAATGTCCACGATTTTTTTATTTCGCTACACTGTGCGGCGTTAACGTCTATAGCCAGGAATGGCTAGGAAAACTTCACAATCAGCAACTCGCTCACCAGTATAATCAGGGAGCAACACACTTGCCCTGCGTTCCTGCCCATAATCCGAACCCATTAGATCTTTTTCTTACCACTCCTCCTCTTGGTCGTTTATATCACCCCGTTTTTTGTCCCATACATCCCCAGTTCGTTGAAATCATGCCGGAACGAGCGATCTAATACTATCATTCTGCTGAATGAGATGGTATTTGAAGCTTCTTCTCTGCTTTCCCTTGGAACCCTGTTTTTCACTTCTGATACCTTCGAAATTTGCTATCATATCACAGATATCATTCAAGTAGGTATTGAAAGTTTCATTTCAATTACTCGCAAGAAACATAAACTTCACCATCAAAAGCCCTGGTTCTCCAAGGTCTATGATAAAGCCTGGCTTAAAAAAGACCAAGCTCACAAAAGGTTTCTTCAAAATCCAACACCCAAACTGCTTTTAACAACCGCATAAAAGATAAGCAGCAATTCTTTTTGGTCACTTACCAAATTTTTCCTCAAAACTTCTGAAGCACTTTTCCTCCCCTGACCTTTGACAATGAAATTATCTCCACCTTTAAAGGCCAAGCTGAAATAAGTGCCCAACAATTCGGTGCCAGTTGGACCCTTCTTCCGCCACCAGTTTCGCTCTTCGAACCGCTACGTCTGTCCCCCCCCCCCCCCCAATTTACTGTCCAGCTACAAAAGCCTAGAACATCCCACTTCTCTTGTTTATTCATGCCTAGGGTCTCCAGATTATGGAACAAATTGCCTGCTGGTGTTTTCCGTGCCCCTCACAATCCCCAGTCGTTTAAATCCCGTATCAGCAGATTACTTTTACCTTCTATTCAGACGCCCACGGTGCGTTAGTACTTAGGCTTGAAGCCTATGTGGGCTGCCTCAAATAAAAAAAACCTTACTTTGAAGTTTTCGTGCCATATTTGCAGTAATTTCGTTATTAAAATTTTCTATGTTAATTGACCCAAAACTGTTACGTATTCAGCTCATTACTACACACTACAAAATAAATAATGAAGGTGGTCACTAATTTGGAAACTATCTATTTTGAATTATGGAAGGACCTCCGCCACTGCTTTATTGGCCCTGCATGTCGCCCTATATTCGACGTATATTCGGCAGAACTTTAATATTTATATTGAAGTTTTCATTTGTTGTTGGGTTGAATTCTGACTGCTACCATGTTTCGTACCAATTACGATACAGATATCATATAACTTTGTTCTTTTATTGTTCCACCTTGTCGAAATGTACGTCCATTAAGACAAAATTTATAATTATGGAGTGTACTGTTATTAATTTTGACAGAAAAAGCAACTGTGTATCATACCTTTATATATTATGTTTTAAATAATAATCAATTATGGTTTAAATTATCTTAGGTTGTTTAAGTTTTTATAAGGACCTATTAACAATGATAGAAAAAAAATTCGTCAAAGCCAAACCAAGATCTTCATTTATACCAGTTAAGAAATCATAAACCTGTTTAGTAAATCCCGATATTAGTAAATCCCGATTTAGCTCAGCTAAGTGAAAAAATATTTTCGGAAAACTGTTCGGTGACTTCTGTGGTTACTTCTTATCGTAGTCTGAAAATGTGTAATTTTCCTAAACAAACAATATACAGCGTAGCTAAATCAGGGCTTTTCTACCCTTTTCTCTCCTTTAGTTCTCTCTTCTTCTTTCCCTGTTTGTATATTATCGTGCATTACTGGTCAATTTAACATCCAACAAATAGCAGCAGAATTGACCCCCGACTTTGCAAATCCTTCCCTTAATATATCAAACATTTTTCAACAACTTAATCGCATCAAGCAAATGGCTTGACATAATCCAGCTTTTGTCCTGCAGGAATTCTCGCAGGACAATGACCACGTGGCCATTTAGCTTACAAGGACTGATTCCTTGGCCGTTTATTGCAAGTTTGTTTAGTTTAAGTTTGTTTGTGGGGTTATTTGGATTTTAAAAGGTCGTGGCCGATGAAGTAGGTCTGTAAACATCAGATGAAGTGGAATTCTTCTTAGGAAACTGCAGTACCATAAGGGTGTCATCAGTAAGGGTGATAAAAAAGTATAAAGAGGTGAGCAACCGCGAGGCAATGCAGGTACTTATCAAGGAGTAAAAAGATTTTTTTTCACAAACAATGTTGCAAAACGTGATTTTACTTGTGACGTCACTTGTCATGTCAGTGAAAGTGCTATTATGGCTGGTGCACTGTAAATTTGAGTGTTAATTTATTTCCTTGATTATTTCCCGAAGATTAGGAGATTTCGTGGATAAAAACTGTACATTTGATTAACAAGACTGTTCTACAATGACCACACGGGCATTCAGATAATTTGCGGACTAACCAACCTATTCTATTTTTTTCGTTACTGACAGTTGATTCATTATGATGACTACTTATTTTTCTACAAATCCTGACTTTACCTACATCTGCCAAAATTAAAGGAGTAAAAGCTTAAAGGTAAATCAAACCCAACCCAACCTAAGCAAGTTTTTTATAAGGGGTTAAGGTATAACTGGAACGAGGAAAAAAGGTCTTTTGTCGTTTCGGATCTGTAAAAGACAGGAGACGAGATCTGCTTCAAAGAGGCTTTCTTTCGCACTATTTTTAGTTGTTTGAGATTTGAAAGTATATGTAATGTATATTATTTCTTGAAATGGAAGCTTGGTATGGAAAAAGAAAAATTGCAGTATGGTTTTAACGATGGTTTCTTTTATTTTCCGTAAGTAGAATTACGCCATTTTTTAGGTACCTAATGCTAAGAATTTGTCTCATCTCTTTTAGTTCTCTGAAGTAAGTAAGTATGATTGAAAATGTGAATTTTTTGGCTCTTGATGGCACTTTAAAGGTCCAATATGGATTTAGGTTCCTTAATGGTCCCTCGTAACTAGAGGTTCTTTATCCGAGTCCTCTGTACCACAGCTTTTGAACATGTGACAATATAGGGCTATAAATTTATTTTAGAGACCACCTTTGAGATCCAACTCTCGTTTTGGGCCCACCTCTTATATTATCATTGTGGTTTTATCCACTGAGACAGATTAATATGGAATTCCTCGGAGAAAACCAACAGGTATAGGGTTCAGTGCTATGTTATGAATACAGGATAGTAAACTACAAGTAGCATGAAACCTGACAGGAGCAGCATGTATTATATTGGTGCTCTGATATCAATTTGATCAAGAAAAACAACAGTTTAATGCCGATTTATTCCATTTTAATTTAATTTCTAATTATTATTTAAATATGTAACTTCACAATTTTACCTTATAACCATAGAAATTTTTCTTTCATTATTTATATAAAGGCAAATTGGTTGCTATGATATTTATCTCATGTAGGTTAAAGATTTTGATTTGCACCCTATAGAAATTCATGAATATCAGTTAGCGGTTAGTATATAGTATATAAGATTTCCATCATTCATATAAACCAATTCATGCTGAATTATGTTTGGAACCATCGCAATTGATGGTAAATATATGTATGTATAAAATGTAGATAATGTATAAATTGTAAACAAGTAAAAGGGGTAAGATATTACTGAAATTTTAATTAAAGTTTATTTGTGTGGGACCCAGATTTTTTTGTTTGTGATATTCGGGTACATAAGTGATAACGTTTACAAACGGTTTCTGATTTCATCAGAAATAACACCTTCAAAAAAATCAGTGGGCGTTCAAATTATAAATACATCATAAATGATCTATGACACAGAGGCACGAGCAGCAGGCCAAACGCACGGAATTCCCAATACTCTGCAAGCCAGCTAGGGCTATGATATTACATAAGTAATATTATTTTAATAAGTGGCCAATCATAACCTCAACATTTCTCTTTAAACTTTTGTTGGGATTTATTATAACATAAAACTAAATAAGTAGGGAAATATGCTTGCTGGAACCTGGCGGTACTAGCATTTAATAACATGTATGTTAAGTTTTTGATTAACTTTTCCGCTGTTTTTGGCACATGAGAAAATGATTGCTCGGGGCACTTGCAGTGGTATTTTTTGCATATTGGCATAGTACAGTACTTATACGTGGTTTTAAGAAATGTCATTGTTTAATAAAATGAATTACACACAAATTAAACTATAATCATTAAACGAACTCTACGCGAACAACAAATATTTTTATTTGCACCACAGATTAACGATTTGGGTTGGGTGTGGCGAGTAGAGGCAACTTAATATACACTCGAGGCCCTGTTCCTTATTTTCGACAGGCACGTGACTAATTGTTGTAAACAATGCGATTGATCCCATGACTGTTAAAAATATTAGGAAACTGCGGCGTATGTAACCTCAAATCAAAAGCATCACAGCTGATAAAACTGGGCCAAGCAACTACACGTGGACATTACACGGCGTGCCTATCCAATCGAGACTACGAAAGTTCGACTGATAAATGCGTCAATGGTTTTTAGAATATTTCACCAAGCTTACTTATTTATCCGAATGCTGGTAATATGAAATTCCTCAATGCTTGTGACTAATTGTTTCATCACCAGGAGAGCGCTCTAAATTAAATTCAATAATTGTTGATTCAGAGCTAACACATCAAGCTAATGTTTCCCTATATACCGTTTAACCTTTTCAAAAGCAATAATTTCTCCTTAATAAGTGAGGAAAGTGTGAAAAGTCAACCGTTTATTGAGTTTTTATACCTTTCGAGGGTCCGAAGAATAATGGTCCCGAAGGAAATTGGATCTCTCTAAAATCGTGTTTTATAGATTGAAACTTCATGTGAGTGTTATTGAAAATTATTAGGGAAAATTATGGCAGTTATAAGCAATTAAGAAACCTTATGAAGCATTGTAAAAGTCGGGATACGACATACACTGCTTGACAGGAATAGATACAAAAAAACTTAAACGTACATCATCAAATGAAGTCATAAATAGATCATGTAGCCTAGCTACTTCCATTAAAATAGTAAAATGTTATCATTTCAAATTTTTACTTTAAGAATATTCTAAAAAAATATTGAAAGCTTCACTCCTTTTGAATAAGCCCAAATTATTCAAGAAGGAAACCCCGGGTAAATTTTAGCCTTTTGAATAAGGCCAAATTAATCAAAAATACCTTCAAATTTACCTAAACCCCTAATTCAAGTCGCAGATTGATTGGGTTTGATTGGGTACCGAGAATGCTGAGTTTTCTAGGTCGTCGATTGATTCGGACTGAGAATGCTAGAGTTTTCTACGTCGTCGATTGATTCGGACTGAGAATGCTAGAGTTTTCTAGGTCGTCGATTGATTCGGACTGAGAATGCTAGAGTTTTCTAGGTCGTCGATTGATTCGGACTGAGAATGCTAGGGTTTTCTAGGTCGTCGATTGATTCGGACTGAGAATGCTAGAGTTTTCTAGGTCGTCGATTATTCACATTCAAAACTTAAAATCATTGCAAATCAGAGGAATTCTTCCTCGGCCGAGGTGGTACCACCCCACACATCCTCTTAAAGGGCTGGTGAAATCCCTAGGGATGTTTCCAGCTCTGGATGTGTGAGTCGCCTCCCCAGTACAACTGCCGTACATAAGTGCTTATAGACTTCAGTCTTCGTGGGCTGTCAGAAGATAAAAAAAATAGTGCTTGTAACAAGCAATAGGGAATATGTATGTATTTTTTATTGCTTAACTTGTTTAATCCAGTCATTGCAACCCCCAAAATGTTATTTTAGTATTAGGTATGTTTTAAGCTAGTTAGCAGCAGGAGAAATTGTGTTTTTTTCCGCCACCCAGTACTTTTAATTAGCTCTGGCTCTAAAACCATAAAATCTAAATTCATTTCATCAACACTACTAGAGCGCATTTGAGGTTTTATAAAAATAATAAACCGTATATAAAGGACAATTTACAGTACTTATAATGGCTATGAAAGATGTTATCAGAGAAATATCTTTTATTAAAGGTCAATTTACCCCAACAAATAACGTTTAAATGCAACTACGGCATGCAATGGTCTTAGACATCGGACGTTATCATAAATAGGGAGTACTTTTTATGGTTTTTAGTTTTATTTAGCTATTTACTGAAATGGTATTACCAAGTTTTTCGATTAAGCGTTAAGATGGTATCTTTTTTACTAAAATATAATATGATATGAAAGATTATATTTCTTTCTGCTAATTGTATTAACAGAAGGCAATATAGTGGAGTAGATATATTAACAAAATATGTGATAGGTGGAACTAAATCCCACAAAGACGGGGATTGGATTTTTTAGTTCGTTATTGGTATCTTTTTGACATACTAAAAGTCTAGAAAAATGTGATGGTGCCAAATTCGTTTTTTGGCCGCCATCTTGAATTTTTTCAAAAAAATCATAAAAAATCGTGTGTGGTATCAAATTACGTAAAATTGTATGCTGAACAAGTTTATGATACTACTTTTAAAAAAATTAAAATTAATAACAAAATGGTGGGCGAAAAACTGAAAGCTTATGCAGTGTGTAAAAATCAGATTTTTATTAATCAAAATGCCTTTTATAATACAAAAGTTAAATCTAATAGTCTTCTTCAGTTTTTTCTAAAACACTTTCTTTCAAGGCACTATTTGTGCAATCTCTACCAGAACAGTTACAACATAGCTCAATACATTCCACACCATACCGTCGACATCTACCACATCCACATGGCTCATTTGTATCCGTTTTGCAGGTGCAGCAGATGCAATTTCTGATGACGAGGGATAGTGCTCCATTGTAGTCGACAATAGTCTGATGTCTGTTTTGATCAGTTTTACTGCTGCTTCAATTAGACGATATTTTTCTACTTCAGGGTCTCCTAATTTCTTTTGTGTCTGGTAAGCTAAGATAATATCAACCACTGTTTGACCCATAGTTACCATATTAGTTACCCCATCTTTTTTGGAACGATGATGTTACGAAAAAAATGTTCTTTAAACTTTTGCAGCATGTTGCGTTGACTAGATGGTTCATTACCAACTGGTAGGAAGTCTTTCATTTTCGTAACCAGCTGCTGGACAGAAACCGGCTCATCATTTCTTTGAAACCACCTACATACTTCCAAAAAAGCATCATGCTTTTCTTTCTCCGCAGGACGACCAAGAGGCTTGCAACGTAATTCGTCTTGGGAATCACCTCCGTACTTCTTTGGGATCGGGTCACCTTTTCGAAAATTTACTCTGCATGCCTGGTGATAAATGGCATGTGCTGCTAGCAAATCGTTAACTGATGGCAATCGTGATTGAACATTGGCTGCCCATAAATCATTTCTGGAGTTACACGCCTTCATAACAGATTTTTCAAATATTACTGTACGGACCTGTATAACGCCAGATTTAACCCGGTTCTCACTGTCAGTAATAAAGCGACCACAAAACAAACAGTGTTCTTTAAACGTAATTGTTGGTATATCCGACCGTAGTACTCTACTGCAGAGGGCTAGTGCTTCATCCTGAGTATTTAACGTCCATTTCGCATCACTCTGGATATTATTGGGATTTGTGTACAGACGGCGGCATTCGACATGGACACTCACGGGGTGATCAGGAAATGGTTCAAATAGCTCACGGATATTGTATTTTCGAATTTTACTTGCACTGATAATTCCTTGTATACCTTTAGTAGATAACTTGACGCACTTTGAAGTTTCGCTTTCCCTTTCATAACACAAGATACATGTCATTTCTGCCATTTTAAATTTCTTAGAATCTGTCAATATTTGAAAAGGTCACCTGAAAAAAAATTGAATTCAAATATTTTTACACACTGCGTAAGCTTTGGGCCAATATTTTGTTATTCCTTTTTATTTTCTAAAAGCAGTATCATAAACTTATTCAGCATACAATTTTACGTAATTTGATACCACACATGATTCTTTATGATTTTTTTGAAAAAATTCAAGATGGCGGCCGAAAAACGCATTTTGCGCACTCACATTTTTCTAGACTTTTAGTATGTCAAAAAGATACCAATATCGAACCAAAAAATTCAATCCCCGTCTTTGTGGGAATTAGTTCCACCCAAAACCTATATATCGACTGTACTAATAGGCAATATGCATTTATAATCCAAATAATTCTGATTTTTTTTGTACTCCCTACATAAATTTAATACTGGTGGCGGTTGCTTTTATCCATTTACTTTCGTTTTTATTAAGATATAAAAAAAAATTCGGAAGAAATATCACGAGTCCTAATTTTTTCGAATAAACGGAAATAAACAAATTGCTAAGTAAGAGCATATCTGCTGGTGGCAATAAAAATCCGAGTCGAAGACGAGGATTTTTGCTTAAACGATTTATGCGATAAAATAATACATTCATATTCCTTAGACAAACATTCCCAACCTTTTTAAATATGACACGCACTTACTTGTCTCTCTTCATAATCGAGTTGAGTATGATCATACTTTGCTTGGTAAGAATTGAGCATTTTGAACCTTCCGGAGGTAGTTAACATTAATTTGTTTAGAAATATCAGAGAATAACAATAAAATAATGCAAGAGTGTAATAATGGAAGTATTGTTTCATGGGGTAAAAACATTTTTAGAGGAATTCTTCCTTGGCCTAGGTGGTACCACCTTACACATGCCCTTAAAGGGCTGGTGAAATACCTGGATGTGTTAAGGGTTCAGATTAACAAGTGTAGGAATAAGGCAACTAAGTTATGTGCTACAAATTTATTTTTGTTATGTTTTTTAATTTATAATGACAACAGCAAGTCCCCAGCAACTCAGCTATCAACTAGCTAAAGCCATTTTTAAAATAGCATCACCTCAGCAAACCTATACTGGTGGTTAGACTTCAACAACTCTTCAGTTCAAACTAAGCTCTTAGTAGGTATGCACGTGACTCACGTCAAAGAAATCGTGGACAGCGTCAATAAGAAATATGCATTTTTTATTGAACAAATCATTTAAGGAAGTCATTACAACATAATAAAAACAACCACCTTAATTATTTAATTTATGTAGAGAATAAAAAAATATGTTTAGAATTAAATGCCAACATCGCAAACGTTGTTCTCAGTGTACTTTAATTTTCCGTCGTCCTGGACTAATTGGTATTCTGCCGAAATTCCCAGCAACTCAGTTATTAACAACCCAAAGCCTTTTTGTCCTTTTTCCTTATCCCATTTTCGCTCCACATCATATTTCTTTATTTATTTTCCTTGTCGCATTCAATCAATATCAGAAACGTGCAATAAGCTCAAACCAATTTGAAAAAGCCGTACACAGATCTGCCTCAAAACTTAATTAAAATTTTACTCACTTTGTATTTCGGGTCGTTTTTTCGTTTTATGATAATAATTTTGGGGGCGACCTACATACGAAAAACAATTTTTTTAATTATCGAACTTGTAAAAGACCAAAATTGTAAAATCACAAGAATAAAGAGAATAAGAAGAAAAATAAGAAGGAAAATAACAAGAAGAAAAAGAACACTTTTAAAAAGGAAGAAGAAGAGTTGTCATTTTACTCATAGTTATCACTATTTCTGTGGCTTTTTTTATCTGAGACAGCCCACGTAGACTTCAAGCCGGAGTACTAACGTACCGTGGGCGTCTGGAGAGAAGCGAAATGTAGTCTATTGACACGGGATTTGAAGGATCGGTGGTTGGGGCTTTTTTTTCAGAGCAAAATCCGTGAAAGTACTGACTACTGAGACGGAATTATAGCAGTCGGTCTTTGTCCTACACATGCACAATGCATGAAGCAAACAAAAGGCTAGTTATGCTGCCTCTCTTCTTCCTGAAGATCAGTGGATAAAAATATTTTTATTTTGTGAAGCAATAAGTTAAATTTTTTGAGAAGAACAATAAGAAAATTAGTTGAGATTCTATATATAGATTAAGAGTCTATATAGGTATAGAACCACCTATAATCAAACTACTTCCTGTACAAGACTCATTAATATGGTTTCAAAGGGTAGAAAGGACAAGTTTGGGTAGCTGTATTATGATTAAATTACCCTAAATATTAGGTATGCATTCGATAAAGCCCTTGTTTCAAAATTGTATATAGGATGTATTGAGGTGTATCTCCTGCCTACGCAAGATATTTTTGATAAATAAGGTTCGAGAAACCACATAGCTTCTGTTTTTTCTTTGGGGGGAAATGTTTTTAATTTTTTAAAACACTAATAAGTACATGTTTTTTGATTATATTCCAAAAATTAGTTTTGCAAAAAAATAAGAATCTCATGTATTCTTTTTCTCTCATCATCTTAGAAATGACGGTGTTTAAAAACCAAAAAAACTTTTTAGTAAATATACCTTCTAAGACTCCACTATAGTAAACTTTTTCTTAGATCTCGCAGTATGGTAGCCAAGTCACTTGTCATTTATGGCACCCTGTTGAAATCTGATCTGTTTTACGTTTAGAGGTTGGCTAAAAGACAGGACCGGACTTGTACCCACCGTTCAACTTTAATAAACACCAAGAAAATCTAATCTCTGAAATCTATAAAGTCCAAACGTAATGTTTAAACACAC
This sequence comes from Philopedon plagiatum, assembly GCA_963971165.1. Taxonomy (NCBI): domain Eukaryota; kingdom Metazoa; phylum Arthropoda; class Insecta; order Coleoptera; family Curculionidae; genus Philopedon; species Philopedon plagiatum. The sequence goes on along the minus strand of OZ020192.1, from coordinate 123,547,050 downwards.
ACTAAACAAAAAACACCAACATCTAAAACACAAAACAACAAAATCAAACGAGAATAAAACGACACGCCCTGTCGTGTCAGCTTGATACGACCCACTACTAATCTAAGGACTATTCGAAGGAACCAATATCAGCTGTTGATGTCATCTATGATTGTCAAATGTCAAAAGTTTTATCATAAATTGAACTCTACCTTATAATGTTCCCTCTTTAATATTTTAATATGTGTCCAAATTTATAAAGCGTTTTATCATATTAGTTATAGCACATATTTCATACATTCAAAGTAACTATCAACTTGCTATAGTATATTATGCTAGGACATATTATTAAAGATAATCCTTCAGAGCTCCTACACAAAGGACTTTAAGGATTATGGACAGTTTACATTCATGATTGTGTTTTGAATCAGGTGAATTAAGGGGTTGTTTGCTGAAGCTTTGCGGGTATAAATATTGGGTTTGCTGTGTTTGACAATGTTTATTGTTTGTTGTTTATTTGTGGTGCTCAGGTTTGGAAAGCTAATTAATTGAAATATGTTCCTTATTCCAAGGAAGGAATCGAAAACTATATCGTTTACCTTCGGCTTGTGCTTGATGGAAATATATTTGATATTTATTTTTTACTATTTAAACATAGAAAATACTTATTTTATTATAAGCTTTGAACCCCCATGTCACCCCCTTAGGGGTTGATTTATTAAAAACTGTAAAACGCGTGTTTAAACATTTATGGCCAGATTCTTCAAGGCTAGTCCGGTCTAATTTGACAAAACCCAAGCAAACCAAAAGTTTTAAACTGACAAGTGTAAGAATAAGGTAACTAAGTTTTATACTATGAATTTGTTTCTGAGGTTCTTCGCAAATATATAAAGAAAAGTTCAGTTTTACTACATACAGTTTGTCTTTCCAGTCTGTGTCTACCAAAAAAGAATGCACACAAAATATTATCGATGTTGTCAAATTACTTTATAAAATTTCATAAGATTTATGAAAATTATTATTTATACCTCCTATGAATACAGAATTTAACCTAGTCGTTAAAAGGTAAGAAACTATTATGATTCAAACTTAAAAAGTGAACGGTATTTTATTTTTTATTTAGTCTGTTTCACACCTGACTAATCTTAATTAACCGACAAAATTAAAATATTAATTGAATCTAATCTATTTACTAGCAAATCTGACAACATGTGAAAATGCATTTTTCTTATTGGCGGAATTATTTTCTGGTGAAATTTCAGATCTTTCTGTAAACTCTCACCCGATTAATAGGATCGCCGCTATCTCTATTTATTTGACAGCATTAAACAGAGACAAAACGTATAATTCAATGTCGAACATGTGATTGACTGGGACATGCCTCCGCAGACTCGTTCTGACCAGCGCACATGATACAATAAAAGTAAGATATGGTACCAAACCGTGTCAAATTCGTCCGGGTTCGCGCATGACGTCACGCTGTGAGTTATTTTTGAAATTTATAACGTTCAATATAGAGTTTACATTAGTTATAGGCGATTTTATATAAATTCTATTGGCAATATACTTTGTATCCTGCTTATAATACAAATTTTAAAGTATATGATTTAAAATAATCATGTAAATAAAGGGATAAATTAATTTAAAATAATAGATATTGGAAAATGGATTATCAATTGCGTTCTATGTATTTATTTACGTGAAAAGACAAGGTAAATAATTTTATAAAATAAAACTATGCCTAATACTTAAGATAATAATTTTTATTTAGAGGCATATTCTTATTAAAATATATATCTACAGAGTCTTCCGAAAATATGTTATAAATAAGAATTTTGTTTGTTCCTATTTGTCAAATATTTTTGCGGTGAATAACATCTGCATGTTTGCGACGGAAACATATTTTTTAGGACAGTTTATTTGGGTTTTTACACTTTAAAAAGTAAATTATTAAAAATTATTGTATTTTTGTATTCTTTGATTGTTCAAATTTAGAAAAAATCTTAAAATGCCAAAAATTATTCTAAGCAAGACAAAAATATGTAAATTTATAAAATCAGGTAACAAAGACGTGTCTCGTTTACAAAATATGTCGGAATTACTCACAGCGTGACGTACATGGCCACGCCTGCCTGCGCGGTGCCATATCTTCTTTTATTTGTATCATGACCAGCGCAGCGGGGCAGGTCAAAGGCTACGTGTATTAATAGAGCGAATAGTGAGCGAATTTTTCTTTGCGTTTTTCTTTTTATTAAAAATTATTGCAATGACATATATATTCGTGGAAAAGCTTTGCATAACCAATCGCGTGAAATCATTGCTAATGCTTGTAATGAGGAAGCCAGAACTAACGCAGTTAATTTGCCGTTAAAACGAAAATTAGGACGGGTTTCGATGTATATAGCAACTAGTATTAGCGTGATTAAAAAAATTCACAAGGAAGATGAAGACAGAAAAGCAAATAATCCCGAAAGTTGCTATCGTCTCCCGGCAAGAAAAGACCTCGTCTATCAGTTATAGACAAATTTAAATTTAAGGAATGTGTGAAGGCTGTGTGCACTTTTTTAAGTATGAATGAAACAAATTTTTGTATTAAGTGCAAATTTAATTTTGCACTTGATACAAAAATTTGTTTCATTCAAATTTAAATTTGACTTTAGCGCAATAAGAAGCACTATCGAAAAGTTTTACCTACAGTTAAAACAGGTATGTAAATTTAATTAATGGATACAATAACGCACTTTAGTACTGCATGGTTGCATAAGTAATACTTTTGTAAATTTTTCTTTAAAAATATTTAAAAAAAAATACTATTTTAATAAGTACATAATACGTATCAAGTATAGGCACCTATAGGTAGATAATATTTAATTGTATTTTTTAAAAAGGTTCCAACATTAAAGAAAACTTTTAAGGCAACTACGTCAGGACATTGAGTTTTCATATGGAAAAGATTCTTTACGTAAACTTTTAAAAGCCAATGGATTGTATTTCCGCAAATGCCAAAGTAAACGAAAATCGTTGGTTGAAAAACCCCATATTTTACATTTGTCGGTCACAACATATTTTTATATTAATGTATTTACAGTAGTTTTTAACCCCATGTCGCTTGCAGCGCATTCTTTCTTTATCTTTTCATTTTAGATATTTCTCATATTTAAACAAAAACTCTATATTCTAGCATGTCAAACCCATATATCAGTTTTTCGTTCTAGTTCCAGCTGCACTACAACGAGGTAAACATGTAGATAACGCTTGTGAACGCATATCTAATTAAAAAAGCTCACATACACATACATGCTTGCAAATTCTTTGCATTGTTCGGCCTTTATGATAGGATCGTCTGTCTGTGTGTAAATATAATACATCATGCCCTGTTCTGTCATTTATTTGTAATAAAAATATTTTTAACTATACAACCTGTATCGTGTGTATTAGTATTATTAATTATATATTAATTATAAAAATATTTTATTAACCATATTTTATAGAAAATAATAGTTTAATTATTAATATGACTTAAGCGTTTGACTTTTGAACGGCCTTTTCTGCTTGTAGTTATTTGTTACTACTTTACACCAAAATTTAAACAAACCGAACACATATGAAATCAACTCGGTGTCTGCCTGTTACTACAGTCCTCTTTCTGCCAGACCGTTAAGAGCTGAAATTTAGCATAGGTATAGGTCATAGAATAAAAGCAGATTTAAAATACAAAATAATGAATTTCAAATTTTAGCGGTGGTTTTTTTGGGGTAAACGAATTTTATTTTCATATTCAGTGTCTGGGGTTGTATTATGAAACACTTCACCATTTTTTTGTATGGTCTGTTTACAACAACCCCTTTGTAAGTAGAAAAATGCATTTTCAGTAATAAATTTTGCAAAAATTGCAATAATATGACCTCACTCTCCATATAGTCGGAACCACTGTGCAGTTGTATAAATGACACGAGCATGGAAGGTTTATTTGGTTAGAAAAATAATAGAGACGTTTGCTTAGTTTTGATTGGGTTACATTAAGTAATTGATTTTACACAAAATTGAAAGCCTTTAAAAGGATTACCAACTGTTTAAATACTTTTTTAAATGTAATTTCAGACGGAGCAGTGACGAAGTATTTTTTGATTTACTCAGCGACTTAATACTAATCTTAAAGAAGCTTAAAGTCTTCCCAAACACGTTCCTCAAATAAATAAATCAAGAAATGCTCTTAAAAGGGCACAAAAAATCACTGAAAATCCCTAAACTAAACTTAAAAAGCATATAGGGGCGGCAGAAATTGTTTCAGCAGGATCCCGATTTCTCTAGCGTGAAATAGGCCTCTTTAAACGGTCTTCCCAACAAATAAAGGGGATGATTGACCCTCATATTGAAAGTCTCACTGGGGTAGTTCAAATCAGCAATGATTTTTGTCCCTTAGAGCTTGTGTTGGCACGTTTTCTTTAGGTATATTAGGGTTTATTTAAGTAGGCTTTATTCTTCACGATATACTACATCAAAGAGTACACTTCTATATATACAGGGTGTTATGAAAGTCATTGCATACATTGAAACCGGTAGATCCTGGTATGAATTCAGATTGAAGAAAAATACGACTATTCATAAATGACGCTTTGCAATAATAAGGTGGTACTTGCCCCTTACACTTTCTCTAACCAGCGGTACCCGCCACTAGCAAGAAACACGATTCCGAATAAGTTGCCAATTCTACCAACAATTTTTTTATGTAACAAGTCAGTAGTAAAATTTCTTTAAAATACACTTCTGAAAATATTTAAGAAAAACAAATGTCAATCTAGCAAAAAACACTGACAACACAGTACCGCCAATAATTTAATGCAAGAAACCAACGCTTGACGAATAATTAACAAAATTTTCAATAACCAAATAAATACAATACGTAGATACTTAAAACTTTCCACGGTATTTTGTCACGACCCGCACTATTAAACACTGGAAATTAATGTTTTTGTTACCTTTTCAGTAAAATCTCTACTTCGTCTTGAAAGGAACACACTTGTACAATACCAAAAAAACAGTAGGGTAGCAATTAATGAAAAAAATGTTTCACTATCTAATCAATAAAACATTGTAAACATAGGTTATTCCAGGGACGTCTCTAGCCTAGTTTTGGAAATAAAATTATGATCCGATTTGAAAATAAAATAAAAATATTTATTTACCTCCATGCAGTGTGTAATCAGAGACTATAAAGAATATAGGCAGACACTCGAATACACCGAAAAGCCGGTCTCCCTTGAGACATTTGGTGGGTTTACTGGTTTATGGTTTAAGAGTTTGTTTGCCCACCCTTATAAATACATATAGGTACATAGTATACATACCCAATCAAACCCAATCAAACCCAACCAATCATAGGCGGTAGGAGAAATTTTGAAGTTGTATATCTCTGTTCCTACTTACGGGATAAATAAATATCCAAACAATTCCTCAAATATCTCAGACATAAATAAATTTGAATCAGATGTCTCGTCAAATTAAAATAATAATTCCGTCATTTCCGACATTTTAATTTTCGGCACACTTTAATAATGAAAACAAATTGTGTGCGTTCGCTTAGTATCCTTTGTGAAAATATTAATGATTTCCTGCTAATCGTATAATCCTGCTGCCGTGGAGTTAGTCCTGCCCGCCCGAGGCTTAATCTTCAATTTTAATGGGCCAGATCTGTCTGTCTGTCTCTCTATGTCTGTCAGTTTTCCTGTTTCGCGTTTTGACGCTAACTGTGGGTTTGAGCGGTTTAATATATGCCTGCGTGCTCGTTTGTTCTCTTTTGTGTTTGATTTTACGTTTTGTAAAGGGAATTGGTTAGAAATAGGAACGTTTACATTTCTGAATGACATTTTGGGACTTTTCTCAGAAAGCATTTTTTCGAATTTTTATTTTTCGGTAAATATTATCAAATTGTCTTTTACGGTGAAGCTCATTTCCACCTCGGATGTTATGTGAACAAGAAGAATTGTCGGATTTGGGGAAGTGAAAATCCTTAAGTAATTGAAGAAATTCCTTTACATCCTCTTCGAGTAACCGTGTGATGTGCATTATATTTTATATATCTAAGTTCTAAATTATTCCTCTACAAAGCAACAAATCAATAATTATTAATTTTGTTTAAACATCCAATGATCCCTGTTTAACCAGGCTTTAAATAACAGCTATTTCCGATCTCAAAGTTTGGAAATACAGAATTTAATGGGAGACATTATTTAACTGTTGCCCTCAGGCCAGAGGTGAAATGGTATTTAACCCCTGTTTTGGAGACGAAACCATAGGACATTGTATTACACTAAAAAGGGAGTTTTGGCATGTATATTGTATATCTCCATACTATTTTTTGGATCTATGCAGAATTTTCGAAAAATAATTGTTCAGAAATATTTTTTTAAAAATGTATGTATATATATATATATATATATATATATATATATATATATATATATATATATATATATATATATATACATACTCTCTTTTTATATATATATATATAAAAAGAGAGTATGTATTTTATATATATATATATATATATATATATATGATTCTACACTTGTACACCGAAGTTCTAAACTTCAAGTCGGCGCATTGTTTATGTAAAATAAATTGCTAGTAGAAGGTAATAGTTTTAGTTATTTATTACTATTTTAGCAGGTGGATAGAAACATTTTCATTCGCTCAAAATATTCAACAAACACAAAGTTCATCGAAATAGGTCAATCCGTTTAAGAATTATGCGTGAGCAATGAACATACATAAAAAACGCACATACGGGTCGAATTGACCTTCTCTTGGGAACGAATTACAAAATTTACCTTATCGTTCATGTTACCGAAACCATGTCGACCAGTGATACAGTTACGATAAAAACTTCCATCATAACACCTCCCTATGTATAATTCGCCTCAGGACATTCGGTATGCGGTGTCCGCAAACGCAAAAGTAGAGAGTTTCGAAACTTTCGAAAATGATTGTACTAAAAGCACAGCCAAAGGACATATTTTACCAATAAAACTTTTTTATTAGCAACTTCAAATTTTGGACCGTGCAGTTCCAACTTTTACGGCGGTAAGGGTTAAAAATAGAACGAAAAGTGTTGCGCGGCACGACGAAGGTTTCTAAAAGTTTGGGGAAAGAAAGTACTTTGTGATAAATTTTAAAGGTGCAGGGTGAGTGATTCTTATGATATTTTTGAATACGTGGTTCATTATCATCAGATACGCACGAAGCATGTTATAAAGATTCAACGTCAGTACTTGTTTAGATACAAAGAATATCGATAGCATTGTTTTTTAGGGTTTTTTACCTGCAAATATTACTCTTGGTTATTTTTTTTATATATAGCGTTGAATGTGATCACTACGAGCAACAGCTATTTATGTAATCAGTGAGGAAATGCTTTACTTTGTTTAACGAGTGTAATGTTTGAGGGACGAGCGAAGCGAGATCCCTCAAAATTATTCTAGTTAGATAAAATTGCATTTCCCAACGGGTTTCATACAACAAAAACATTTTTTCTAATTTTGACAAGAAAATGTAAATAGAATTATTATTTTAGTTATTGTATCAATACATCTAAGTAGACATCAGACGAAGAAATTTTTATTTCATCTCGTAGGTACCTAGTAGACAGTTGACTGGGTTGTCATGATGTCCGTTTAAAGTTTTATTTGTAAAGTGTCGCGTCACAAATTAATTTTTTTTTTTTAATATTAAAATTATCCTGTTTCGAGACTCCAAGTGATATTGACAAGGCAGATCAAAACGCGTTATCTTCTGTTGTACCCAACAAGTCAAGAGAGAAATACTAAATATTTATATTTGTGGGTTTCATTGTTTCATAACTATAGTTATGAAATTAATATTTCATCACCAATTAGGAAATATGTTACTTTTCGTATCTAGGAAAAGTAAGACGTTTCAAAGCTGTCATCGGTTTTGAAAAGTGACACTTTGTGTGTTGAAATTAGAAAAATATTTTTAAATAAGAGAATTCGCTACAAGGCTGGGAGTAAAACAGGGCTGTGTATTAAATCCTACTATATTTTCAGCAGTTCTGAATGAAATAATAAAAGAAGCACAGAAGATGATAAAAAAATTAACGCTAAGATATTGACAAATGAAAGAAACAAAGATTACTGAATTGATGTTCGCAGATAACATGGCCCTACTAGCAGAATCAGAACTACAACAAAACCTAGAAATATTGGACGAAGAACTACTGAAGTTAAATATAAAAATAAACGTCGAAGAAACTAAAAGCATGATGATATCAAATACAAAGCAAAACCACATGAGCAGATTAAAAGGACAACAAACTGAACAGATGGACGAGTTCAAGTATTTGGGATCAATAATTGAAGACAATGTACAGAATACAAAAAAAAAAGATTTCACTTTTAGTTGGGTATTATGCGTATTCCCTATTACCAGCCAAAGCAAGTATAAGTTTTCACATCATCGAAGCTCACCTCGGCGAATTTACTTAGTTAAAGAATCAACAAAAAAGTAATTTTTCATTTGTTACTTACTACAACTTATTTTAACGAATTGCAAAGACAAAAAGGTCTACAGAAGTTCATGACAAGTAACAACAAAGACTGTGAGAAGACATAGTCAAAAATCAAACGTAATCCCGTAATGTGTAAAGAGAAAAGAAGGGACGAGAATGTTTTTATTAACATTAGCTAAAATATTTCGAAATGCGATATGATGCTACAAATGTTAGTTAGTAAATGCACAAATGCAATTTTCGTTGTAATTATAATTGTTAATCGAAAAATGGAGAACAGAAATTTGAGAGTCGTATAACAGCGTTGAAATAACCTGGGAATTAGTATTAAACATAATATTTCTAGCCATTTGCACGTAGTTAAGACATATCATCAATATCCTGAAGCATACGTTTCAGCAAAACATGCCTGCAAGCTATCGGTAATGTTCTAAGTTTCTCTGGATGAGATCTGTGTGGTATGGGAAGTTTCATGTATGGAAACCAAATATCTACACATGCAAAAAAAGGAACTCTGAAACCGAAGAAGTTACCTACTTGAAAATAGGTAATTATTGTCTTTGATATAATTCAGACAATTTTGTTCGCGGTTCATTCAAAGATTTTGACATTACTGACAAGATTTCTTGTTGAGAAAGTCACTATAACAATCCATCTCGTCGTTGCCAGGCAACGAAAAATAACTGTTAGGAAATATTAATTTTTGTGCTTTCCTTATAATTGTTACTATTGTTAGTGTACTGCGAAAGTTATTAAAAACACGATTTTTACAAGATGTCCTGTTTGAACACAGTATTAAAAAGTTCAAGAATGTTTTCTGAGAAAGAACTCGTATTTTTGTTCTTGATAGTCCATCAAACGATTATATGAATATTCATATTTTTGTCTTTAAATTTTTTGGAAGTAAATCTAATATTTTTACTGCTTCCGCCAGTTCTGGGGGAGTTGCAGAAATGGAAAATTCATCGCCAGTCAATATTTTGCACTTTTTTACTAGGTACAAAATAGCTTGAATTTTTTAAAAACCAACAAACTAAATTTACACACGTTGGACAATATAAAATGGATACGTTTCCATGGTTACGCAACCAATTTTTATTAGGGATTTCAAGGCATTAGTTATTTGGGCATAAAATTAGTCATGCTTTTTTCACAATAAGCAAAGTTTTAGTATTTTAGCAGTAAAAAAAGAATATTGCAAATTTATTTGAATTACATGCATATTGCCTATACTGCTATTAAGTATCCACTTTATACACCCCACTCCCTTCAGTGACCGTTGTATTGTTGGCGACAAGACAGATGTAAATAAGGAGTTCTGTTAGTACATAATCTAAGTTCATGAATAACTAGTGGCCAGTATTTTATTTACCGTTAAATGAAACAGTAACTCCTTTACGTGGAACATCCTCAAGATAGGGTTTGAGCCCTTTGCCATACGTCGGGTTATGAGTAGAAATCTCGCGGGTCTCATTGATAATTATTATAACACGAAGGGCAGCCGTTAAGGGCGCGTTCTACGGCACTCGAGGGCTGCGACTTGTAACTTTACGCATCGGCCCCCCAAATTTGATACGAAGGTATTTTATTAAGGCATGGCAAAGGTAGATTCACTAGGTTGTAAATGTAAAAAAAAATATTACCGGATATAGAGTTCACTTGATGTGAGATTGGGACCCTCTCTATGATAGAGATTGTCCTTAAGTGGTAGACTATGTTCGATATTCCTGAATGACTACAATAATTTTTCTACTCCCACAGTTCGCTTTCTGCCTTTCCGTATTCGTTTTTAATTTAATGTCAACAAACCCGTCAAAGTAATTATTGTCAGTTTTTACAAGATTTACATTTAAAATTATAAAAGGTGAGCGATTCTGATGAAGAAACAATCAACGGCACTCCGCCAAATATTCGTTTAGAAGCAAACGAAATTACGCAACATTATTACCTGAGAAATCAAAAAGTAAATATGAATTAACGAAAGTTCATGGAATAAGCACTTGGATTCGAAATAAAAATTATCTTAGAAAATGTTATTACTGCCTGATGTATGAAAAATGTATCCTAAAAACTGAAGCCAACGACTCTATGGGCATAGAGTCGATGTCTGTCTTTACTACGACCAGTAACAATAATAGAAAACAAAAATTCCAATTTAAAAAATTTATTAAGCTTGTTCTTTCGTATGTTTTTGCTGATTTTACGGGTAAAAACTTATTTGCGGCTCTTGCGGGCTATTTCACAATTTCTGGTAAGGTTAAAGTCTCAATTTTACCCCCACTATCGCACTATTGACCGAATATTGCTGTGATGTTGCATTTCTATTGGTTATAATCTTAATGAAAAATCTGTATCATAATGAATCTTATTAAAGTACAGGTAGTAAATGTCTAATAAATTAACTAAAGTATGGGGGTGGAAAAATAAATATTTTCTAAGAGTTATTTGCAGCCTACAACAAATTTTGTCAGAAATGTCAACATTTTTGAACGATCTTCGGCGAAATAATTTCTTGAAGTTCGTCAAGCTTCCAGTTCACATAATTTATAGGTTCTATGCACAATGGTCTCTCATAATCGTGTATTTATTTAAAGGTACGCGAGCTTATTCGTTCACTTTCATCAGTCGGTGGTGGATAATTGAAATAATAACTAAATTTGCCATTATGCAAAATACATGGCCAAATTAGAGTTAATTTTATTTTGTCGGTACTGAACGAGGGTACATGAATTTTAATGGAGAATGCCAATGGAAATAGTAAAACTCGAATTCAGACATTATCGAAATAATTTAGAAAATGCGCGCTTCTAACAGTTTTAACAGTACAGTGCAATTTTTTGAAAGCGGACCACAGAGTTTTACATATTAAATTTTTAAATTTATGTTAGGCCCTATTCTAGTAGAAATGTAGAGATAAATCTGGACATAGCTAAATTTCAGAGGTTTAAGATTATGTTAATAAAACATATTTACATGTATTTTTCTTATTGCATACATCGTTTAAGCAAAGTCATTACAAACCCAAAAAAAATTATTTTTAAGAAAATTACTAGGATAATTTATCTAAAAAAAATGGTTCTTCTCGGTATAATTTATTACAATTTAGAAAGCAGCCATGTAACGTCAGGAGTTAAGCTAAAATAAGTTTCAATCTACTTGATAACGTAAGGCTTAACCTAGGAATGATACATACAAACTTATATCAATCAGCAACTTCTAAGATAGACTGAAAGCAGTGAGCGTTTCTCATACAATTGTACCTATATCAATTGATTTATCAAACTAATTTGTTATTATTTGGAATATTGTGTGCTAAAGAGGGGCAAAGACTTAAAGTTGGATAGATTTGTCTTGCAACACAATTAAAATCCACATTTACTAACGTCACATACTCTATTTGATTTATTTTTTCCTCTTCGCAACATATCATCTCAAGCCAAAGGTGTGCGTTTAGACAAGTAGACTGTGGAGAGCCGCCTTATTTGCCGAGGCAGTTACTGTTGTTTGTGTTACTGTTGTTTTCTCTCTTACAGTGTAATTTCTATATCCTTTTTTTATATTAAACAATGAAATCTGTTAAAAAACCTTATTTTTCACCTGCCCAGAATAGCCCATGTTGGGAGAAAGTACATACCTAGTGCAAAGTTAATCAAAAATTTGCCATAAATACATTAATTATAATATTATATCATTAAAGGCCAGTATCGTCAAATTCAAGTCAGCATATTTTGCAGTACGTTTATTTTTATGTTACTTACTTATGTAACTAACTAACGAAATTTTAAAGACGAATTAGCTGCCATCCATCATACAAGCATCAAATTTCTGCAGATTATCGGATTATCTTTTCCAGATTCTACATCTAAAAATATGGAAACAAGTTTATATGAAAATGAACCTTCAAACGCTTCTTTTTCGAGATTCAGGGTGTTTAATATTTTCTTTTTTAAATGTTTTTTTTAATTTGTCGAACATGCATTAAGATATTGACATGAATTTTGGTACACGTCAGTACCTATGTAATCACAGGGCACCTTTAAGTGTAAAAATTTATTTTCTAAAGTACTTGCATTACTGGCGTGCGTGCTGGTAAGTCTTTATTTTTAGCGAAAAAAATGGTAGACCACTGATTTTTTTGCAAAATTGATACTGTTCTCTTGAAGCCCAAATAATTCTGCGTGAAATGTGTTCTCTTGAACGTTTTCGCTCTGTTCGAGATAAAAATTAATTTATATCTTACAATAAAAACAAATAATGAAAGTTAATTTTTGTTTACATATTTTTTGATTTAAGTTTATAGTAGATGCTGGAAATGACTTCTTTATGGTTCAATAGAATAAATAGAAATTTAAAAAAAACATTCAAAAACGAAAATATTAGACATCCTGTATCTCGAAAAAGAAGTTTTTGAGGATCCATGTTTGGGTATATAAACTTATTTTCATATGTGTAGATGTAAAATTTTCCCTTAAAATTTCTTAACATCTTTTTGTAACACACTGTATACTATTATATGAATGTACACGCTTTTTGATTGATGCGGTATATGCTACCGATTAATAATTATTATCGAAGTTATTAATATAAAATAAATTTAATTACATTATAAAAGGTAATAAACAGTAAAAAGCTAGTCATTTTATAAAACTAGGGGGTGATAGAATTTTGTCGTTACGTAACTTGGGGGAGGGGGTCAAAAGCTGCGTTACAGATCGTTACAAGGGGCGAGGAGGGGTTTAAAATTACTCAAAATTAGCGTTACGTAATTTATGAATAATAGAGAAGCACCAAACCGAGTTAGTCGACTTGATAATAAATGCAAACCGATTACAAACCGGGTTGAATACCGGTTTGGCAAATTGGTTTCCAAACCGGTTTGTTAAACCGGTTTCCAAATCAGTTCGGCAAACCGGTTTCCGATTGATTCTCGTCGTTTAAATTCCGTAACCCAGTTTTTATTAGTGAAGGACACTGATCTCCTAAGGTTTCTATCATATCAGCAAAAATTTCTTTGCTCGATAACCATAGCAACCATATTCAATATTGCCCACTAGAAACTTTCCAGGCTAATTTATTTGTTCAACCCAAGTTGTTAAATCTTTAGACTAAAATAATTTACTTCAGTCTCATAGTTTGACGCGTAATATGACAAAAAGCGCCCCCTCTTTGACCGAACCTTTTCTTCGACAAATACATAAAACCAAAATGAATACATTTCCCAGCAATTGCTCTGCGAGTATTGCAAATCCTTTTTTATTGTGCAGCATTAAATAGCAGTAAAAAAGAAAATTACGATACCAAAAAAAGGCTTAGCTTTAGCGACACAAAAATTTTTTTTCTATAAAATAAAACTTTTCTACTTTTAGAAAGGAAAACACGTATTATAAATAAAATAAAACCTTTGGAAAGGCAGAAAGCGAAAAACGTCTCTTTGAAAAGGTAACTCGGTCCGACTTTAGACATATCTCCAGGGACCTAAAACAGATAAAAGTTACCTTTATATCTAACATTACTTATATATTATTAAATTTGCTATAGATGGATACAAGTTAAGTGTTTTCCGACTTTTCCTAGAGAAAGAAAAGTTATATATCAAAGAAAAACGAGAACAGTAAGTAGAATGGACTCGGCAACATAAAATAATTATAAATTTACCCTCCACACGCACAATAGCATTAATAAGAACTGACTATTGTTCTTTAAAGAAAAACGAGAACAAGACAGTCGTTAACACAACGTTAATTTCTAATATAAGGATATACGCTGCACTATCCGACAGAAGCTAACCAATGTTTTCACTAATATGTGTATCGGAAAAAAGTGTACTGATACTTTCTACTGCAGCGGTGGGTTATTGTATCGCTACTGGCTTTAGAAAGAAATGTACTCGCAATCCCATATGATTGTTCAGACTGAATTGGATTTAAAGGTCCAACTATAATATTGGCAACGTATCGTCCTTTGATATTGGTAGTTTCGTCGATACTGAACCATAACTTCTTTCCTGTAAGATTTTCTTTTATTCTGTTCATAGTTTTGCAGAACATTTTGTCAATATATGTCTTGCGAAGTGTTGATGCATCTGGTACTGTGTGAGTGCAGTATTTTTCTAAAAATATCTTCACAAAGGGATTATTTATTTTATGAAATGGGATATTTAATTAGCTGCAACAAAGGCTTCACACAAATCTATGTAGAATTATTTTTGCGTTACATCCTGTTGCCTTGGTTTGGATGGTCCAGGAAGAGATTTATCTTCATCTTTTCTAAATGCTGTGGACCGGTTTCATGGCGCTCTATGTTACACTTTGTGCACAGAAACTCAGAGTTACATACTGAACACCATATGCCTTGTTCACTTTCAAATAATATATTAGAATATGGAATATGCCACTCTAATTTTATTTTTTTACTTGTACTCATGCTAATCACTTTTAAATCACAATTTACAACGCAACTGCTTTGATAGCGCCTATAGCTTGTCTGTACTGCGTAATGCACAGAAAAAGGCAATTCCTTCTTATAAGGCATGGTAGGTAGTTTGCATACAATAAAAGAAAATAGTTGATAACGACCAAGTTCAAAGAATTCTGCAATGTTATTTGAACGGCAATTGAGCATTTATTGGCCTTCCATGTGAAATGATTTTAAAAAATTTTACCTCTCTAAATTTCGACCTTCGTTTTCTTTCATCGCAAAATCTTTCTACCTTCGTATACCTAGGGCTGTTGCGACTACCTAGGTAGGTTTACAGGTATTTACGTTACGAGTGTTTAATGGAATATTGCCATGTCAAGGCCTTAATTCATTACACAACACAAGACAAACAATTTTAATAATAATTGTCACTATAATATATTGTTGAGAATGCACGCCCGTGTCTGTCGAATTTATATTTCAGTGGAAAATTTTAAATACTGATCTCTAAATCAAGCACTCCTTGACAACGTACTGGCATGCTTTTCACAAGCTTTTCAGCATAGTCACTGAGTAAATACTTCCATATCTGATGAATGTGGCGACTTAAATGCTTCAGAGTTAATACACGTTTTACACTAAGCTTTCGCTTTATAGCAGCCCAAACATTCTCAATAGGATTCATGTCTGGGGACTGGGAACGAATGTCATTATCGCGTTTCCTAGTTGTGCATAAGACACTCCGGTGTTTTGGATCATTATCTTGTAGTACACAGGAAGCAGTATTATCTCCATACTATTTTTTGGCTGATTTTAGCAGATTATTAACATTTTCTGGGCATTCAAATCTATCGCAGAACAAGTATAGACATCTGAAACCACAAAAACTGAATCAACCTCCAGACGTGAATCTTAACTGAATTTTTAACGGTAAGCTGAACGAAAGGATTTCCTTTGATTTTCCAAGCTTTCTTCTTAAAAAACGAAGCTCAAAATGACCCTTCATCGGAAACAATTATGTTGTTCCAGTTGCGATCAATCGTGTCTCGTACCCAAGTCAGTCGCTTTATTAAAATATTTGCTTTGTCCACTGCTAATATTTAAATACCTCACAAAATAATATAAATTCCTTAAATTATCGTGTTTAAACATGTTTTAAATATATACCTTTCCACCATCAGCACATTGTGCTAATCGAAAACAGTAGTTAACATAATATTAAACAAAATAAATATTTAACTCTAATTTTCCATTAATTTTAATTATATTTAAATTAGCAGCAGTAGTATAATGCGGTTGCTATATTTTATCACAATTAAATATACCTATGTTTAATTTTAACCATAGCTAATGTTTTATTAGTATGTAATTGTAGAATTTTTGCACAGGTTTGCCCCAAAATACCTCTACTATAATTAATTATATACTCGCCGTTTGTTAAAAAAAAATCAAAAACCACCATCATTTAGTAGGGATTATTGTTTTTTATTTCATACAGTGTTTAAGCAAGTTACTACAAACCCAAAAATGTTTTTTTTAAAGAAAATTACTAGGACTATTTCCTTCAAAAAATATTAACCAGTGAAAATGATGCATTTGGCAATTTTGAATCAATAGGAAATGAATTACAGCGATAATTTGTACTAGTGCAAATTATCGGTATTTGCTGTTTATCGTGGGTCTTATTTTGAGAAAATTAAGGGTACAATAAATCCTACAATTAAGCAAACATTTAAAGTAAAAGACCTTTATTAGGTAACTACAATTTATTTATTAAAGATCAGAAAATTTACTATTAACAAATTTAATTTTAGGGGTTGCTTCTGCGAATTTGTCGTTATCATTGGCACCTTTCTTGACAACAATATATTGTTCTTTAGAAGTAAATACTGATGAACAGGTTGCAATGGGATCCTGGTGTGATGAAAATCCATAGCGCATTTTTTCTAGGATTAATTGGTGATGTTCGGGGTTTACCTCCAAGTGCGGCTTTAGAGAACTGATCTTTGAATGGTCCGTAATTTTTGTGATTTGATGCTCTCCGACACCAGATTTTGCCAAAGCGGATACTGCACTGCAATGGTTGGAGTGATTGGTGATTTTGACTTTTTTGTGTCCATTCCTACAGCTTGCGTAGCAAGTTCTGTCCAGTGAGATATTTCGTTGCGTCCAATGGGACAGTTTTTAAAAAATCCCACGGAGGAATATTTATTCCATAAAGGGTTGATTGTTAGGAACAAATGGTCTGTTTTTACATTTTTGCCTCAATTTTCCATAAGCATTCTAAAGAATCTGAAACAATAGTTCATGTTTTAAGTTAAACGTTTAAAAAATAGCAATATTTTATAAATACCTCACAGGGCATCGCTTCGGATTTCAGGTATTCTTAATCAACAAATCAACTATTTGTTATCTGCCAATGACTGTCCCCTTGATTTGTTTTTCCAAATACTAGGTTGTGGATGGGACGCCCCAAATATTCGCCGGTGTTGCTTTTTTCTTCCTTAAACAAAGTAGGTAATTAAGCAGTTACCTGCCTTGCCTCCACGCCATGTCAGTTCGTACGAAGCTATAAAGAAAAACATATTTTGTAGACCTTCAGGTGTGTTTTCATCAAATAAATTGACTATTTTTTCATGTTCCGCTTGGGGAAAAGTGCACTTAGTTTTCGGGAATACGCTGGAGCTGCTTTCTTTTGGCATCTTGGGCTTTTCGGGCACATTCAAATTCGACGTCTTTAAATGGGTCAAATAAAATATTAAATTCTTCATAGTATTTTACCTGGAGCATTTTGGCTATGGTATTACAAAGAGTCTTACAGGCTTCTCTGTAACCCGTTCCGTCTATTTTTATTTAATATTAAATCCAAAATATTTCATAATTGAAGCTAATTGTGCGATAAAAGTATTTTTCTCTAAAACGTACCCCTTTTCTTTACTGAATATTTCAAACTGCTTCCAGCACGATACCTTGGATTACTCGTATTTTTGGGTTCTAAATTTTTTAAAATCTTGACACAAATGAAACTGACGTGCTAATAATAAAAAACAATGTCATAAGTAACCCAGTACATTTATTTTGCAAAACCGACTTGTATTAACTTGATTTTGACACTAAAAATCAAGAAAATATCAAATGTCTGCATGATAATAAAATATTATATTGTTATATTTTTTAAGAAATAGTCAGCCTAATACCCCTCTTGCATTAGCAAATTGCCTAATTTTTTTAAAAGCACGAGAGCGCATATGTGCTCGAGTAATTTGCCATGCCCTCGGGATATTACCTATGATACTTTAACTAAAAAACTTACTCTTCGGTATAATTTATTACAATTTACAAGTCATTTGCTTGTACCTACAGAGACGTCTGATATTATCTAATGCACGCGTAGCTTGAGGTCGCTAGTAATTAAATTCGATTCTCTTTGAATCAAAATGGACTAATTTTTTAAAGTTGGAAACTAGTTCATTTTTCGCGCATTATACAATGTTTTACTACTGCAAGATAGTTTTCAGTTATTGACTTTGAAGTAGTTTAATTGGGAACCCATCTTCCCTATTAATGAAGAAAGAACTACTTTCCTCTGTAGTGTGAAAAGTGACGTTACCCTTGTATAGTAAACTGTAACACTCAACTTGTATTCGAGTGTAAAACGGTTAACGTGCAGGATCTCTTCGCACATTGGAGATAATAGCTATTTACCTAACTAACAAGTGCGGAAAGTGATTGTTTTCCGCATGCGACTGCAGTTGACCGAACGACGACGCAAAGCGGAGTTCGGTCAGCTTTCGCTTTGTCTAGTTTTGGTATTTGTTTATATTTTATTTTAGTATAAACATCCAAGTGAAAATAGAATTCAAAATTCAAGCATTATTTTCATTTCCCGTAAATTTCAATTTACCCGAGCATAGAAATTCCCCAAAATCTTATTTAATATTCATTCCTGCTGCAATGAAAATAAAATTTGACAAGTCTGACCGTCAGAATTAGAAAGGGTCGCTGTCGGTCAATTAGCCAGAGCAAAAACACCAGGACGAAACGTAAAGCGGTAACAAAAACAATTTTGGGATGTTTGGGTAACGAAGGGGATTTTTTGAGGACGGGAAGGTACGAATCTGATATTTTTTAGAAGATGTTAATAGTTTATTTTAAGAAAAATGTTATTCGGTGAGCTTATGGGGGTCATATTATGATTATATAATGTGAAAAGGTTTCTTCTTGGAAACCTGTCACGAATAGGCCATATTATGCATGTAATCTCAATAAACTTGAAATATTTTTTTGTATTCTCTAAATCACATGGGTGAAACTTGAATTGAATAAGTGGAAACACGACCGTTACACCATTAGTATGCCATCGTAAAAATAGGTGGCACTGTAGGATAATTCTTCTGCAACCATCATTTCACTCGTTCGACAGCTGACATGTAGGGTAAAAGTTTGTCAAATTTCGCCGCGATCTGTGACAGGTCGATCCAATAATTATTTTTTACCTAGTATAGTTTTAAACAATTTCATTCCCTATTTTTGTATTCTTTGAATTCATTTGTAATGTCGAAACTGTTGCACATTTTAGGATGGCTTTAAGTGAAGTGAAGTGAAAGTGTGTGTTTTGTTTTAATAATAAAATGTGTTTAAAGAACAATCGTAAAAGAGGCAATTTTTTGCCTATCACGGTATCAAACGTGAAAGGTCATAATATTATTTATAATGGATTTTGACCTGCTGAACAACGTCATGTGATTAGAATTTACTTGATACTAAAGAAAAAGATTTTCCCGGAGCATCCGGTAATTCTAATTATTGCTCCCTCATGTTCAACAGGTCACAAGAAATATAAATTTTGGCACGACACAAAAGAACCTTTTTTAACATTGTTCTTTTTGGTTGTTCTTTAAGAATTCTGCTTTTGTTTAAACAATATATTTAATATCTGTTTTAAATAATGCTGGGTTGCAGTGCAGGCAGAGAAATTACTTAGCCTCGACTCAATGTTGTCGGTTAATTTTTTTAATTTTCCTTCCATGCACTCCCTAATTTTTTTATAAATCCTGGTAGACGATGTTTTTAATGCCGGTTTTACATTTGTGTAGTTATCCATTCCTTGATGAATTTCAGCATGCCAACATGAATTCGTATAAAAATGGGGATTATCTGGAGTTAACGGTATTTAGTAAATATAATCTCAACTTTATGAAAATTTACACATTTAGGTGCATGGAAAACTACTCATATATAAGAGGAACTTGGACTATTTTTTTAATAACAATGTGATATCAATAACTTTTGGTAAATAAAGCCGACATGCAACTTTGTAGTTTTATTATAAAAAACGTGCTGGAGCGACATCTGAGAATACGATGGCATACTAATTTATTGATTTTTATTTAAATTTCGTGCTTCTTCATTTTAGGAGTTAACATTTCTAATCTCTTATAAAATTAGTAAAACGGAACACTTATAGAATCACTTCGGTGTCCGTCCGTGGTGGTCAGCAGTCCACAACAATTTTGTTCCTGGATTCTGCTTGCCTAATTCTGATAAAAAAATAAAGGCAATTATTTTGTGTTAAAGAGGTTGTGAATTGTGGTTATTAGTGGTATCTCAAATACTTTCCGGCAATTTTGGTAATTATATTTATGTTAGGTACTAGTTACAACTCTAAATTCGATGTTACTTGAGTCATATAATAAATTGATACCAGACTTATTATTATTGTTATTATCTTGTTCAGAAAGGGCACCGGCAAATTCCCTACAATAATATTTTAGGGTAATATTCGCGGAAACTTGCTTTAGATTAGAAGCTACAGAAGATTCAGTTGATTGCAGAAGATGTGTATGTCATATATTGTAAAATTATGAAAAGCATTTAAAAGCCAAGCGTTTCATATAGCACTAAATTGTGTTTTTTTTAAATCCAACATCCAAAATAAATATTTATTGGACTTAACATTTTAATATCTATTTTAACTGTTCACAAAAATTCCAAAGCCGTCAACGTAACCGAGAATTTATTTAAATTAACAACAGTAAATATTCGCCTGTTGACAGTATAAACAACAGCGACTCTATTGCAAAATAAAATATTGTTCATAATTTTTAGTTTTATGGTGAAAATAATTTTAAATTAACCGTTTTCTATAGCCATTTGTTTACTTTGTTTAAAGGTTTGTTTTGTTTGTAAAAGTACGGGTAAATATTTTACGAATGCGCCAATAGGCTTAAAATTTGATTAAAATTTCATAGCAACAGTGAAAAAAACTTTGCTGTTAATGAATTATAGGTCCTAAATACACTTCTGCAACAATAGTATTACAGTACACACATCATGTGAACTATCCAGTAATGTGAACTCGAACTAGTAGAAGTACTAGACAATTCTAGCGACAAAATAAATACAAAATAATTAAAAAGGCGCGGAACAAAAAAAAGAAGCAAACAAAGCTAACAGATTTTTTTAATATAAAGCAGTTAAATATGAACATTACGTATTTTTTTCTGAAATAAATACCTATTCTTAGCCATAATTTGTCTGACTTCGCATGTCTATCGAATAGTGTGAACATCTCAATAGCTTGAATAGGTTTGGTTTTTATTAGTTCACATTATCGATTGGCTACTGTATTCGCTATTGATAGATATACAGGGTATTGCAACATTCAGTCAACCAACTCAATTTTACAATATATGTTTAGGGCAAAAATAAATAAAACATTTTAATTAACACAGATCTCAGCTGGCACATCACTTGAATACCCACATCAGCTAAAAAGCTTGGATTTCTTTTTCGAGCCACAAATTACTTTTCCCCTTCCTACACACTCTCTATGTTTCCCAAATTAGACCTAACCTCAGTGGTGGCTGCTGATATTTCAAAGTTGTATATCTCTGTTCCTACTTACAGGACCCGTGCCAAATGTAGAAGTTTTAATAGGAGCCCACTGAGAATGTTTTGGTAACGAAAAAAACATTTTGTAATTTGCGAAAAAAAGTTCAAATTTGCTGAGCCCCCCTGAATAAAAAATAAACAAGTTTGGGTATTCTCTTTATTATTGTTTCTAAACAAATTTTAGATCATTTTGTCGCAAATTTTTAAATTTTAAGGGAAAAAAATATGTTCGTAGAAAGTTATAGGCATTTTTTGTTGTTTTAAAATGTATTTTAGGTTTAAAAAAATTCAAATGACTGTAAGTAGGAACAGAGATATACAGCTTTGAAATTTCGCCAGCCGCCACTGCCTAACCTACCTACAGTTGCCACATCTGGGGAGCGGCATAACCTTCGTCACTTAACATCCATGATTCTATCCACAAGAGACCCATTCGAGTCATCAATGTCCTCACAAGAAATCTCTCTTCTCTCGCTCATCGCCGCGCTTTTGGGGATTTATTTCTTTTCTACCGATATTTCCACGGACTTTGCTCTCAAGAACTAGTCGCTATAATTCCCCCCTTGACTGTTCCTAACAGAACAACAAGAGGCGTGTTACGTATGCATCCCTTTCCTATCCAGCTACAAAAGCCTAGAACAGATCACTTCTCTCGCTCATTCAGACCTAGGGTATCAAGATTATGGAACAAATTGCCTGCAGATGTTTTCTCTTCCCCTCCTCTAATCCTATATATCCCGTGTCACTAGATTATATTTCCCTTCTCTTCAGACGCCCACGGTACGTTAGTACTTAGGCTTGAAGTCTACTGTCTGGGATAAAAAATATGCCTCAAATATAAGTAGAAATACCATCCACAACTTTATCAACGCCTACTTCCCATATTAATATGCAGTTTATTTGCATGGTATTTTGTTTTATAAAGGTGAATATTTTTCAAAAGTCGAACTGACAGCTGATGCGTTTTCCTCTTCAAAAAAAACTCATAATATGGCACAGCATTTCGCTTTAGCGGTTTTTATTTTTGCAGGAATTAAAGTGCATTTTTGTCAAAACGGTACAAATATTACGAATTTTAAAATTGAATAGTATTTTCAGTTCTGGAAACTGCTGCCTGGCGCATAACAGCCAAACCTGATAAATATTGCATAAAAGTAAAAAAGCTTATTACACCCTAACAACTTCAGAGTATTTGACTCCCGGGAGTTCTGCCTGTGATATATTTCTAACCCTAACTTTATAAATATTGATTAAAACGCTCTAAAATTTATGGAAGAAAATGCTTTATTGCAGTTTTGGGGATGGTACAGTCGTTTTAACTAGGGAAGATTTTAATAGTCATAAAAATTCTTTTAGTTTCGTAATCAGAAGATTATAGTCTTAAATATCGTACTAAATTTAAGGCTTTTCCTTATTTCCTGCTGAAGCTTTAAACAATAAGTTAAGTTTCAAGCACTAAAAGTAAAATATTGGGATCAATTTTATTTAAATATTGAATACCTGTTTTACCAAACCAAGCAAGATTAGCTTTTCTGATAAAATGAAAAAAAGGTTTTTCTTCTTCTCCAACACCCTGTATCAAACTTACAATAAATTTCGAACGAACAATGGCAATAAAGAAAATATAACATCACCTCGCTTTATTCGGATATTTTAATTTTAAAAAATTAAACTTTAACTTTGGAAGTTTGATGGCAGTTTCTGCCGTAAAAGTTAGAGTTTAACATTAAAAGTACCTGGTATAGTTTTAACGGCTTCTAAACGATGAAAGCGAGTTGTAAAAGTCTGCAGTTTGTTAATTTTCTCTAATTATAACGGGAAATATTATAAATTTCTTTGAGAAAATACACCAGTGCCGTAGTCTATTAATAAAATTATTATTATTCCGTGAAAAATCAGCAGCTAAAAAGCTTGATTTTTTCTTTCGAGCCAGAAAATACTTCTCGCCTTCCAACTCTCTCTCTATGTTTCCAAATAAGACCTAACCTAGAGTACTATTCCCACATATGGGGAGCGGCATCACCCTTGACACCTAACATCCTTAATTCGACTCAGTAATGCCCCAGCCCTAACAATAAACTTCCTTCTCTCGCTTATCGCCTCGGTGGAGATTTATCCCTTTTCTACCAATACTTTCACGGATTTTGCTTTGAAGGACTAGCCGCTATAATTGCCCCCTTGGTTGTATAACAAGAGGCGCGTTACATATGAATCCTTTTACTGTTCAGCTATAAAAGCCTAAAACTTCCCACTTTTCTCGCTCAATCATACCTATGGTCTCCAAATTATGGAACAAATTACCTGCAGATGTTTTCCCTTCCCCTTCCAGCCTCCAATGTTTTAAATCCCGTGCCAATAGATTACATTTACCTTCTCTTCAGACGCCAACGGTACGTTAGTACTTAGGCTTGAAGTCTCCATTGGCTGTCTCAGATAGGAAAAAACATAATAGTTGTTTAAATATAAAGAAGGTTCTAACTAATATTTAAAGTGTCGAAACGATTGCCTCCTCTGCGTCTATGGACTATGTTTTCATAAAGCTTTGCTTAGGTTTTTTACTTTAAAAACTTTTAATGCTGCAAGTCTTAGGACGGCATAATTAAATCCGGTATAATCAAAAGTTCAAAGTACAATAAACCCAAGTTTTAAGTTTTTTTGTTGTCGTTATTTGAAAGTTATTGCTTTTCTTTGCCATCAACAGGTCTTCCTAAGGAAAATATCCATGGACTTAACAATGGACTTTTCTTAGAACGAAAGCTTTTAATAATAGACTACAGGGGTTTTATAATATAAAGGATAGAAACTTGCTTAAACATCAATATAAAAAATAGAAAAAGAAATCTCTACAAACAACTTTTAGAACATATATTTTGAAAAATAATTTCGAAAATCAATTTTTTTTGACATCGGTATTTTTAGCTCATTTTGATAATAATAAATAATTATAATTAGTAGATTTTTGTCTTAGGTTTGTTATTGTTTTTGTATCTGATTAGAAAGTATTTCTAAAATGGGCACTAACGGTTTTATAGGATTTGTATTGACCTAACGAGAGGCAGGGAGTATGGAGTTGTGCGAGGGAGAAAGCAGTACCAGAAGAGCATGTAAGGAATGTCCAGGACACGTAGACTTCAAGCTTAAGTACCAACGTACCGTGAGCATCTGAAAAGAAATAAAATGTAATCTATTGACACGGGATTTAAAGGATTGGAGATTGGGAGGAGAAGAGAAAACATCTGCAGCCAATTTGTTCAGGTTGGGTTGGGTTGGGAGACCCTAGGTATGAATGAGCGTGAGAAATGGGATGTTCTAGGCTTTTGTAGCTGGCCTGTAAAGAGATGCATACGTAACGCGCCTCTTGTTTTTCTGTTAGGAACACTCAAGGGAGGGAATGATACCGGCCAGTTCTCCTGAGCAAAATTCATGGAAATATCGGTAGAAAAGAGACGGGCCCCCAACAGTGCGGCGATGAGCGAGAGAATGGAGTTTTCTTGTGAGGACTGGGTCATTGATGAGTCGATTGACTCTCTTTTGGATACAATCAAGGATATTAAGTGTCATCCTTCGATTGGTGTGCCGGCTAAACTTACTTTGCTCAAGAAAAACCTAAAATACCTACACTGGCACTGGAGATATACATATAAAAAAATTGCCAAATTTTTGGAAGCCACCCTTAATGTCTTTAAGCTTCACTGTCAAGCCGAAATTACTCATTATAATTTTAGCAAGTTATTTTATGTTGGATCTAATTGAGTTATTTGGTTATGCCCCTCTGATTTATTTACTTTTATTTTCTGGGAGCAGAAGTGGAAAATAATAAAAGAAAATAAATATTGACAGTAGCTGACAATTTTCGACAAACGTTAACATTGCTTGTTAACAAAAACAATATTGGTAGAGTTGAACTTCCCATCTGCAAGAAAGAAAAAGATTAAAACATTTTATTTACTTCAATTCACCTATTCAATTTTAATTTTTTTACGGCCATTGCTGCTCGGGGATGGGAACTAACTACTAGTCTTAGTTTGATGTAAAACCCTACTTAAATAGCAACAGATCCATGGGCGCCCATAGAGTAAATTTCAGGGGGGGGGGGTCAACTACCGAAAACCGTATGTTACAAAATTACGAAGTTGCGCAGTTTTTAAAAAAGCACCGTGGAACCTGATCCCAGGGGGGCAACTGCCCCTCCCTATGGGCGCCTATGAATAGATCCCTTAAAAATTTTATTTTGCACAGCATATCATAGATATTTTGGTTTTTATCTTAAAATTACAAAAGTCTTATAAATAATATTGGAAGCTGCTCCCCTGCAAAATGTTTTTTTTTCATTTTTATTAGATTTATAATTAGCTTTGTGACACCTACCTGGAACAAGTCTTTCGACCTTCTTACCGTCTTCCTCCCAAACTATGTATCTGGATCGGTAGCTTCCTCTCTGATCGGGGCACATCTATCGTGGTGGACGCTCACTCATCTAACATCCATCCTGTCAATGCTGGCGTACTCCAAGGCTCAGTCCTGGCACCAACCCTATTTCTTCTTCACATTAATGACCTGCTGCTCTCTTCAACTACCAATCCCATCCACAGTTATGCAGACGACAGAACTTCACAGAACGAATAGCTCGAACATTTTTAACCATAACTTATAATAATTACACAACATTCTGATACCATCATTTTTTTGTTCGAATTTTTCAACCTTCTATTACCTATATCTTTTGAACAGATGTAGATAGCGAGGCATTTTTGTTTGATTTGTAGATAATTGCATTACCATTAAAATGTAACCAATGTAACCATTTAAGAGATAGGTACCTACCAAAAAGTGACGAAAAACTCATTTTTTCATCTTTTTCCTGGATAATCAACGCCATTTAAACATAATAAATATTTTTACTAAGAAGATATTGTTTCCAGGACTTGAAAGAAGATTATATGCCTTAAAGAATTATGATACTACTCTTTTTCAAAAAATAAAGCCGCTTAACCTAAAAAAAATTGGTAAAATCAAATTTTCTTTTCAAACTATTGATCTCGGATTTTCATTTTGGGCTTAAATTACTTAAGCCACACCACTTTAACACAATCTAAAAAAACAATGGCATAGTGGGAAGACCTTTGAGTTAAACTTAGTCGAGGCACATCGTGAACTATCGTAGTTATACGTTTACAAATCAAAAACGTAAACCAATAATCCCATTACCTCATTACCAAACCCATCTAATTTCGGCACTACATATATATTCCTATTAGCGTAAGTCTATAATATAAAGGATTTCCCATGCCGGAACCTCGTTGGGTAATTGATATATCAGAAACCTGCATTATCTCTTAATTGTCTCAATATGCTTAATTGGTTCTTGATACTGTTAATTGTGGCATATGGGCTCTTAGTATAATTTCTATTGTAACGGTTGGAATATCAAATATTTTGAATTTATTGGGAATTGTTTACCCGCACTTTCGCTAGCGTGTTCATAATATGTTCGCATTGTAAACTTCTTAATTCGGTTAGCTAGTTAACTCGCAACGAGAAAGAAAATGTTATCTATAGGGATTTAAAAGAGTGGAGGTTGAGAGGGAAAGGGAAAACATCTGCAGACAATCTGTTACATAATCTGGAGACACTAGGTATGAATGAGCGAGAGAAGTTCTAGGCTTTTGTTCGATAGCAATCGAAATGGTTTTATTTGTGACCGCTTATACGAGGTCCAGGCAAGAGTATTTAAAATAACTTTAATAAAAAAAAAATTGAACAACATTAAACGTGATGTATTACTAAACATAAAGTACAACAAATTGGTGTATTAAGTACTGTATACACAACTATAAATAAATGCAGAGTAATCGTGTTAATTAAAATCTACCAGTAAGTAATTCCTTGAAAAAATGAAAGGAACATAACTTCATTGTTCTTAGAATAATATGCCAATACAAAAACAAAAACCTTTGTGTGGGGAATAATACCTTAGAAAATTCCACACCTATAATTTTAAACCAATCAAAATACGTTATTTTGACAGATCACCATAGCAACGGAGGTATTTTAGTGAAAACTTTTTTCTCCTGGGATACCCAACAGCGAATTATACTGGAAATTTTTTGACGTTTACAATAACTGACCATTTTTGACAAACTGGTTTTTATTTTTTCACATAATATTTAGTTTTGATACATTTTAATTACAAAGCTAAGATGTTTTCTATATTCTTCGGACACCTCCTCTCTTCTTAATGGCGAAAATGCAGGACTATGAATATTTTCAATTAAGTGTCTAGTCTAATAAAATATATATAATATTTAGAAACTAATTTATTCACCTTTTTCCCCTTCAACACTTTGAATTTTGCGTAGTTTAGATGCAAATATTCGTGAACAATTCGGAACAAATTTTCTTTCTTGAAATTGGAGCCACAATCCTCTATTAATGCAAGTAAATAAGTCATGGTACGATGATTGATCATTACATCAGACAATTTCACGCATATTTTGCATATAGTATAATTTTCAAATCTATTCATTTTTTAAACAATGAATTTTGTTGGTTTTACTGGCTGTGCAATATTCTTTATTGCAACAAAACGCGAATTTTTTTAATGTTTTGAAATGTCAAAATACAATGATCACGGCCTCCTATGATTGATGCTTGCTGACACTGATTATGAATTCTATACCAAAAGCGCGCATAACGCACGTTAATAAAAACGCAAAAAAAACAATTTTCTACCACTTGTAGTTACTCAAAACATATGTAAAATTGAAAAATATACTATTTTCTATCTTGAAATAGTATTCCCATTCAACTACAATAAGAAGTTACCAATTTGAAGGCCTATATAAATGCTGCCAAAGCTATAACGCGCTTGTGAATCTGTTCATGCAGCTTCCCGAAAAACCTCTAAAATTATAATTTTCTACCACTTGTAGTAAGCTCAAGTAACTATAAAATGAAAGAATATTATTTTTTTTGTTCCTAAGTGGCACTTTTGAACTACTACAATCAGTAGAAATCAACAGTTTATAAAAAATAAAGAAAAATAAATTTTAAAAATATTTGATTTTCAACCACAATTCGGTGTGGAATTTTCTTACCGAATACCACTCGAGGTCAAATTAAAATCCGGAAAATTTTTTCTCGCTCATGAATATTTTTAGAAAATTTCCCTCGTCTGCGACTCGGGAAATTTTCAAAATATTCATGAGCTCGAAAAAATTTTCGGAAATAATTTGACCTCTAGTGGTATTACTAGTGAAAATAGAAAATGTGAATATGTATTTGTTTTTATAATTGTAGCATTAATCAAAAACCTATGTGTCTGTCTCCTTTTTTATATTATTTTAGAAATTCTATAAAAAAATATCAATAAAAAAGACAACGAAATGATTTAGTATTTTTTTCTTGCTTCTTTTTAATTATTATTATAGAAAATGCAACAATGTGGACGTCTGCCTTATATACATAAATGTATTGTCTGTATAGGGCTCCTAATACAATATATCAGTGGCAGACACGATAATATAAATTATGACAGGTTCTCTTTTTTGAATTTCTAAATTCATTTGTACAAAAAATCAGCGCCATCGCTTAGCTCTATCTTTTTCTAACTCACCTCTCTAACTAATACCACTTTCCTCTTTCTCGCCCTGACTGTCGTCCAATTCTCGTGACCTACTTTGATTTTAAAAACTTTCAAGGATCAAAAATCAGCCTGCTAGACAACCATCTGTCTTTTTTAACTAACCCTTATTAAAGGTATAAAATAAAAAACACGATATTAGCGACCATTTGATGTTACTCGCCCTAATACCCATTCATTAAAGTCCTCCTGAAACCTATTGGCCTAAATACTGGCTTGCATGATCAAAGTTAGTAAACATTTGAGCTTTCGGCACTCTTTTTTATAAGCAATTACCTAATACTTACTTTCAGCTCTAATCGGTTTATTTATTAAATCACGAAAAGCCCCCACATTTTTCCTTAGATTGCTTATGGAGTCTTAATGATATTTTTTATATAGAAGTAATTACTTGAAATTGGCCGTTATCAGATAAAGCGTTTTTATTTTCTTAATTAGGATGGCTATAAAATGTATATACGGGTCATCACGACCACATAACATCTAAAAATATGACTGTAACTTACAGGCGCGGCCCGTGAGTTTTTTTACAGGTGGGTCAAAATTTTGTGGGCAACTAGTGATATCAACGCAACAAGCAAAATAAACTTTTTTAATTAAGAAAGGTTTTTTAATAATGTGCCAAGAAATTATTTACCTACAAATAAACATTGCAAAAATCATAAAATAGGTACTGCAGAATATTGAACATTACTACTCTTGATGTTTATGACTTGTAGTATCACTTTTTTGTTTATGGCTTTTTTCTATGTGTTTTAATACTCTAAAATAGTAGATTTTAGCGGGTTCCGTTGTGATAGGTTTAGCCTCTCCTCAATAGATGTCGCGCCTTGTACTAAAGCCCAGAATATAAACAACAAAATGCTGAGATATGAGATAGCATGATTATTCGTACAATAAAATTAGGAACGCTGCCGAAACTCCGTTTTCTTTAATAAATGCAATGCTGGCGACTAGACATAGTAATACGATATTTGTCTACGCACGTGCAGGCTGTAAGCTGTAGTAAATATGAGATTGCCAACAATACAACAATTTTAAAAACATTTTATCGAGGAACAACTTGTTGCCAATACACCTTTTAGAGCCGATCTAATTTTTTAAATAACAAAAAATTTTAAAAAAAGTTCTTGCCCTAACACGGATTCGAAACCGGGACCTTCGGATTAACTCGCTGAGACCGTACCGCTGCACTACGCTGGTTATGTCAGAAAACCGGTCCGATATCGTTAAATTTGATGCCTAGCGCTGGCCTGAGAGAAATCATATTTATATTTTATGTTTAACCACTACTAATTAATATTATTAATACGATGCAAATACAATTCGCATATTAGGTACCTAATTAGTTTATCTTTTTGCGAACCTAATGTTTTGAAATAGTATATTTTAGGGGGCGGTTTGAGAGTATTTCCATAGTGGGAGTGGCCAGATATTATGGGTGGGCCGTCGACCAATTGTGTCTCTTTTTAACTTCCTAAAGCGCGAATGTCTGTTTCTCTCTTACTTTTAATGAATTTATATCGTCCATATAAACCTACAAGATCAATTTAAAATATGACCCAGCCCGGAGCAAGCTTGGATATCCTTTGACGATTGCTTGGCTTGATTCTTTCTTGGGGACTTTTCGCATGGAACTTTGAAACAAAAGATTATTTTTTGGTTTTAAAAAATTAAAAAATAAAATATTAGGTAGATCACTAAAAATTTTAGGTGGGTCATTGACCAAATGACCTTATGGACGGGCCGCGCCTGGTAACTTATATCAAACCCAATCAAACACCACGAGAACTTCTATAAGCAACCAGATATACACAAAAATGTAGTTCAGCGGGTGTAAGGAAATAAACAATTAAATTGTTTATAACAATTAATTGCTTGCGCTAGAATTTTTCAATCCTGATAATTTTGGCTCAATCTAGACCTAATTCTCAATGTTCATGGTTTTTTTCAGATTTTTCTGAGCGATCCTTTTGGCGATAAGGGTGGGGGACAGCAATTTTTCCCAAGCGTTTTTCCCTAAAAAAAAATGAATAAAAAAATACATCATATATATTGTTAAATTCATGCTCAAATAAGTTTTCATTTGGCACCGTACACGACGCCCTTTAATTTTTTTTTCCATAACCAATTTACCCCCTAAAACTAACCCCTAGAAATAAAATTCAACTTTTCATACTTCACGTCTATAATTGGGCCACCACACTCTATCTCTGTGCTAAATTTCAAATTTTTACGTCGAATAGTTTCAGAGAAAATCTCCTGCGACAGACACACGGACGTACACCGAAGTGATTCCATAAGTATTCCGTTTCACGGAACACTAAATATTATCATTATCAGCATAAATAATAGTATCATCTGCAAAAAAGTGAAATTTACATATCTTAAAAACATTAGGAAGAAACTACCAGGAAGAAGGAAGCTTTTTTCTTTAGTTAGAATGTCGTCACCTGCAGACCGGTTTCGAACTCGTTGGTTCTCATCAGTACAGGATAGACGAACATACCAACCTTCCGAAAAAGTAATCCCTTAAAGCTACAACTGTCGTACTGCATAAGCAGTGAGACACTGGCAGCGCCATCCATTAGCAGTTTCAAGCATTCAGAGTAGAGTTTACCGTAAGGTAAAATTATCAAACGTATGAATGAAAGTCTACTTGTCAGGGGTACATATAAATATGCAAAAATTGAGAATAAATTCTCTAACCACCTGAAAATTCCTTATACAATAAGGATTTCAACAAATAATGGTAAAACAGCTATTCTCCGGGCTATATGCCCCTCCGAGCGCTGAACTACATACCAAAATTTGCTGTATTTTCTTCTAACACAGTTAGATAAGAAAATACTAATGTTTCAAATGCAAGAAACTACCAGGAAGAAGGAAGCTTTTTTCTTTAGTTAGAATGTCGTCACCTGCAGACCGGTTTCGAACTCGTTGGTTCTCATCAGTACAGGATAGACGAACATACCAACCTTCCGAAAAAGTAATCCCTTAAAGCTACAACTGTCGTACTGCATAAGCAGTGAGACACTGGCAGCGCCATCCATTAGCAGTTTCAAGCATTCAGAGTAGAGTTTACCGTAAGGTAAAATTATCAAACGTATGAATGAAAGTCTACTTTTCAGGGGTACATATAAATATGCAAAAATTGAGAATAAATTCTCTAACCACCTGAAAATTCCTTATACAATAAGGATTTCAACAAATAATGGTAAAACAGCTATTCTCCGGGCTATATGCCCCTCCGAGCGCTGAACTACATACCAAAATGCAGGTGACGACATTCTAACTAAAGAAAAAAGCTTCCTTCTTCCTGGTATTTTCTTGCATTTGAAACATTAGTATTTTCTTATCTAACTGTGTTAGAAGAAAATACAGCAAATTTTGGTATGTAGTTCAGCGCTCGGAGGGGCATATAGCCCGGAGAATAGCTGTTTTACCATTATTTGTTGAAATCCTTATTGTATAAGGAATTTTCAGGTGGTTAGAGAATTTATTCTCAATTTTTGCATATTTATATGTACCCCTGACAAGTAGACTTTCATTCATACGTTTGATAATTTTATCTAATTAGTATTTTCTTATCTAACTGTGTTATAAGAAAATACAGCAAATTTTGGTATGTAGTTCAGCGCTCGGAGGGGCATATAGCCCGGAGAATAGCTGTTTTACCATTATTTGTTGAAATCCTTATTGTATAAGGAATTTTCAGGTGGTTAGAGAATTTATTCTCAATTTTTGCATACATTAGGAAGATCATTGATATACAAAATAAACAAAAATGGATCCAATACACTTCCTTGAGGTACTCTTGCATTAATAAACAATTCAGGAGAAATAATATTTTTACATTTTACAACTTGTAGAAAAGTATAGTATACAATCCGTTTGACAATATCTTTTCACATTCGTTCGACTTGTCGTCGCTGAAAAGACAAAGGAGCGTAACTCCATTTAACGTATTTTAGGAGAAGCGATTGAAAATTAAGCCAGTATTGCATTGGGTACTGAACCTTCTTCTTGTGTTATAATTTACAGTACATGTATGTAAGTTGTTTAGTAGACTAAGTAGTTTATGCTAAATGTTATAAATATAACCTTGGGGGTAGGTATGGTGGCCATACTCGACATTCGGGTTTTCGGAGTTACGCCTCTTTGTCTTTCCAGCGACGTTGTGTGTCTCAGTCGTGCAAAAAGAGTCATTCTCAAAAATTGTATATATACTAATAAATATTAGATAAACCTTATTCTATTGCAAGGGGAATTGCATTAGGAATTAGATGCGTGCAAGTGCTGAGCACTATTACTTGTCTATTTTTTACACCCATTCCTTCCAGCACAACTGTGAGGTATTATTGGCCGCAAATGTAAATATTCTTTGCTATGTAACTAAAATTACGATTACAAAGCTGCTAGATGTTTTTTAAATACTGTAATTAAAAGATTTTACGACAGTATTTTTAAAGGTCTCTTTAAAATTCATTATGAGCGGTTATTAAAAAAAAAAGGAAAAATTGAAATCGTTCGCAAAACTCCTCAATCAGTATTTAAAGATCTTTGAGTTTGACCCCATAAAAAATATATTTTCCATTAAATAAAGACAAAAGGTTAGAGCCTTAAAAAGCGCTATATGTATTTATTTTATCGGCAATAATTTTTGGTTTATTGGCCCTTCCGCCATTTTGGACAAAAGAAAAGGTTAATGGCCGTCCATAAAATGGAAATCATTTCAGATCGTAAACCTTTTCTTTAATGAAAAACTTCGATCAAATAAAGACGCCTTTAAAGCGGTGATATTGAAGAAAATCTGCTTTTGGGAAATAAGATTGTCAGGCTTTATGGAGCAAATATTAGTTTTTTATAGAAACTACACAGCCCGGGGGATAAGTTAAATGATTTGGCTTTGAATTTAATTAAATTTTAAGATTTTATCAAAAGTGAGAGCTTTTGTCTCTAATTGTGTGATGTCGAAAAAGACTGTACCCTTTATAAAAATCATCATTTGAAGCTTTAAGAAGGGATTCTCTTTCTTAAATCACAACATTTTTTAAAGAAAATGGTGATTCAAAATAGGCCTAGATAAGAGAGAAAGTGCTTATAACCCTTACAACCCTTACAGGCAAAAAATAATACATTCCAATGTCCAAATGAACGTTTGAAACTCTTTATAAAAATATCTTGTTGCTAATTTTTTTTCTTATCAATTTATTGCAAAAAAGTCTTTTTTTCATGTTTTTGTTTTTCGGTTTTTCCATCGTATCTGCTATGTATTAAAATAGCGGAACGCCATCGGAAAGGTGAGAAATTTTACAGTTTTGCTTCTGAGCACTTTTTCTACAACCAATAGATTCGTCAGTAGTATTTAATAAATAAAAAACCGCTCGAAAAGTACGCTCGCGAGCGGATGCAGCGGTAATATGATCATTAGCGTCGCACAGTGGTACCAAAGACGTTGTTACCAAGACAAAAAAAATCTTGTTACAAATGGTTTTAAGCAAGGTAATAAATGCTAAAAAATAGTAAAAAAAATCTGTTTATAATAAAAATCAT
Organism: Philopedon plagiatum; assembly: GCA_963971165.1. Lineage (NCBI taxonomy): Eukaryota > Metazoa > Arthropoda > Insecta > Coleoptera > Curculionidae > Philopedon > Philopedon plagiatum. The sequence continues at coordinate 123,512,032 of OZ020192.1, read as the reverse complement.
AATTCTAAAAATTTATATGTTGGTAACGAGAAGTTTTTAATGCCGTTTCTTGCTTAAATTTAATAATTAACACTAATCTAACAAACAAATATCCGAATTTAGTGTTAGAAATAAGTAACCCTCCTCCCAATCATTGCCACTAAATTCTTCTTCGCTATCATTATCTTCTGTGCGTAAACTGTTTAGATAATAACAATTTTGCACTTATTGGCGTATTACCACATTTTTAAGCAAGTTGGCACAGGGTGACAATTAAATTTTGACAGGTTAAAAGGGACATAATATGAAGAATTAAAACAAAAAAATACCAGACTGATGCAAGCTGTTGCTTTTTTTGCAAGCTTTTCAAAAAGATGACTTACAAAACCATTTATTAAAAATACTGTAGTTTATAATGCTAATATAAATAATACTTCTTACCAGTCACTCGACAATAAATTTTAAGGTAACTATAGGATGCACAATTTATCCCTAACCAACACTGCAGTCTCTGATTGAACACAGAAAGTAAATAATTTTGCTTAAATACAATTAAAATTTAACTTTAATAGATAACCCGTGTACGGCAATTTTTTGACAAGTTTTAGCACCTCGTAACCATATTTTGAAAGTGTTTTCGAAAAGGGACAGGATTTCTGTGCAAAATAATGCTAAACAAGTGAAATTATTAAAATTTTATTTAGGTCACCGTGTAGACCTTTCATATATACAATGAGGTTTTATTATAATAGATCACAGGTAGCCAAAAGCCAAGACGATATACTTTGAGACCTACGTTAGCAAAAGGGTTCTATTGCAGTCAATTGATCAACGGTATATTTTGAAACGAACTGTACACAATTTGGCGAGGTACTGCCGTACCCATGCGATTTTATTCTCTTTCTCTTATTTAAAAATACCCTTTCGAAACATGTTTTTGACAAGCTGCATTTTGTAATATTAATTACATTTCTTTGTCAAAGATTACAAATTTGCATTTCTCGTCTCGTTCTATTTAAAACGAAGCCCAGTTAGGTCTGTCCCTAATTTGAGGCACCGCTAAATCTTTGACGACAGCTCACAACAAGGCCTACTCTGTTTATAATGGTTTAAATTTGATGAAGACGAGGAGGATTCGAGATGACTAATATTTCGTCTTTCAAAAGAGACAATGAGGAGCTTTGTGTTAAGTACTTGCAACGTTTCGGAACTAATTAACTAACTTTAAAGTCCGATGTTTGAGTTTTAGGCGGGATTAAGGGTGGTGTCGTCAAGACGGCAAACATTTCAATGTTATAAGTTTATTAGACAAAATTTTCGTTGAAAAAAAGCATAGGTATGAACTTTTTTGCCCCAGTTTATTCCAAAGATTCTTCTTTTAAGTGACGGCACATGTTTTTTGAAACACCCTGTTTACCCACATATACCGGGTGAGTCAACGATTGCGCGGAGTAATTTTATGGCCTTGAAGATAAGATTTTGTGTTAAGGTATGGTTAGATATTCTGCACATTTTCGAAATATTTTAAATTATACAGAGTGTGATCAAAAAGAAGGGTGTCACAAAGTTAGATTTTCTAAAATAGAACATTCGATTGATTCGAGTGATTGTGATTCGTGATTCCCCGATATGTCCCTGTTCCCTGTCTGTCTTTTATAGGTTAGGTTCTAGGAATTGCCAATTGTCAAATGGGGAGAGTCTAAGCGGTGTCAGGTGTTTGTTATTCTGTCAATCTGAGGTACTTTTGTTGCGTAGTTAGTTGCGTAGCATCATCTTGTTGGAGCCACATATTTTGACGTTCATCAAAATCTACTTCTAATAGTCTTGACAACTCTGTTGCAAGAAACATAAATAAGTAGATTCGTTTAGATGTTCGTTAACAAATCTTATCTTTAAGGCATAAAATCACTTCGCCCAATCGTTGACTCACCCGGTATAATTAGAAAAGACGCACGCGATACAACACAAGGTGCAGACAAATAATAAGAATAGCACGACCGCGCTGTAAACCTTAGAGGTGAGGAGATATCTAGAATTACAAGTATTTTATTTCTAAGAAGTATTTGTGAATGATTACTATAGTAAGGATCGTTTTTTATTATTATTTTATTTACTTTGGACCAATTTTTAATACTCCTTTCTTATAATCAGGAGAGATTTTTTAATTCTATAAACTTTGGAACTTGTTTTTAGTACTTCTACAAAGAATTACTGCAGAATTTTTACGGACCTTCTGGATTTTTTAGATGTTTTGACAATTAAACTAAAAAACGAATCAGAATATAATAAAGCACTTCCATTGTCGTCCATTGTCGTTAATCGGAAAACGATAATAGGTGTTTAAAATAAATATATTATGTAGTATTTAATACACCTAATATATTACAACTTTCAACAAAAGATAACTACTAAGTCAAATACCTAAAGTGTTTATACAACATTTGAAGGGTTCCTCTATTTGACTAAGGTGCCTCCCAAAGGATACAACTTTTAGAACAAGGTATTAATATTACATTTTAATGTTTGACTTTGCCAGGGCCGTGTTGCGCCATCCATAGGGACAAGTAGGGCGATGCCCGATCGCGCCAGAGGCTTAAAGGCTTTACATGAAGCCAGAAACTGGAAGCGTCAGAAAGCGCCTATCTATAAGGTTTGGATTTCAGCCCTCATACACTAGGTGTGCCCGAGGGGGCTTTAGGAGCTAGACTCGGCCCTGTATTAGAAGATTATACTAAACTTACTTAGAAGTAAATGGGTATTTTTTATTTCAGACAGCCCACGCAGTCTTCCAGCCTAAGAAGTGAAGGAAAATGTAGTCCATTGACACGGGATTAAAGAATTGGAGGTTGGGAGGGGAAGGGAAAACATCTGCAGGCAATTTGTTACATATTTTGGAGACCCTAGGTATGAATGAGCGAGCGAAGTGGGATGTTATATGCTTTTGTAGCTGAACAGTAAGGGGATGCAGGAGCAGTCAAGGGAGGAATTATAATGACTATAGTTCTTCAGAGCAAAATCCGTGGAAGTACTGGTAGCAAAGGGATAAATCCCCAACAGCGGGGCGGCGATGATCGAGAGAAGGGCATTTTCTTGTAAGGCCTGAGTCATTGATGAGTTGAATGGCTCTTTTTTGAATAGAATCAAGGATGTATTGCTTATTTATTGCTCAGAATTGCAGGAATAAAGCCGCAGGTATAGATGAAATACCAGCAGAACCGATACAGCATGCAGAAGATCACTTTAAAGATAAGTTTTACCATTTGTAGGCAGTAATTACAAATAAGAAATTAAAGATTCCAAGGGACATCCAAAAGAGTGTGATAATAACATTAGCAAAAAAGGTAGAAACCGATTTTTGTGAAAATTATCATTAGTTTATTGCCACGCGATTCAAAAATCTTAACCTGAATCATTTATCAAGCAAAAGAAGAAGAAGAAGAAGAAGAAGAAGAAGAAGAGAGGTATAAGAGATGACCAATTTAGATTCAGAATAAACAGGGGAACGCGGGAAGCGATACTAGCTTCGCCAGTAGATCCATTAGAGCAAACATTTGGAGTTATAAAGTTAACTTGCATCGCGTTTTTAGATTTGGAAACGGCCTTTGACAATGTGGAGTGGTATAAAATGTTCAGTATACTGAGAACCGCATGTACAAAGTTTAGGGATAGAGTAATCGACCCTTACGAGGATCAAACAGCCTTAATTAGGGTGGACGACCAGGAAGAAGAATAGGTGTTAGACGGGAATACAGCCTACAACCCATAATTTTTAATCTATACATAGGAAAGGCACTGAACGAAGTCGCAGGCGTCATGATACAAAATGAGGAGATAGCCATGCTTCGGTTTGCAGACGACAGAGCTATTTTAGCTAAACAGGAAATACTTTCCGAATAAAAAGTAAAGATAAATAACAAAACAAAGGTCATCAAATATCAGAAATACGGCAATGGAAGATTAATAAACGTCGGACTAGAAGGAAAGAGAGGCAGTGAAGAATTTCAGTATCTGGGAAGGATCATTTGAAGTACAGTACAGAAATGAAGGGACAGAATGATTGAACTTGCTCATGTTGTGATAAAATTTGGTACAGGAGGATTTTGGAGGATAAATATAACAATATTTTCTTAAGAAAATTAATCATATTGCAGAAGCTCTCCCCACTGTCCCAGCTTCCATCCTTACAAACCCCTAAGCGTGTTCTGGTTATAAACCAACAAAAGCCTTCTAGTGCAATTTCAACAGCGAATTTTTAGCTAGAAGGGTAAAGGAAAAAAGTGTAAAGAATTCAAACACAGTTATGTACTATTACATTCATTTTTATAATATTCCATACTTCATAAATAAAAAAGAACACCGTCAATCCTCTATAGTCTATTAAAAAAGGACTGAAAATGTACACAAGGGCACATTTTACGACAAAAGTAAATGTACAGTAATATTGTGTAACCCTCTATATCGTGTACAAGGTACATAATCTGGAGAATGTCGCATAAAACGCTTTAAAAGTAGGTAAAGCAGGTTTTCGTACTCCTTGCCTAATAACATCCAGTGTCATGAAATGATTTTTGTCGGGGAGTGGAGGGGAAAGTGGAGAAAAAAAGCACCTGTGAGTAAATCAGCAGATAAAGGCCCAGAATCCCTAAGTTTGAGTATACCGAGATCAACGAGAAACGTTTAAAAAAGTTCATTTTTAGAAAAAATATATTTTCAAAACAAGCGGAAATTGTTTTCTGATAAAATATTTTCGACAAATTTTCGTAGGTCGAGATTACTGATAAAAAATAAAAATATTAGTTTTTCTAAACGATGATATGTTGACAAAAATCATGATTAATGGAAAAATATTTAGTTCGGCTTGTATTGTTTCGTTCATGTGCAGATAAATAAAAACCTGGACAAATCTAAGCAAGTCTAAGCAAATTGTGACAGTTTAATTTTGTCACAGTGCTTTGCCTATTTACACTAATTATTCTTATTATAAAAGCCTACTTAATTCCTACCTTTGTTGTACTACTCTGCCTCCATGGTAAGATTACGCTGTATAAGTTGGTTCCTGCCTTGTCTCCAATTTAGGTCCTAGGAGTTTTAATTTAATTGATCGCCTGGTTGGGCGATCTAGGACTCCTTGTTTCCTTATTTTAGTAGCTGGCTCTAGGGGTCCATAATTTGATTTAACCTTTTTTTCCTGGCCCTGGAATTTCTTTATGTTTTGCTCAGGTTGGCGTTTATGCGGGCGCGTTGACCTATAATCAAACCTGAGAATATTTTCCACACACTTGACACTGACAAACCAAAAGTTTATGGATTATGTCCTTGTAAGAAAAACAAAAATCACTTAAGGTTTGACTACAAAACGAATAGTCGACCTGTCAAAAACGTTAGACACAAAATCCTATATCTTGACCCAAGCAAACCCAAGCAAACTGTGTAAGCCATGAATGAACGGGCCCAAACCACGTGCTATGAATAAAAAGCTACATTAACACTCTCACTCTAAATTTCGTCACCATGCACGGGAAATAAATTACAATTTCAAATCGATATATTATTTTATTGGTGCGCAATACGGCGGGTTTTTTAAATCCTATCAAATTTTCACGTTCAATATAATGCCATAGACTTGTTTTAAGAAAAATCTGATTTCATTTTGATAAACTGCACCCAAATAGCTAACTAGCTGTATTAAAAAAAATGTTGAAAAACCATCAGCAAAACACCTGACCCTTAAAACATTGTCAACGGTAAAAATCTGCTTCAAGGAGCCGCGTTTTCATGTTAACGTAACTATTGTGCACCGAATTCCCCTGTGCCTTCCGTCCCACCGACATTTTTGTCGCCTCTTCCATCTTGTTAGACCCTTCTTATTTTCATATCTTGATTGTATATTTTATGCCAGTTTAAAACTCAGATAGATGGCAGCACCTTGGATCGTAAAACCGTTTAATGGAGAATTTGGTAAACGAGATATTACTTTACATTGTTATTTTTTAAATATTTATTCCATTTTACGCGAACACTCATAAAATGCCTTGCTCGTAGTGTTTTGTCGTTAAAAGTCACGGAAAGGTGTTTTGATATTGTCAAGTTTAAATGAAAATGTTAATCTATATGAGTTGAATTATAAAAGTTTTATTTTTGATATGGTTATATAAACTTTCAAGGTCGTAGCACTGCAGCAGTGCTGCCAAAATCATCAAATTTTTGCCAGAAATTATGTTAATTTTTATTTAACTGAAAATATAAACAGGTTGAGTAAAATAAACAAACTTTTTTAATTTAAAAGTTATCAATTTTTTTCCCATTTTTCGGGGGGCGCCGTTATGATGAGGTCGTAGGAGGGAGCTTGCGCCCTCTAGACCCCCCCCCCCCCGATGGCACACCACTGCACATAACCGAAAGTCTGGCAACAGCTGCTCTCAACAAGTAGGTGGGGGACCATATAGTTGGTCAGACTAATAGTAACCCTGAAATAATTGATTGGTCTAAAATGTAAATAATGTTACCTCCTCCTTGCATCAATGTTACTATCAAATATTAATAATAAAATGTACAGATACATACAAGAATAATATTCTTATTTATTGAAACTCACGAAAACAGTAAAAACATCATCGGATTTTTTCCATTCGAAATATTATCCTGTTTTAATCCATTTAAAAACCGGTCACGTTTGGAAAAATGAAAATTCAAGACCGGCAAGGGCATAAGAAAAACCATAAGCCCTTGATGGCCGACCAAAACGTCTTTTGTACTGAAATTGGTCCTTTTTGTGCCCTGGACACCGATACCATTTTTAAAAGGCATTGTGTGCGGGATAGCGCCGCGTGAGGTTTCAATCTATTCAATGGGGATTTTTGTTAAAAGGATTGTTTGGACAATAGTGAGGTTTAGTAGAAATCGATGGTTCTTAACGCTTTATGTGATAAAGTATTAGGAGAGAGTTTACTAAATTTGGGGCTTGTCTTATATAGTTTTTAGGTTGTTATTTATTGATTTACAATAAAGATCTGTCTTCTATATATGCCTTAGCAAGCGTTTCTTTTTAAACGGAAACTTTTATTTTAAGAGCGTGGCCAATATTTTTTGTTGTTTTTTCTTTAATATCGAATTAACTTTTAAAGTCAAAATCAGAGGAACACGAGAGGATTTCAGAGATGTGAATGACTACTGTAAGACGTCAACTGAAATGAAAGACTAGGGTGGCGTCGTGAATCTGTCACTGAAATTGAACAATAGTTTTCTCCTTCCATATAACCGTAAGATATATCTCCTTTCCTTCCTAAAGACAAACAGTTACTTCTCTCCTACCCAACCAAACAAAATATATTGTATCCTTAGGTGAACCAAGGAGTATTTTCTTCTCCAGGATAGAATAGAGACATTCCTCTCGTCGATGAAGAATTATTTACTGCAGCAAATACAAAAATTGTTGTTATTCTTCTCTTTGACCTTCCCATTTCCAACTTTATATGGGCTCTGTTTAATTATCTTTACACTGCCTGGCCCTGTGTTTCTTCTCCTGTTACAGTTTTATTAGTTCATTTATTATTAACTCCACTTCTGATCCACAGCGGATTTCCTTACCTTTGTCACATAACTCGAACAACTCTCTGGAATTTCATGGCAAATCCCAAATTGTTGCTCTTGATATTTCCAAGGCCATTGACCAAATATGGCATGCCGCACTCCTTAACAAATTACCTTCTTACAGTCCTCCTAAACTATGTACCTGGATGGGTTTCTCTGTAATCAGCGCAGATTTGTCGTGTTGGACGCTCCCTCATCTAACTTTCATCCTTTTGGCGTATCCCAAGGTTCAGTCCTACCACCAATCCTATCTTCTTCACATTAAGGACCTGCTCTGTTCAACTAACAATCCCATTCACAATTATGCCGACGATAGTATTTTTTACTCCAACATTCATTTTTCCAGGCACGTTTCGATTCAAGAGCTTGGTAATAGACCCAGATCTATCCAGCTATCCCTTTTCCAAAATCTTCAGTTATTCTTAGACTGTGATGTACAAAACCTTGTTCAGTTCAACGCCTGCATAACCCAGTCTTGCTCCCTGTCAAGCAAAAAATCCAACAACACTCACCCCATCTACATGAATGGTCCTACAGAACAAGGAAGCATTCTATCTTATTGACATCGCTTTCAAACATGATTTCAGCTGGCACAAACATATTATTTCAATAACCACATCAGCAACTAAAAAGCTTGGTTTTCTCTTTCGAGCCAGGAAATGCTTCTTCCCTTCCAACTTACACACTCACTATGTTTCCCAAATAAGACCTAGCCTAGAGTAACTACTGTTCCCACATCTGAGGAGCAGCATTACCTTCGATTCTATCCAAAAGGGAGCCATTCGACTCACAACAACTCTCTTCTCTCGCTCATCGCCGCGCAGTTCGGGATTTATCTCTTTTTCACCGATACTTCCACGGATTTTGCTCTGAAGAACAAGCTACTCTCTCCCCTTAACACAACAACAGAAGGCGCGTTACGTAAGATTCCCTTGACTGTCCAGCTAGAACATCCTACTTCTCTCACTCATTCATACCTAGGGTCTATAGATTATGTAGTAAATTGCGTGCAAATGTTTCCCTTCCCCTCCCATCTTCCAATCCTTTAAATCCCGTGTCAATAGATTACATTTCCCTTCTCTTCAGAAGCCCACAGTACGTTAGTACTTAGACTTACAGTCTACATGGGCTGTCTCAGACAAAAAAGAATTAGAAAACTAAATAAATAAATACCTACTGAATAAATTCAAACGAGTTTCCATTATTTTATTGACATCAACTTCCTTTCCGCGGTGCCCTTCTTCGTAAATTGGCCGTCGCGTGCAGAATCCATCTAAACCATTCGGGAAAGTGCGTGAAATCGAATCGTAAACAAAATTGGCTGTCGCGTTTCAATACGACCAGTTACACCTATTATACCCTGTTTTCGCATCGTAACTTACAAAAGGTTAAGTTTAAAAAGAGCGAAAAGTCGACGTGTTAAGGTATTTCTTGGCATATTTGATGGGTTTTTTACATAATACTCACGCGAGTTTGTATTCTTTCTCGTATTGTCCTTCGTGTTGCACAAAAAGTTCATAAAATCGTTTGGAATAATCATCGACTGAAGTTGGGCTTGCACACGAAAGAGCGGACAATTTTTAGCAACAGGAGATGCGACTTCGTCCGCGGTATAACAATTTTACTCCATTATAAACTTTGAACTGCCATTTCACCCCCTTAGGGGTGGATTTATTAAAATCTGTAAACACACATTTTTAAACATTAACATTCAGATTCACTAAGAAGGTTTAATTAAGATCTTCTAGTTGATCAGTTATGTTTTGACAATTTCTTGTCCTGCCACTGTTAATAAGTCGTCATTAAAAACGTATGAGATATTCTGATATTTCAGCTTGGTTTCCAAATAATTTTCATCTTGAAGCGGGTTGCTAGAATGAGCTTAGTTCTATTCTTGTTGAAAGAACGTACTAGAATTGCCCTTTTCTTTATAAATTTGCAAAAAACTTAGAAACAAATGCGTATTATAAAACTTAGTTGTATTATTCTTACACTACTTGTCGTTGTAAAACGTTTGGTTGTCAGATTAGACCGGACTAGCGGTGAAGAATCTGGCCGTTATTTTTTAGAGTACTTCTATGAAGTTTCGAGTTAATAGGACCATCCAATATTTTTTCTCCATATAAAGTTTGAACGCGTGTTTCGCCCCCTTAGGGGTTAATGTTTGAAATGCAAAATTTCAAGTTTCTAGACCCAGCGGTGTGGGCTGTGCGTTGATACCTCAGTCAGTCAGTTTCTTCTTTTATATATATATATATATATATATATATATATATATATATATATATATATATATATATATATATATATATATATATATATATATATATAAATTATGTTTTCTGAAAAAATGTATTTTCAAAAAGATGGTTGTCCAGCCCATTGCGCTCGCGAGGTAATAGAGTGGCTTCACCACAGATTTGGTACAAGTTGGATTGGTAGAAATGACCCAATTTTGTGGCCCCGTTAGCGTTAGCCGATACGTTTCTATGGGACTGTTTAAAACAAATAGTTTATGCCACTCCAATACCAAATAATATTCACGTGTTAAAGGCAGAGTTACCCAGGCTGTTCGTTCAATATCCCAGGAAGAAATCAGAAATTGCTTCGGATATCTAAAGGAAGCAATTAGAAAAATGTATTGAATTTAGGGGTGGAGTTTTTGAATTTTGGTACCTTTATTGTGTTGCTTAGTTTATATCATATTCTTTTTAGTTTAATTAAATGCTCGTATTATTTAAAAATTGCACTTAAATAAGAAGTATTTTGAATTAAATAATTGCTTCATTTAAGGGGTTATATACAGTCAGGAGGCCTAAAAAAGCGATTTTTCAAGAAGTTTTCCTGAGAAGACTTTTAAATTTATTAATGTGAAAATTTGTACACATATTATGGTAACTTTTAACTATATTTTAAGATTTTTTTATCTCTAAAAATAACAATTTTCAAAGCTGCTATAACTGATCTATAGGAGTTCCTCTCAAAAAAGGCATCTTGCGGTGACAACGATATCTCTGCCTGGACTGGATCATCTAATATGAAAAAACCAAACGGATTTCGTTAAAGTAATGTATAATCTTCTACTTAGTCGAAGGAATAAGCAAAATAATTTTTTTTGACAAAATGGCGGCTTCTCAGAAAAAAAATCAATTTTTGGCCAAAATTTTGGCCTTAAATTGTTTATAAAAAAATATATATTTATCGGTGAGAAAAAACCTTCGATTAATTACTAAAAATATACTTAAGAAGCTTGTGTTAAAATTTGAGACTGATCGGTTCAGCCGTTTCCGAAAAATCTACGTCACCGACTTTAAAAACACAGTTTTGAGAAAAACACGTTTAAAGTTTCAAAAGCATGTTACATAGTGTACAATCGCTCTGACACGTCTTTACAAATATGCGTGTAACTTCGAAAATAATCGCCGGATTGCCTTGAAATTTTCTGTGTGTGTACTGGAATATATGTACATTACGAAAATGAAATTAAAAAAATCGACTTTTTGAAAATTCTAACTGTATATAACCCCTTAATAAAAACATTCACAAATATGTCCATAGGTGTCATTATTGTTTAATATGTAACAACTAGTATACTGGTTAAAGGTGTAAGAGAGAATAGCCGGGGCTTTAAAAAAATAATGTGGTAAAACTCGATACTTTTAATATTTAAATTTGTGTCCTTCGGCTTAGGGTTTAATTAATAATAAATAATTTCATATTTGTTCTTTTGGTAGAACATGATAAGCAAGGTATGTTTACTCTTAAGCAAAATAAAGTTTTCGTATTTTATATGCTCCCTGTATAAAAAATTAAATTTTTCATACCTAACATAAATCTTATTTATTTTACAAGCAAAAACTTTTATTAGGAGTGACATTTTTACGTATCTTGCAAAATTTGGCCCATTTGTCCTCGTCTAAACCCCATTCGCGCACATACTGTATACAAATCCAATATGCTAAAAGTTCATCAGCTGCTCAATCCTATATATTTTAACAAATTTTTATGACATCCCTGGTAGAAACCAAAAACTAAGTATTAAAAATGTTATAAAGAGCCGTAGTAAACTCTATTGCTCCCCATCTCTATTTCCAGTTCATTTAAATTAACATATTTATTAGCTACTGGCTGCCTTGAGACTCTAATAAAACTTTGCGGTTTTAAAGTTCTAGCTCGCTTTTCTAAACTTGTTATGCTCGACTTGATGTTTCTAGTCTAGCGACTTCCTTGCATCACGCCACTTAATTGAAGTCACCGAGAATTACTTAAAAACACGTATATATACTATATACAAAAAAGTTGGGTATTTCCTAGGATGGAAAATTTCATTTAAGTTTCAAAACTACTCGGCATGTTAGGCAATTATCTTGCTTGAAAATGTCTTCGTTCTTGTTTAAAAGAATTTTTAATTAAGGGAAAAATTTAACATGCCGCCATATTAATAAAGAATTTTTACATTATTTTTTGAAAGTTTGTCTTAACTATGTACCTGGGTCGGTAGCTTTAATTAGCGCATATCTGCCGTGGTGGGCGGTCAGTCATTAAACTTCCATCCTTCCAATGCTGGGGTAACCCAAGGTTTAGTCCTGGCACCAACCCTTTTTTTCACATCGGTGACTTGCTCTCTTCAACTACGAATCCATCCAGAGTTACGCTGACGATAGTACTCCTCACTCCAACATTCTTTTTCCCAAACAAGTCTCGACTCAAGAGCTGGATAATAGACGCAAATCTATGCCCTGTCCCCTTCGCAAGATCTCCAGTTAATCTTAGACTGGGGTGCCAACAACCTTATTCAGTTCAACGCCTCCACAACCCAGTTTTGCTCCCGGTTGGGTTTGCTTCTCCCATCCGCATGAACGTGGATGTGAGAATATGGCTTTACAGAACAAAAAATTGTTCGATCTTGCATCGCGTTCGAAGCTGATCTCAGCTGGCACAAACACATTACTTCAATAGCCGCATCAGCAGCTAAATAGATTGTTTTCTCTTCCGAACCGAAAAATACTTCTCCCCTTTCAACTTATACACTCTCAAGTCCCCGTTTCTAACGCAAAATGTCGATCCGATCGGACTGATCGGATGGAAGTTGTTGAGAATAAAACCCGAATTTATTGTCCGTCTCCATGGTGGATCTACCCATCCATATTTCAATTCTCTAGAATGAAATAGGAATATAGCATAAAAAGAAAGAGATAAATATAGGTATAATTTAATTTCAAAGGATCGAAAATCGCGAGAGTAATTAACAATATTCTTTCACAAAATATCAGAACACAAATGAATTCAAGTTTTATTATACAATTATGTACAAAAGAAAATTGAAATATTAAATGCAACAAATGAAAGGGTCATATTGATCCACAAAAAGAACAGCTGCTGAAGTGTTAACTGTCAGTTGAATCCGCTATTTATTCCAATCCCGTTTCAATCGTGTTAAATATCTTTTCTATCCACCTCAGTCAATTCAAATCATAATCATTATAGTACTAACTTGAACTGGCGCATTCGATCGAAAATTCAATTCTAACTATTCATAACGCAATTTCCAAGTGGATGCCGTTCCACTGGATGCGTTCGATCCCATTGAAACGTCCCGTTAGATACGTGGTTGTCTTCCAAATAAGACCTAACCCAGAAAGAGGGGAGTGCGTAAAAATAATAAAAAAATTGTATACCTACTCCGAGACCTATTACTCTTATTACCAAAAAAAAAAAAACAGAAATGCACCCCGAAAAATCCTAAATACACTTAACTCCCAACAAAGAAAATTTCTCGCGTAAAGCCGGGAATACACATGCTTGTTACATACGCAAAAGCATGCCAGTTACTGGAAGATGCGTGCTACTTGCATGTGTGAATATCGTTGGTAGCAAAAAAGCACGCTAGAAGATAGCACGCCAGTAGTCGCAAGACGTTTGATTTTTGTGTGAAAGTAGCAGATTTCGTCAAAGCTTCTGGTACAAACTTTTAATTCAAACTTAGATATTGTTGATTTTCCGACCCTGTACAGGGTGTCCCATTTTCGGCACTTTTGCGGGGTATCTCCCTTATTTTTAAAGATAGAGGGTTGCGGTTTTCGCGACAGTGTGCTACTTTTTGATGAAACGAAAGATGGCATAAAAATATTTTTCATGGCCCCCTTCGTTTTTGACATACAGGACGAAATTGATTTTTTTCCATTTTCGGACCCCCCTCGCATTTCAGTTATCTTGTAACTTATAAAAAAAGGAGAAATGGATCCGATTAGAGTTTTCTACGTAGAATCGAGTGGCGTGGTTAGATTTTCATCAGATGTGATATTTTTCGAGATATTAACCAAATAAATGGTTTTTTAAATGGAACACCCTGTATATTTCTTAACCGTTAAGTTTCCCCTTTCGAGAGCTTTTCAAAAATATATAACACTTTATAGTTATTTTTTATTTTTAGCCCTTAAATCGAACTATTTAATTTTAAACTTTAATTTTCCGTAGTTGGCCGTGTTTAACAAGTGGTTTAACGTCAATTCAGGTATTTAGATTTAAAAAAGAAACTGGTTAAATCCTGTATTTTCATTAATTTATTAAAATTGGTATTATTTTTATCCTACAAAATCCTAACCAGAACTAAAACTGCTTAGTTTTTAATCACTTGAAAATTAAATTAGTTGTCTTGAATTATTAATAGCAAATAAAAGTCAAATTTAAAAACAAAACATACAAAACTTTAGGTACCTAACGAAAAGAGTTAGTCCATTTAATCCATTCTAGCTCTTTTCGTTACCTAAAGTTTTGTATGTTTTGTTTTTAAATTTGACTTTTATTTGCTATTAATAATTCAAGACAACTAGTTTAATCTTTAAGTGATTAAAAACGAAACAGTTTTAGTTCTGGTTAGGATTTTCTATATATCTAGATAACAAGTAGTGTTGTAGGGTAAAAATAATACCAATTTTAATAAATTAATGAAAATACAGGATTTAACCAGTTTCTTTTTTAAATCTAAATACCTGAATTGACGTTAAACCACTTGTTAAACACGGCCAACTACGCAAAATTAAAGTTTAAAATTAAATAGTTCGATTTAAGGGATAAAAGTAAAAAACAACTATAAAGTGTTATATATTTTTGAAAAGCTCTCGAAAGGGGAAACTTAATGGTTAAGAAATATACAGGGTGTTCCATTCAAAAAACCATTTATGTGGTTAATATCTCGAAAAATATCACATCTGATGAAAATCTAACCACGCCACTCGATTCTACGTAGAAAACTCTACTTGGATCCATTTTTCTTTTTTTGTAAGTTACAAGATAACTGAAATGCGAGGGGGGTCCGAAAATGGAAAAAAATCAATTTCGTCCTGTATGTCAAAAACGAAGGGGGCCATGAAAAATATTTTTGTGCCACCTTTCGTTTCATCAAAAAGTAGCACACTGTCGCGAAAACCGCAACCCTCTATCTTTAAAAATAAGGGAGATACCCCGCAAAAGTGCCGAAAATGGGACACCCTGGACAATGTTTCCAAGGAAACATATTCTAAAACACCAGTAGTTAAATATCTTAAAAGTGATTTCTAATTTATTACGCGCTGGAATGGCATTTCGCATATGAGTGTCTATTCTCTGAATGTTATTTTTAGTCTTTGACTGGAGTTCATCAAACTTTTCTGGTGCCAGTCGAACGTGATTTTTATATTCCCCTAAGTCTTCTTGCCGTATTTCCCTTAACGAACTATTACTTGCTCCATGAACTTGACGTCTACTAATCCAGTCTTTTATCCATATTCTTTTGTTTCTTTTGCATTTGATACTTTTTAAACGCATTAGATCTGCCGTATCCAAAGTTCGAATAGCCTTGATGATTGCCAACCTCCGGAACGAAGATGGCACTTGAAGAAAAAAAACGCATCAGTTTTCCAAGACACTGCGTTGCTAATAATATTATAATATACTTTAATACATTTCGCAAATGATAAACCTCCATTTTTGAAAAACCCCTGCACTTTTAAGTGCTGGAGCTGAGAGATATTCAGAGACTGGCATGTTCACGACTAGTGTACTCTTTGGACTTAAAGCCGGGAATACACATGCCAGTAAAATAGTATGCCAGTGGACAGTAACGTGTATGCTAACTATATACTGCTCAAAGGGTACACAAAATACACATGTTAGTTGTGGACATGCCAGTCTCTGAACACCTATCAGCTGTAGCATTTAAAAGTGTACCTACTGATGTTTTAAAAATGGAAGTTTTTCATTTGCTTTTCAATAAACTAAACAGTGTTGTAATATTAGTAGCATCGCAGTGTGAGCAAACTAATGCGTTCAAAAAATGTCAAACGGCAAAGAAACAGGAGAATATGGATTACTAGACGTCCAGTTCAAGGAGCAAGTAATAGTTTGTTGAGAGAAATGCGACAAGAAGACTTAGTGGGCTATACAAATTATGTTGGAATGCCACCAGAAAAGTTTGATGAACTCCTGTCAAAGATGAAAAATAACATTCAGAAAAAAGACACTCAGATGCGAACGCATTCCAGCGTGTAGTAAATTAAAAATCACTTTAAGATATTTAACTACTGCTGATTCATATGTTTCCTTGGAAGCATTGTACAAGGTCGGATAACATGCTTATCCAGAAGAGAGCCATTTGATTCATCAATGACCCAGTCATCACAAGAAAACTGTCTTCTCTCGCTCATCGCCGCGCTGTTGGCGATTTGTCCCTTTTCTAACGATATTTCCACGGATTTTCCTTGGAAGAACCGCTATCATTTCCCCCTTAACTGTTCCTAACAGAACAATAAGATGCGCGTGACATATGCATCCCTTTACTGTCCAGCTCCAAAAGTCTAGAACATCCGCATCTTTCGCTCATTCATACCCAGGGTCTCTAGATTATGAAACAAATTGCCTGCAGATGTTTTCCCCTCCCAACCCCCAATCCTTTAAATTGCGTGTCAATAGATTGCATCTGTCTTCTCTTCAGATGCCCACCATACGTTTGTACTGAGGCTCGAAGTCGGGCTGTCCAAGTAACAAAAATGCACCACGATTACTAATTTATTCAAGACTGAGTAACTTGAAAAAAAGGCTAAAAAATTCGCTATCAATATTAATTTGCTGTTCCTAATTAATTTGTGTTACCGACTTAATATACTTTCAAAGATACCCTATTTAAATTCAATAACCCGAAAAGTAATTAATCTTAAACCATTATTACTCAAAGCGGGGGCGGAGGTGTTGGTGCATTAAGAGCAGGGGAGAATTCCTATGTAGACATTGACGCGATGAAAATAAGATTTTTGCCTTCGGGGTGCAAATTCGAAACTCGAACGATTAAAGTTAACCTAAGCAGAAATGTGACAGGTAACGATTCGAGGGTAAATTCGAAGTGACAGCTTTAAAATATTTATGTGAGTTTATTTTTTTCTTGTTCGAGAACTTGGGGGTGAAAAATTTAGAATGACTGAATTTTAAGGAAGAAATTAATGTTGTTTTTAAATTTTAAAAGTATATTTTTCAGAGCAGAAATATAAATGTATAGAATATATACAGGATGTTATAAAAATGGTATAATATATTGGAATGGTGACTCTTGGGGTAGTCTACAGACATTCATAATACTTTTTTAAAAATGAATGCATGTTGTAGATATCTTTTGTAGCTTCTTTGGCATAGTTGGGGAATTATAAGACTCTGAAATGTATATATGTCAAGTTTTATCTTTATTCTTATAATAGAACAGGGCCTAACAAGGTATTGAAAATTTAACATGTAAAACCCTATGGTCTGCTTTAAAAAAATATCCTGTATATGACATCGAAGCTGGGAGATAAATATAGTAGGCTATATAAAGTATACACTACAATATAACAATTAAGCCTTAATAAAGTGTTTTTCGTCTGTCGTTTAAGCTTTGAAAGCCGGAAGACAAATTAATTACCCCAGAATACAAGGCATTCAAGTAAATAGAAATAGGGACACAATAAAAATGACGAAATAAATCAAAAAGATTCTAATTAGAAAGTGTATCTTATCTCGTCGGTAGTTCTTCATTAGTAGGGATTTCTTTTTACCATAATTATGGTTTTATCGTTTGCAGGATGTCAGAAAGGAGCTTTTAAATCACAGAAAACCGAGATAAAAACATGTACAATATTAAAACAGATATGAGTGGACTTGTAGTTAAAATAATAGGGAATACCTGCACATAATAATCCAAGTAACCTGAATTTTTTTTGTATTCTCTACATAAATTAAACACTTATGGTGGTGGTTTTCATTCATTTATTTTGGTCTTTATTAACGAAAAGAAAAGATTTTCTTCTACAAATTTTCATACAATATTCGAAACTTGCAAAACGGGATACTATTGGATGTGACGTCACATGTCATGTAAACAAAAATTGTTATAATAGCTCGTACATGGTGAATTCCAGTGTTAATTGATGTTCTTGATTATTTCCCAGAGGTTAGAAAATTTCGAAGGTAAGAAACATTTCATTTGAATAAAAGGAATATTTAACAATGACCGGAACAAAATTTGTTGTCTTTAAAATTTCGTTACAGTACTTACTATTATTTATTGTAAGATAAAAATAAACGTACAGCTAAATACGCTTACTTGAATTTGACGATACTGACCTTTAATGATACCTATTTATGGAAATTTTTTTATTAACTTTGCACTATATAGGTATGTACTTTCTTTCAACAACGGGTATTCTAGGCACGTGAGAAACAGGTTTTCAGGGCCCTTGAAGTGGTATTTTTGTACATTGTCACAATACAATATGTATAGGGTAGTTTTTTAATAGATTTTATTGTTTCATAAAAATAATTATACACAAATTACACTGTAATAAAAAAAATACAACCGTAACACCAACAACAATAATTATTATTACTGTCTAGGTAAATAAGACTGCTCTCCGCATGCTACTCGTCTAAACACACACAAATGTGGATGTTTTCTGTCTTGTATAACAGACCTGTTCAACTTTAGGTCTTGTAGACTGACATTTTGGCACTCTTAAGCATACAATATTACAAATAATAACAATCAGTTTGGTCAATTAATTGACATAGGTACAATCTTACGAGAACATGCTGACTTGCTTTCGGACTCTCACATAACTTGACAATTCATTTTGGGGTTGAAAACAATTTTAAACAAAGCAAGTGTTTTTTTTTGTTTAAAATGTTTTTTTTTTGTTTTAAACATGTTATTATTCTCTTCTAAATTTTGTTATTTTAGATTTTCTACTAGTTCTGGTTGATTGGACTAGCTGTCTGGTGGGCTTTCATCGTCGAATTCTATCTAATAGAAATTCTAGTGGATTAGAAAAATTATCTAACGTTGTACAATTTAAAAGATCCGCAAGCGGCAACCTCAAATTCCACTCTCAGTCCCAGAATGTTTTCTATCCACGCAGTTTTAAGACATTTACATTCGGATTCACTAAGAAGGTTTAAGATTAAGTATCGGCTGAAATTAAGATCTTCTAGTATTCTAGTTAAGACATTATTTTAGATTTTCTACTAGTTCTGGTAGATTGGAATAGCTGTCTGGTGGGCTTTCATCATCAAATTCCATCTAATGGAAATTCAAGTAGATTAAGCAGATCATAACAAAATTCGAGTATTTACACTGCATAAAACAGCGACATGTGACAAACCCAAATTTATTATACACTTAACAAAGTAATAATTAATTACCCTAAAAGGGGGAAAACTCCAACAACGAAACAATGTAAGATAGAATCAGGAATGCCTAGTTCAACGCTTTAGACCTAGATTTCCCGCGGTGTTTTAGTAATAAATCCATCCCACTTCTGATTTAGTAGCGTTTCGGGTGAATTATCAGATTCAGAAAATTAAAAATAAAAATCAATGTAGTATAACGCGATCGGTGTGAAAGCATTCTTACACGAGATGAATATTACACGTATTAATAGCCGGTAGGAAGCCCAAACGGCGTTTTTTCCAAGTATTTGTGTTTATTAAATTTAAATTTATGTTAGTTCCACCAATATTATCACATAAACCAGATAAAATAACTTCCATTTATTCCAGAAACATTCTGTTATTCGGCATCACATAAAAAATAAATTTTATTATACCAAAGTTTACATTCAATCGACAAACTGTTTTTCCTCTCAAATAAATCTCAATATAGGGTATCTACACAAAAGATTAGACAAAGAGGGCAGTATACGATTTCCCCACGCTAAAAAGGAACGGAGATAAGAAAAATAGGAATATGCAAACGAGAATAAGGTAGAAAGGGACCGAGCAGTATTAAATCAAAGGGTGTAAAATGGGCTAGAGAAGGAAAGTAAATATAATAGGAAGATTATGTAAATGTAATTTTGTTTGGGGATATTGGATTTATGAAAATACTTCGACGGGTGGAAAAGCGGTTTCCGAATTGATGGGTTTGAATACAAGGTATAAATATGACGGTAACAAGGTTTTCGGACGTGCAAGCAGACAAGGGGTGATTTTGTATTAAAAAAGTGGCTTATAAGGGCTGTTTCGATAAAACAATCACATTTTGTAGCCATTTTATGCTGGAGGGATGTTTTTATGTCAAATTTGCATATTTGATTCTCTAATAGTGTGCCTTTAGGTAGGGAAAAATTCATGGTATGTATGTTCTCCTCATGGGTTCAGACACAAGGATAGCATTATTTATATTTTAGAGCAATCAGAGATTCCAGGGTGACCCTTTATCTGGCCAACTATATGGTCCCTTACCTATACTTTTAATGAAAAGCCTGTTCCCAATCTTGGAGTTATGTGGCATATTTTCAGATTGATAAAATAACGCAATAAGGAATATGCATACAAAATAAATAATGTCAATCTACATGTTAACGTAAAGCTTAACCTAAAGTCGAACAGGTTTGTTTGTCTCGGAAACAGTCAGAGGTGGAGCAATCGATTTCTTTGGGTTGATAGAAGAATAGTGCAACTAGCTTCGGTAAACAATTCTGTTATATAGGATGTTTCGTTTTGGAGCTATTAAATGTCAAAATCGAAATTTCCGCGATTTCCGTTGAAATCGGGTACAAGGCGAAAAGTGAATTAAATCGATGTAAATTTTCGGAGGTTTCAGAGGACTCGGAGCTTCAGAACTCTATGAAACTGGTGAGGATCGGAAAACGGCAACTAATTCTTTTGAATATTTTTAGGTCGAAAAATGCCATTTGCAGGACGCTCTTTGGTACCTAATAACTCGAAAACAAAACGTCGGATCGAAAACCGGATTTATAAGTGAAACTTTAAAATCTCAAATACTGTCTTTTTGCAATACATGTATCTAACCTAAAGTCACTGGAAAATGGATATATTTGGAAAAATCTGGATATTTCGATTTTTGACCCAAAAATTTCACGTTTTTTAATTTTTTGTGAGACCAAAATGGTTCAAATTAAAATCCCATATATGTCATTAGAAAGAGCGCGTTGAAATACATGATATTCATATTTTTTAGTTTCTTTATTCTTTATAGGAAGGAAGCAATCGCCGATTAAGTTTCGATTTTTTTACTTTTTTGCCCTCGACATCAGTAGATTTTTTCCTATCAAAATTTTTTCCAATTTTTCAACACTATCTTATAAAGCGACAATCACACTTAAAAACGAACACCGAATGAGTCATCCAGGAGCGTATTTAAGGGGTAAAAACCGATTTCTTTTCCGACAGATCCTATTTTTAAGCAACATTATTCCACACTATTTTCCTTATTTTTTCTGGCGTTAATATGAAAGGTAGAGCAAAACTAATCAATCGTCTTTATAGCAACGTTTAATGAACTTAAAGATTGCTTTATCAGTTTTTTATTCGACGTTTCGTCTTTGGGCAGCGATCATCATTTTCGTTTTATTAAATACGGTCCTGACTTTTTGATGTCAAATTTTAGAAGCCCTTTTTATTTTGAATTTTAGCGAGTTTCTTAATTTGACATAGGTTGCCATGGGGTGGCTGGGCGTTAGAGAGTTGAAGGGAGACGGTTGGGAATATTACAGAAAAATGAGTAAACAGTTCACGTGTTTTAGCGTTTTACTCAAAAATAACGCATTCAAGAAATATGAATTTTATGCGGGATTTCTAAACCTCCCTATATACTAATAATATGCAAAGGATTTTACTAAACATATTTTAGCAGAATTGCTAGCAGAAGCTTTTTAATTTTTCAAGCTCCAATAGAGGAATATTTCAGAATTTTTCATTTTCATTTTAAACTTTTACCTGTTTATATAAAATTTTTCTTTTAGGTGGTAGTCTAGATGGTTTATTCAGAAATTGTTGAAAAATATCAGGAAAAATAAATCGGATAAAAATTTCATTACGAACTTGATGGAGGAAAACAAAGTCCCACGGACCGTAAAAAATGTTTTAGAGAAGTTTTTAAAAGAAACAAAAGATAATTTTATATGAGCCCGAATATACATTTCCTTGGGTTACTAAAACATTAAAAAATGATTTTATTAAAATTCTAGGGTGGGGTTTTCTTCTCCATGTAATTTTCTAAATAGGTTCGAAATAAATGGGATTTTTCTTTGTTTCTTATCCTTAAGCCGGCTTCCCACAGTACCTGTTTTCAGAGACGAGCTCGCACCAACGCACCGCACTGTTGGAAGAGTGCTGTCCGTGCCCGTGCGGGCTCATGCATTGGGGCGGTGACTTCAAAAGTGCGGTGCATGCTCGTGCGCGACTGTCCGTGCCTGCCTGTGTCAACGCGGACGCGTGGACGAGCGTGTGCATGTGCAATGGTAATTCTTTCCTGAACGGGAATACACTGTCTCATGCAGCGTTGCCGATTTGCCAGTATTTACTGGCATTTGCCAGTAATCTTTTTTTCATAAAAATACATACTTACGGATGATATTATTTAAATGTTAAATAAAAATTATTTATACTTATTTAAAGGGCATGTTTTTTTAACAATAACGTTTCCTCTTTTTTTATGAAATAGTTTGCACAAGTGTCCTATTTTTTTAAATATGGATTTATTTCAACATTAATATACTAATAAATAATTCTACACTGAACAACATATAAATATATCTGAGACAAAAAACTAAAAATGATGTTTATTCCAGTCTGACGTTAAGGGCATACATCTACATATTATTATTTTTTATGTATGTTTTTAAAATAATAATATTTCTTCAGGGCTGGCATAAATTGGGTCCCCCTTTCGTTCTCTTCATAAAACAGAACCGTTGAATGACAATTAATTTCGTTTATCGTAATAAAAAATGTGAAGTATTTTAATGAAAAACATGCCAGTAATTCTAAAAAGTTTCGCCAGTAAAAAGGCAGCGACGCATTGGCAACGCTGCGAGCGTCTGTAATTTTAAATCTTTCCTGAACGGGAATACACTGTCTCATGTTAGAATCAGCCTTCGATTTCGTAGAAAATTAGTTGTTCTCAGACATTCTACAGAGGTTATCAAATTTCTTGCTCGGTTCTTTGGTAAAATCACTCAGCATATCTGAGTTGTCATATTGGAAAAACCAAAACTAGTAGTAATAGTTAACTATCTCTCATTTTACTCTTTAGAATAAGAATATTTTATAATTAAGAAACTATAGTAGGTGCGTAAATGAACTCAGATTTTACCGCAAACAATTTTATTTTTCCGATGAAGAGGTACAAAACAATTACTTAAGATAGCTTTTGATTTTGTAGCTAGCTCAAGCGACTCTTGTTGAAACATGCCATCCAAAAGCAACATTTCTTTCTTCGACCTTCAACACTTGCTCAAGTAATCACCATTAAATAATAGAACTGCGACTGCACAGGCAGCAATGCGCTCTCTATCGTTGAGCATTTGGAAAAGGGAAAATCACACACCAGCACTGACCGAAACGCACCGTGGGAAGAGATTTAGTGTGGTACGCAGATATGCGCGGCCGTCTGCTGTTCGTGGTGCAATCCGTCAAAATACGCACCGTGGGAAGCCGACTTTAGTATCAGCCTTGGTAGAAAATTAAAGTCGGTCTCAGACATTCTACAGAAGTTATCAAATTTCTTGCTCGGTTCTTTAATAAAATCACACAGCATATCTGAGGTGCCATATCTGAAAAACAAAAAATTGCAATAGTTCACTATCTTTCATTTTACTTTTTAACCGACATCACGAGGAGGTTTTCAGTTCGACCCGTATCGTATGTATCATTTTTTTATGTATGTACACGCAGAATTCTTGAACAGATTAACCGATTTTAATGAATGATTTTCTATGAATATTTTCAATACTTTATTATATATTCATATTTTAGTAATGCATTTCCTCCAAAGATAGATATTTCCCCGAGTGACCTGCACTAGGGTGGTTTGCGGTCCGGCTTCGACTGGTTTATGGATGTGGTCCAACGGCGGTGTAGACACTTTCAATTTATATCTACAATTAAACATTGGGGGCGCCACATATAC
This sequence comes from Philopedon plagiatum, assembly GCA_963971165.1. Lineage (NCBI taxonomy): Eukaryota > Metazoa > Arthropoda > Insecta > Coleoptera > Curculionidae > Philopedon > Philopedon plagiatum. The sequence goes on along the minus strand of OZ020192.1, from coordinate 123,488,028 downwards.
GCCCAGATCGAATATGTATTTACCGGCATAATAATACATAAAAGTGAATTCCCAGAAATTAGACAAAAACTTACTACACAGTTGAAGAACACAGAATCACCTGTAAAATCCTATCGGTGGAGTATTTCCATCACCCTGTATTGCCGGTATCTCAAAAAAAAACTAAAACCGAGATTTCCTGGCAGTTGCAGTAATAAAAAATCTTTTTCTCAATACAAGAAAAAAGGAGCTACATAAATTACGCACCCGCTTAACGTCAAGCAGAGCTGCTTTACTCTAAGTGATAGAATATACATATAAATGTGAAAGAAACCGCATTTCGAGAGAGTGGAGCGCCATAAAATAACCCCCAAAACGGGGCGGAGATCAATGCATAAAGTTTTAGGGAACATATGCAGCACAGTTTCTCTGCCTAACGGTGAATGAGATTTCTATTTATTGTTAAGTTTTGAGTTGTGTTCGGTTATTTCTTAAACAGTGGCGTTACAGGAACATTCTTTCAGCCCACATACAGGGTGTTATGCATATAATGAAACCGGTAAATCCTGGCGTGAATTGAAATAGTCATAGATGACGCTTCGCGATAATAAGCTAGATTGTGCCCCTCAAAAAAACATTTTTTTTATCCATTGCACACCACTGGTAAAAACACATGACATATAAAAAATTGGGAGCTATGTTGTTGTGTTGCCAAGTCTCTCACCAATAATTATATGTAATAAGTTTGGAGAAATCATATTTTCTTCCTAAATTCAATTTCAAAAAGTTAAAATATTATATCACAAATAAAACAATCCAGAAAACAACTGTTTAAACCAAACGTACAATAATAACGCTGAACTAAACACTTCCAGATATGTGTTTTACTAACTTATAAATCTTATGCACACCACTAAACGCGTACGATATGTTGTACTAATAGCACTAATAAAGGGCTGAAAACTTTTTCTATCTATCAATTATTAGATTTATAGTATTATTGATTTATGTTTTTAGTTTTTTAGCTTTGTCTATACAGATGTCATGTCTTTTTGACCATAAAGCATATTTTGATTTAATTTGATTTGATTTATGCACGCCTCTGTCACCACCCTAACGGCACCTATCAATAATTCATTTTATATTTATTGGCTATTTTATTTAGCGGAACTTTTACGAGCTCCTTTGTTCACCACCTGCGACGGCGTTTTTCCGATGCGAAAATTAGATTTTTTTATTTTATTGACTCGTCTCGTAAAATTGGGATGAGACTCAACCGCTCTCGCGTGGCGGTGATTCAACCAACCGAGCGTCACTAAATCAGATGATTTTTTGAATGAAAGATTAGAAAATTGGTTTTAGAAAACGACGTGTTTATCATCTTGGTTTAGCTTGATTATGGTCCTTTTCAGTTCCCTATTCATTCAGGATAGGCAAATTCTGTTAGTTTTTAGCCGACTTCACAAGAGGTTATCAGTAAAGCCCGGACTTTAGGGGTTCATGACGTAAAAATCAGAGTTGGAGTTAATATTTAGGTGCAGAATGTAAAATCTTAAAAAGAGTTATTTTATTGCATATTGGGTTGAGATTTGGATCGAGTAATTTTATTATTACCTTATTTCATATTATTTATATCATTAATTTTTTTATTGTAAGAAATAAATTAATTTTTATTTCGAAAACGGTGCGAAAAAGCTCAAGAGGCACTTTTCAACTAACGATAACAACTTTGCAAAAAATCAGTGACGTGCCATTTTTTCGCTAAAAATAAAGACTTACCGGCACGCACGCCACTGATGAGAATACATTAGAAAATAATTTTTTGCACGTAAAGGTACCCTTTGATTACATACTGACGTGTAGCAAAATTCATGTCAATATCTTAACGCATTTTTGAGAAACTAAGAAGAAACACTTAAAAATAAAATATTAAACACCCTGTATCTCGTAAAAGAAGCGTTTGAGGGTCCATGTTGTAACACCCTACACGATGCCCTTGAATTTTTTTCCATTTCACGATTTACCCCCTGAAATTAACCCACCGAATCAAAATTCAACTTTTTATACTTTACGTCGATCACCACGCTCTATCTTTATGCTAAATTTTAAATTTTTACGTTATATTTTTAGTTTCAGAGAAAATCGCCTGTGACAGACCGATGGACGGACGGACACCGAAGAATAAGTGTTCCGTTTTGCTAATTTTAGCACGGAACACTAAAAGGATATTGATTTAAAAAAATATATCTATATTTCTCCCGGCTTTACCTTTCATATATTTAACTGCCCACTCTTCTCTTCATCCCTGTTCTACGCCTCTGCTATCATGACAATTCAACCCACGTTCCTAATCGATTGTTTACAAAAACGTAGAAAATTTATCATAGTTTTAAGGGCCCGTATTATGTCCTAATACACCATAAAACAGCGTTAACTAAAAGGCTGTTTTCCAGTAATAAAAATGTTAATGAAATACACAAGAGCATAAAATTCATGCTCTTGCGACGTAATACTCATAAAATTCAAATGTGAAACGCTAAAAGCTTCTATTTTTGTTTAATGGTAAATTTTTACCACATTTTTCAGCCATAACTCCCTTAAAGTAAAGTTTCAGTCCATTAAAGTGTTGGTTGTAAATTTTCAGTTTTAAATGGGATTTTGATGGCGGAAAATATGCTTTTCTAATTTGTAGTAAACTGTTTATTTACTGCTATCCGTAATACTTCTAAGCCATTACTTTATCGATGTAAATTCGAAGTTAAGAGACTAAATTAACGACTCGACAACATCGAAATTTATTATCTCCACTTTCGTATCAACGATTTTTCTGCTATTGCTACATATAAGAATATTGTTTGCAAATATAATGGACCAGTAGGCTTCATTTCTTTATTCCTAATTTGTTCAAGTTAACATCCTTGTCAGTTGTTGAGACCCTGTATTCGTATCTTAGATAATCCATACGTGCTTTTCTAGTACTGCTATCTCCCTCGCACATCTCCATACATCCTGCCCTAAATCTTCGCCGTAGGCCTATTTTAGGTCAATGAAAATCCTATAAAACCCTTAGTTCTTAAGCTTTTAGCAGCACTTTCTAATCAAAAACAACACCAACAATAACAAACCTAAGACAACAGTTTACTAATAATAATTATTTTTTCAAAAAATAAACCAAAAAAGCACCTATTTTTCCTACCCTCTTCTTCTAATTTTCCCCTAAATCTGTAATGTTCTTTAATATTAACTATCACTATCACTAAAAAATAATATATTACACAGAGTTTTAGAAAAAAGAAATCGTTTCTCGTTACATTTCATCCTTCTTGTCCCACCTGCTTTAATCTTTTTTATATTTATTAGCTTGTATTGTGTAAAATCGGATTCCCCGACCAAAATTACCCCTATAATAATATATTATACAGCATATACAGCATTCTTTAAAAAAATTATTTGATCCCCTCTCACTTCCACTCCTTCAACATTTTTTTCACATCTGTTAGACAAACTGAGATTTTCTGACCCAATCAAACTCCGAAAATGTCATATTAGTCAACATTTTTCGGAAAAATCTTAGCCGCTCCCTCTCTCCCTCTCATCTCTCCCATTTACTATTTTTTTAAGTCAAGCACCAACAAAACCACCTTTCTAAACATAACTGAGAAATAAATTATTGAAATCGGTGCCGCCGTTATGAAATACAATACACCCACAATAATTTTTTTCGATGAATCCGTTTATATGCGCGAACAAACATAAAAGAAAAAAAGCATACAAACGGGTCGAATTGAGAACCTCCTCTTGTAAAGTCGGTTAATAATAAGAAGTGCTAGAAAACGCTGTTAAAATACTTACAATTTTTTTCGCAAAGTGAAAAATTATCATCTTTCAACTCTGCGTCAAATACAACTGCAAAATCTATCCCCTCTAATAATTTTACGCTTTTCACGCCGGAATTTTTCGAATTTTCTCCATCAAAGTAGTATTTCCCTTTACTTTACGGATATAAAACCAGTTTTATACGAGCCAGTCACTTCGGATAAGTCTAACTTTGCAGCACTTAAATTCGAACTTAAAACCTATAAAGTAAGTTCGGGTAAGATGGTTTCAAGTGGAACATGTGTCTTTTGCACTTTATGATCGGAACGTATTTTATCAAAGAGTTTTCGTATACTCACGAAAAAACTATCTATATATTTAACGCAAAGATCATATTTTGTCTCCCTTATTTTGAAGCTTCTACAAAACGTAGCTTGATGAATCCTTTTTTGAAAGAAAGGACTCTTCTTCCCATTGAGCCATCACTAAGAATTCACGGGGCTTCGTCTGCTTCATTCAGAAATCTAATAGCGTAATTTTATTTGTACTTTCGGGGCAGGTCGGAATATTATGTGTGTAGTGATATTGTACGTGATTTTTGTTTTTTTCTGACAACTTTACCCATAAACTGTCATCTGTCTTTCCCTGTCTTTTCAGAGGTTTCCTTCATGGAATAAATAATACAGAAAAACGATTACGGTGGCGCGCCTAGCCCTAGATGGAATTATAGCTGTTGGTCTTTGTTCCACACACACGTACAATGTATGAAGCAAACAAAACGCTAGTTTTATAAATGAATGCTGTTGTTTTCTCTTGCTGGAGGTCAATGGTATTGTCAAACTTGACGCGTGTAAATTTAATTAGTGGTTTCAAGATTTCAAGCTGTTATACTGTTAGTGTATCTAGTAAAAAAGTGCAAAAATATAAACATTTCTTCAAATACCTTCAAATTAAAAAATTACCTATTGGTCCAAATTTAATTAATGACCCTGTACATAAGCTTTCAAGATTAACAGCGCGAAAACTCTTTTTCTTAATGAACGTCCCCCCATAAAATAACCGAGTTTAAGACATAGGTTTAAGATTGTTTGAAACATGTGGTTGCGTACGGCTTGATTAGAATTGTCCATCAGAGATTCGGTCGCAGACTTCCAAATATTATGGCTTTGTTTTATGTCAAACTCCTGCAAGTTATGGCCTTGCAAGGGCTCAGATATAATGAGAAAACATATATAATAGCGTTTTCAAGAGAGCGGTATTCAGGGCCCATTGCAATTATTTTGTATTTTTTTTTAAATCGTGTGTTTTTGAGGAACTTTTTAAAATCTAATCTGCCAACCCTGCAGGGCACATTAAAAGTAACCAGCGTTGATATTAGAAAAGCTTTTGATGCCAATTTTTCGAACCTTACCCACAAAATGCAGAATTTTTCACGGAATTGTGTTGTGAGCTGACAAATTTTCAGATAATAAGTCCAACCTCAGCTTTCTTGCTTTTAGTAAAATACGACGCAGATCTGTGCAAAGATATTCCGGATACATAGGCAAGAAAACGCTGATTTGAGAGTCGATCTCGCAAGGAAATTGGGTTTGTGCCGATCGACAACGATAAGCGAAAAGTTCATTTAGGCCCTTCAAGGGAATATATGAGGCGGTATCATTTGCCAAACCGAGGAACTCGGTGCTTTTTTGTCGCTCCATTAGGAAGAGATTTCAGAGAAATGTTAAAAAGACTATGTAAATAATAGCGGGAGAATGTCTAATTTATTAAACGGGGATTAGCATGTATTTTTTGTGTTATAAATTATTTATGCAAGTCATTACAAAGCTAAAATTATTATTTTAAAGAAAATTACTAGGATACCTGGACTATTTGTCTAATAATCTGGTAGTTTTTACCTGGAAAGTTTTGGAAAAGTTCTAATTTTTGGTTCTTCTATGGTTTTTGGGGTAGTGATTACGAATTTGTACTTTGCCACCTAAAAATTTTTCGGAAAATATAAAATTAAAAAAAATCAGCAAAACTGACTTTTTCATTTTTTTTACTTATAACATAAAAACTCAAGCAAACCCAAGCAAACCCAACCAGGACAATTTTCTGAGACGACGAAGAAAATAAACGAATGCAGTTTTCTACAGGCAACAATTAGGCGGTTCTATTTTTGGGGGAGCTTAAGCCCCCGCTTTACATATTTGGGGGGGCTTAAGCCCCCGGTTTACATATTTGACTATACATATACTAGGCCACTCAGTTGGATTGGGGGGGGGGGGGGGGCTAATCCGAGATTTGGGGGCTTGGCCCCCCAAGCCCCCACCTAGAAACGCCTATGGGCAACATGCTCTTTTTGGAAAATTTCTTATTAATTTACATGTACGAACGGCAGAACATTTTCAGGTTAAAAACTTTTTTTTAGTTTTTTCTTTATTTTTCTATTAATTTAATTTACTAAAAATACGTCGTCGCGGTTGAGTTTCCAGTGTTAAATTTTCAATGTGCAATTTCACCGACTATTCAATGTACAGTGTAATCCAGCGAAAATTGTACACCTCTTATTTATAGTCATTTTCATACACGTTAAAAATTTCCAAAATTCAATCATCAATTTTTTTTCCAGGTTAAAGTAATGTTACGCGTGTGCAACCCAACTCAAAACTGCATACCAGATTCGGGCAGAGGGTCCAACAACTTTTTTAGTTTGGACAAACGGAAGAAACAAGTCACTCTAGTGGATCCTACAATCTGCAATGGATCTTCTGCACCCGAAGATAGAAGAGTGGGTGTGGCGGCTCCTAAAATGTTTGCCTTTGATGCTATTTTTTCTCAGGATGACTCTCAGGTACGCAGCATATTATTTAAACTCATGTACAGTCACAGTGTGTTCTGCTTTTGTTATACCCACATCCGCAACTTACTTAGTTATTCCGTTTTCATTTAGATATAACTTCCTTCGCCTGATTGGAGGTTATTTGTAAAGTCTCTCCGTTTTGTTTTTATAGGTTTATGTTTTCAGGCCCGCTGGGCCCAGTTTTGTAAATTTTTGAGATCGGGGAGCACTTACTGACTAACGTCCGGTTGCACAAACAATTTAATCACGAATTAAACTAATTAGACACTTGAAATGTGACATCACTTATGTTAACGTCATTGCCAAAGATGACTCTAAGCGTCAATTAAATTTACTACTTGATTAAAAGTTTTGTGCAACCCGCTGTTAGTATTTTATATTATTTTTTGCAAAATCATACCAATTTTTACGAAAAAAATACAAAAACTGGTCTAACTGGTACGAAATAATTAGCGTTCGTAACATTATAATGGGTTTTGCGGACTCATTGTCTGTTGCTATGCAGCGGTTCGTGGTAACTGTTGTTACTGTTAGTTTGAATTTGTCGATTCTGATTATTCAAGAAATTTTTGATACAGCGTAATAGAGTGAATCTAACTTTTGCAGAAAAAAGTATTAATGAAGGTTAACGTTAGCTTTTGCTTGTTTCCAAACCAATTTTCGATATATCAAATTTATTTTTACTTATACAGGGTACCTCAAAAATATAGTAATGTAACTTGTAAAAAGTTAAAATGTAACATTCAGATTCACTAAGAAAGTTTAAGATTTAGTACTGGTTTAAATTAAGATCTTATAGTTGATCAGTTATGTTGTGACAGGTTTTTGTCCTGTCATTGTTAATAAATAGTCATTAAAAACTTATGAATTATTGTGATATTTCAACAATTTACTTGGTTTCCAAATGATTTTCATCTTGGAACGAGTTGCTGTAATGAATTTAGTTCTATTATTGTTGAAAATACGTACTAAAATTGTCCTTTTCTTGATAAATTTGCGAAAAAACTCAAAAATAAGTTCGTAGTATAAAACTTAGTTGTCTTATTCTTACACTTGTCAGTTTAAAACTTTTGGTTGTCAAATTAGACCGGACTAGCGTTGGAGAATCTGGCTGTAAAAATATTTTGTTCATTTTTGAGATATACAAAATATAGTGCTCTATACCCAAAGAAAAAAAGTTAAGTCTCCTTTGATTCCAGGTTATACAGGTGAGAATATAATTAAAAAATCAAGAAAACAGATTTCAAGATAATACTTAAACTAATTGTTCATTGTATATTCTTACCTGTATAACCTGAAATGAAATGGGACTTAACTTTTTCTCTTTGGGTAGAGAGCATTTTATTTTGTATATCTCAAAAATTTAAAATATTTACATTTTTAATTTTTACAAGTTATATTATTACCTTATTTTTGAGGTACCCTATATAAGTAAAAATAAATTTGATATATCGAAAATTGGTTTGGAGACAAGCAAAGGCTAACCTTAAGGGGGCAGACCTAGTTAGAATTTTGAAAAAATCCATTTATTTTTTTTTGCATTTTCTAAAAGTAGAATATTTCGAAAGTATTCTCTGAAAATTTCAGACAAATCGGACTATTATTTATAGAGATAAATAATTTTGAATGGAGCCGACTCTAATGCCTCATATGTCAAATTTGACAGCAGACGTATCGGTTGACCCTTGCTCGACGACAGCTAAAAATCACTGCTGATGCAGCTACTAAAGCATTGTATGGTCCTGGAATTGACGATTTAGTGTTCAAAATAAATTCAGTTCTAAATTTTGTATCTGCATGCAAATCGTACTCAAAACTTTAAACGCGTTTTTCTCGAAACCATGTTTTCGAAGTCGGTGATCACTGTAACTTGAGAACGGCTTTCACGATTAGTTTGAAATTTTTGTCACTTCTTCTATATATAATTGTCCTCCGGATGGACGAAGGATTTTTTTTGGACGATTATATTTTTTTATAGCCGAAAATGTGAGTAAAATTTTGGTCGTATAAGCAATTTTGAATTTCAACATCCGCCATTTTTCGACAACTCAAAAATTTTCAAATTCCTTCGTCCATCCGGAGCACTATGTCATTAACTAATGATCCCTTTTTGTTTTTTTGCTTTAAGATGATCCACTGACGAGCTGCAGTGATCACGGCAAAACCCTTTTATTTTTTGGACCCCTCGCAAATTTGCTGTGTCCCACGTATTTCTCCATATTTAGTCTTGAATAATTTATAATATTTTCTTCAAATACATATCTTCCATGTGGAAAAACATTTGTCATTAATTATGTTAAGGTGCGGCCAAAAAAAAATCCTAAATAAAGAGCTTTTTTGAACGTCCCAACTAGGTCTGCCCCCTTAAAAGGAAAATTACGGGAAATACATAATAAAAAAATTTCCCATTTGTTAAGAAATATCGTGCAAATACCTTCAATTACTGCACCAGTGCTGTAAGTTGCACTTAACGGCCTAGATAAGGCTTATATACTTTGGTTGCTAGGAAAAATAATAGTCGTTCAGTAAAATTTACTGTTTCTTCCCATAATGACGGTAAGAGACAAAAAACGTGATTGTGCAAAAAAGTTATTTAAAACACGCCAGTTCTAGAGGAGTTACAGGCATGGAAAAATCATCGTTACTCATTATTGCACTTTTTTGGTAGATACAAAATATGTACCTTTTGTCCTATGTGCAATTTGATAATTTTGTATAAATACTATCTTAATTTGAAACCCTTGGATCGAGATTCACAAAAAAATCTTTGATAGGAAACACAATACCCCCCTAATTGACTATTAATTAACGCCCCCGCGTTTCTGAACGCGCCAATCAACCCCCAATTATCCATTACGATTATCCCTCCTCTTTCCAAAAAGGGAATCGGGTTTCGCGTTTATTTAGCGACGATTTTCTTAATGAACACAATTGCAGCTTTATTTATTACGTCGGATTGTGTCGCATTGCACCCAAGGAATTTATGCCCTTCCTGCTTGGGCCCTTCGCGCGCTGTTGCCGATTTTTTTCGTTTTTGTAGCGTAAAAATTAGTTTTTATTTCGCGAACAAAGCCTACGTGCATGATCTGTTCAGTGAAAAGAAAGTAAAATCATCGTACAGATTTCTCAGATCGCATATTTAATTTTTAATGCTTCTAAAGATATTTTTACTAAGTAGTTTCAAGGCGATATAATTTTTTTTATCTGGAACATGTAGGGCTACTGTTCCGTGGTCATCTAAAGAGAAGAGAAGTACAATCTATTATTACGGAATTTGTAATATCGAAGGCTAGAAAGGAAATAGAAAGCCTCTGCAGGCAATTCGTTTCATAATCTGGCGACTTGAGATGAGATGGGGCTGCGCGAAGGCCATGATAATACCTGGATATTTCTTTGGGTCATCCATTCTTTTACTCTTCTAGCCGTCTGGACAGGGCAGTTGTCAGGTTGGTAAATAAAATGATTCAGAAATTCGGCAACTACGGATGCATCCCTTTACTGTCCAGCTACAAAAGCCTAGAACATCCTACTTCTTTCTTATTCATACCTAAAGTCTCTAGAATTATGGAACAAATTTCCTGTAGATGTTTTCCTTCCTCTCCCAACCTTCAATGCTTTAAATCCCATATCAAAATATTGCATCTGGCTTCTCTTCAGATGCTTACCGGCTTTCCGGTGTTCGAAAAGTTGTATAGGGACCACAACAGATTTTTTAACTACTTCTATGCAATATTCCCTAATTGCTTTATTTTTATACAGTGACAACGTTGTAGTTTTTATTTCAATTCAAGGAGCCATACCTTCAAAGGGACGCAAATGTACAAGTCTTGTTCAATCTTTCTTTCAACTCAACTTAAACTTTCTTTCGTGAGGGGAAAAGAACACTTTTAGTTTTCAGGAAAACAAGAAAATGGGTTTCACACTTTTCTATACTTTCAAAAGTTTTTTAATTGATTTGAAGCTAGCAGTATGGCGTACCAGTATTGGATTTTTTAAAAAGTTTTAAGTAGAATTGGAAGCTACGTTGTAAGAGTTGTAATGTCCTTTCAATAAAAGTTAAACACATTTGATGTGATAGTGTAGCAGAATACAGGTAGTAAATTCGAGTATAAATAAAACGTCCTATTAAGAGCACCTACTATATTTTTACATTTGTTTGCTCAGTAACTATACTACTACAATGTACATTAAATAAATTAAAATTTTATTTTGTACATTTTCTTTAAAATCGCGCGCCGTCAAAAATCGACAGACGTATCGAATTTTTACGGGGAGCAGATTAAAAAAGAAAGTATAATATAAAATCTTGACTTCTCTAATGAATGTTATGTCATTTTATGTGTCTACACTGGAAAGTCGTTTTTTATGAAAAACTACTGGGCATTCAAAATGGTAAGAAAGAAAAACAAAATAGTAGTAATTGGCACTGAATATCATAGAGAAAATATATAATAGAGAAATAATGTCATTTGCGAATGTGGCAAATTTACCAAGCTGGATCCGTAAACAAAGACGGTCTTCTGAGGGCTTGCGCCTTGTCGAACGTTTGCCTTGTGATAGACAGGACCGTACTTCAAAATTTATTTCACATGACGTGAATCTTTTATCGAGTAATAAATGCTAAATATATTACTTGTAATTATTCTTTTTATTAATGATAAAAATGTAACCATTAGTGAGATTTTAACAAAAATTGTATAGTTTGTTGGCTTAAATCTGAGTTTTCTTGCAATACAAAACTGTCGATAATTCCTCGAAAATAGCTCGGTTTATACATATACAGTGCGTCTCTTTAATGTCCCCCCTCTTAATTTCTTAAACGTTACATTTACAAAATTGAAAGTTGAAATAAAATGTAAACATAGTATTCTAAACAATAGAAATAAAATATGCAACTGTTTTAAGAAGTAAAATAGTAAATAAAAAAATTACCAAAACTATGTGTATATTTTATTGGATTGGCATACCATCCTGTATAATTATTGAACAAACCAAGTTCTATGGTAAGATGTAAATATTTTTACACCTATTTACAGTGTGTGCACTTGATACTTTGGTGAAAGCGCTACTTACTTACGGCCCCATGTCAATCTAATCCACTGATATCTTAGCGATCCTTTGGCGAAAGCGCTTTTTTCTTTCGCCATCCCTTTTAAAATACTCCCCTCTACCCTAACCCACTAGTATTTTTAGTGCCCCTTTGGCGAAAGCGCAAATATGCCATTTGGACACTCACTCACCCTTATGCAATATAGGGGAAGGAGGCATTGACACTATATATGACCTTCTTACACCATCTTACCCCTTATACAAAGCCCCTAATACACACACACCCCATCAGTGCCTTTCTGACACCTTGACCATACTCAATATACGTCACTGACAAATATCTCTACTTCTCCGTGTGTGTATTCACTTCAACACCGGAGTGCATTTAAGATAAATTATATTTTTTACCTACTATTCTTTCACATATTGATATAATTTAAATTTGGAATTAAACTATTTGTATTTATGCACTAATTGTAAGAAATAGACTACGAAATAATTCCTTATATTTAAAAGTTGGATGCATAATTGGCGACACATATGAAATGTCTTTAACACCTTGTAAAGACTATTTTTGTATCGAAATAACAAGCATCAGAGGTTCGCTGTATTCGCCACCCCAACCAAAAATACCATAACATAAAAATAACTGAGATTTTTTCGGCCCGGTTCTTATCGCCGAGTTGCGTCATTGAGTTCAACAACCACTTTTGCCAGACGTCCCCAGTGCGCATGCCTCGAGAGAACCGTCGTTTAAAAACCTGACTGGCGCCATATGCGTACAAACGCACTTTTTCGCCCACACATTGGACGGATTCAGCAGGTGTCGCGAATACGTTGTGAACGTCTAAATATATTTTGTCTATGCTGAATATTCATATTGACGAAATATCATTGAAAACTTCCTCTAAAATATTTAATATTTTTTTTTTCAAAAACATGAACCAACTTGAAAAATGAGAAAGCACTAACAAGAATGAAATAATATTGTTACGTATTTATAACTGTAGTTAATGGTAAATTTAGTTTTGTTCAAAGTTAGGTAACTTGTGCACCGAAGTTCTGAACTTTGAAGTCGACGCAATTTTAAAGTATAATAGGAACCCTTAATAATAATACATTAATAAATTGTTGAATAAAGAGTAATATTTTTAGATATTTGTTACTGAGCCTAATGGTCAGCCTAATTTCGTATGGCTTTTAGTAATTTCTACAAAAAATATCTGAACTTTAAAGTAAGCGCAACTTCTTAGTAATTGCTAATGAACTATCATTACGGATCCTTATACTGTGAAATTGCGCCGACTTCAAAGTTCAGAACTTCTGTATACAAGTTACCTAACTTAGAACAAAATTAAATTTACCACTAACTACAGTTATAAATACATAAAAATATTATTTCGTACTTTTTAGTGGTTTTTCTTTTGTGGAGTTGGTTCATTAAAAAATATATTTCTTTCTTTTTAATTCACGTATTCTCCCTTCCCCTGCACCCTGTTGCCCTCTCTTTAAATTTGTATTTTCCATGTAATATTGCATTTTCAGGCGTCAGTAACCCCGAAAATGACATAGTTAACATTTCTGAAGAATTTTCCACCCGCTGACCTCGCTAGCCCTGAAATTGACATGTTAGTTAACATTTTTGAAGAACTTCCTAGTCAGTGCTTTTTATCATATCCCCCTACCGTTAATTTTTTTAACATTTGTTAGACAAAAATAGATTTTCTGACTTCAGTAAGTCGGAAAATGACACATTAGTTAACATTATTGCACACCTTCCCAGTCTTTCATTGTACCCCCCCCCCCCCCCGCGCAACCTTTTTAACATCTGCTGTACATAATTAGATTGTATGCCCTCATTAACGCAAAAGATGAGATATGAGTCAACATTTACGGAAAAATTCTAAGCCGCTCCGGTGTTACCCCTCCCCTTTATTATTTTTTGAAGTCAAATACCACAGGACCACCGGATCATCATGCTAAACGCAACGGAGGAACAATTATTTAAATCGGTGTTGCCATTCCGAAGTACACACGCAAAAATTGTCGATTTCAAGAGTTTTTAGGTTTTCGCAGTTTTTTTAGGTTTCCACTCACTTTAGCAAAGAAAACCTTAAAATGGGACCATTGGGAAAACATATCTACAAAGCAAAAAAAATTATCGAAATCGGTTAATCCGTTCAAGAATTATGCATGAACATACTTTAAAAAAAAGTGACGCATACGGGTCAAATTAATAACCGTCTCGTGAAGGCGGTTAAAAAATAAATTATATTCAATAAATAAAGCTAAATTTTTAACATTCTTAGTAGATAATCTCTTAAAAATATTTACTCTTTGCCACGTGAAGAATTTAATCAAAATGCCGTCAGTCAGGGGTCCAGATTTAATTAAGTATTACTAAAGCGAGGTCAAATAACTTGGAGACTAGAACTGGAAATATTCATGGCCTGGATTCTCAAACTTAACAGGTCAATTCTCCTTGACGCTTTAGTGGTTCGATTTTTAACATTTTACATAACTTTTTATTTCATGCGTTAAAGGGCATCATGGCGAAAGCATTACTAATTATTAATTATTAAGCAAGTCCTTATGGATCTACGAAAAGTCTTCGAAAAACACAATTTTTGGAAAATACTTTTTTTCGAAACCATGTCCATTTTTCGAAAATTCATTTTTCGAAAATTTAATTTTGAACTCTAACGTTCAGATTCACTAAAGAGGTTAAAATGTTTTAAATTAAGATCTAGCTGATCAGTTGGGTTTTGATAGGTTTTTGTGCTTTTATTGTTAATAAGTCGTCATTAAAATACGAGTTATTCTAATAAATCAGCAATTTGCTTGGTTTCTAAATGATTTTCATCTTGGAACGTGTTGCTAGAATGAATTTAGTACTATTATTGTGGAAACCACGTACTAAAATTGCCCTTTTCTTTATAAATTTGCGAAAAAACTCAGAAACAAATTCATATTATAAAATTTAGTTGTCATATTCTTACACTTGTCAGTTTAAAACTTTTGGTTGTCATATTAGACCGTTCTAGCATTGCAGATTGAGGTAATAGTTTAGGAAATGTCCATAAGAAATAAAAAATTATTCTGAGCAAATCTAAACAAACCTGAGAAAACCTATGAGCAACTCCTTGAAAATCATATTAACTTTCCCAATTTTTGGAAGTATGATATGCCGAATGCTTTTTTCATTACAACTTGTGAAAGTATGATATTCAAATGCCGGTTCATTACATACGCTTAAAATTCTACTGGCTTGTGAAACACCATCTATATAAAGATAAGAAGATGTTTGTTGTTATTTACATCTAATACTCGTGTAGAGCACCCAATTTTCCATGCACAATACGAAGTTATTTGGTATTTTGCAGTCTGTTGGTACAGAATGTTTTCGCTCCATACAGGCAAAGTTATTATTCTAATAACCACGAGACACGAGTTTACCCTTTCATCGTAACCGCTGCGTGTGCCCGCGAGCCGCAGCTTTAACAACTCAATAGTGATGCACAAACCTTCTCCAAACTCGTTGTTTACCAGTGCCGTAGAAACATTTGGGAAAATAGAGGAAAGTTGTAATTAAAGAATGAAGTTTGGTGTAGTTTAAAAAAAATATCTTTAAACTTTCACGTTACGTTAAAAATTAAAAATTCATTTAAAAAGGTACCTTTACAACATGCAGGGAATGCAACATATTTTTTATATAATACTCACGATGAAATAGAGAAAGTTAGTTCAAAACACATTTTTCTAGTTGAGGTTTTATACAGGGTGTCCACAGTATGGACAAATATATTTGTTATTAATAAAGATAGAGGCAGCAAATTTTAGGTGTATCTTATTGGTTAATAAATCTACCTTTTTATGTAATTTAACTTTTTCAACCGCCTTGAAGGGTGACGCTAGGGAGTTGAGGTCAAAAATTTTAAATCCAACCCTATGCCGTGTGGTACCTCATTTTAAAGGTCTTCAAAAAAGAAACATTTTAAAATGAGGTACCACGCGGCATAAAGTTGCAAATTTTTGACCTCAACTCCCTAGCATCACCCGTCAAGGGGGTTGAAAAATTTAAATTACATAAAAAAAGTAGCTTTATTAACCCATAAGACACACCTAAAATTTGATGCCCCTATCTTTACTAATAGCAAAGATATTTGTGCATACTAAGATTTTTCGGACACTCTATATTCTCGTGTATATATATATAGGGGTTATATGTATATATTAACAACATAAAATGTAACATGACTAACCTAAAGTTAAAAAAGAGCATGGTTAGACATTTTTTTTTAAAAGTTGTTTGTTCTTAGTACAAAATACTGATACACTGCTCCGCAAAAAGAAAGTGTCATGAGCAAGAAACTAGACTCCGCCTATCCTATGGTTTTTGACCCGCTGATTACGAATCTTAAGGCCGTTTTATCAAAGTATTTAAATCAAGGTATTCACTTCGTTAATTTGAATTAGTAATCAGTTATTAATTAGTATTTTATTTTAGCATAAAAATAATCAAAAGCCTACTGTATAAAACTAGAAACGGGAGAAACGTGCTACAAGAAAAGGAATTTTCACCAGGGCCAGTCGTTACGTAGTTCTTAAAGTACACGCAATGATAAAGGTAACATTCTTAAGAAACGCTAAATTAAAATGAATATAATACTGTAAATTGTTCTATCTTTTAGGGTGAAGTAACTAAAGTGCAGAAATAAAATTAAAAACATTCTGGACCCGCACAATACTGTGTACCATGGGTCGAACTGTATAGAATAAAAAAAAGTGCCTAACCTATATCCTTCTAAACATGAATGCTTGTTACTTGTGTAAGAAATCAATAACTTAAATAAGATTTTATGAAATATTTATAGTTTGTCTAAATGTAGTCATGTCAAAATTAAAAAAAAAATTACCTTCACCATCTTGTCAAAAATGTACTCAAAATTTAATTTCAAAAACAATGTAGCATTGCAAATTCTACACTTTGATGAAACCCCTCACCTTGCTCTTCACTGTAATCACCCAGATTGTCAGGAAAATAATAGCTCGTGTATCTTTAGTGACATTCGTGCAGCTGTAAAAAAAATGGATTTTTCACCAAAATTCAAAAATTTTGAGATAATGTAAAACCTAGAGCTAATTTGATTAAACGGGCTTCGGATTCATAATCAGCCGGTCAAAAACCATAGGATAGGTGGAGTCTAGTGTCTTGCTCACTACACGCATTTTTTTTGTGGCGAATGAAACTAACTCGAAGTTTAACTGTGACTATTAAAATTTTATTAAACCACCAAGATTGTCAAAAAGCCAAACTTGACAATATAATTGAAATTTATTAAAATTTACCCCATTTGTAATTAAACTACGTTACTGGTTGCGGTAATATTGCCAACCTCAATGTCTGATTTTAATAGATGCCAGGGATGAGTACTTCTAAGTTAAATTAGAAAATATTTCCCGGGACGTGACATTTTACCTAATGTGTTGTGATTTTACTCGTTTTCAGCTGGAATGGCGTTATCTCAAGTCGGCAAATGCATGCGTAAATTATTAAAAATGAGTCAGCGACACAGTTCGTTATGTCCCTCTTGTGTTGTGTGAAAGAGCATGATTATTTTTTATTTACTCAACTCGATGTTGATGTTACATATTTAATTTGGAAGAGGTGCAGAAATTTTGCTTCTGATTTTTGTAAAAAAATTAGTTTTATTCTGCTATTCTCGTTTTATTTCAATTTAAGTAGATATACGTTTTATGACCTAATTTTAACAGCATTTAAAATATTATGCCAAATATGTTTTTGCTTTTAGAGTGAAGTATGCTCAAGCGCCCTTACAGATGTCATTCATGCTGTGATCAATGGTAATGATGGTTGCCTATTTTGTTTCGGACATGCTGGTTTGGGTAAGTCATATTTACTTAGGTATATTTGTTCATATTTAGGGCTTTTTAAAATGTAATTGGCATATTGTTAACAATTTTAATATAACTTGTTCTGCTCTTAAATATTTTAGAAGGTTTTAATAGTGCCAATTTTTTCGACTAACCATATTTAAGTTAGTTTTTAACCCGCTCTGAAAATACCTAAAATAACACGCTACTAAATACAACTGAAAATCAATAAATTTAAACAGCCTGCAAAAACTAACAATTCGTCAGACCTATCTTCAGTAAAATCTTGAATAAATGTTTCGAAATCTAGTAGGCGGCAGTTTCGGCAGCAGTCATAATTTGAATGCTCTCCTAGCAATCAATTTTATATTTTGTTTAACTATTGGCGGCGTTATCTCAACTATCACCCAGAGAATCGATTTAACTATACTCGTATAAAATAAAACGTAAATTTCGCAAAAATAATGATAAAAATGATCTATGAAAATCTCGACGAAGATTATCTCGAGTGTACTCCTCGAGAATTTCATAGCATTTTATTTCAACACTAGTGTTGAAATGTTTTTTCAGCATAAGTGTGGAAAATAATAATGTTGAAAGTGGGGGTATAAATAAAGACAGAAATTGGGGATTTTGGGTAAATATTTTTGTGGTCGTAGGAAAAAAATTGTACATTACTCTTGTGAAAGTAATTTTCACATACTCGTGTCAAAAATGTCACTTTCAAAACTTCTTATGTAATATATTTTTGGAAGTGACTCCCCTGCCGGCGCCGGCAGCCATCATGGAAGCCAGCACCGGCAGCCCTAGCGGTAACCTTGCTGGGTGCCGGCAACATTAGAAAATTAATGTCAAAATCCCTTAATTCAATCAAAAAACCATAATTTATTATAGTCTAAACTTTAACGGAACTGAAGTCTTGCTTCAAAAATATAACAATTATTATTCTGCGAATAATATAATAATATTCATCCTCGTTCACCAACAAGCAAATAGCTAAAATCTCACTCAGGCCCCTTCCATCTTCTACCAGTATTATGTAAGTCGCAAACTTAGTATTTGTTTTGCTAGAGAATTGAAATAAGCTTTGGATGAAGTATGATCGTGGTTTTGCTCAAGCTCCATGATGCATAGAAATTGTTTATGGTCACTTACTTTCAAGAAAATGCTAGCCTGGCAGTCTTGCTTATACGTGGAACACTTCCTTGTTGACTTTTCATTTTTTGTCTTGAATAGTCTTCCACTTTTAACACAGGGTAACCGCAGATAATGGTATTTCAGAGCCGGATTAATATCCACCACGGTATTAGGATTTCGTTGTCTCTGATTGTCAATTGTTTTGCTATTACGCAACCAAAACTAATTGCTTGTGGCTTTCTTGTAGTCCACCAAAACGCAATTAAAATTTTCATATGAAGATAATTGATCACCTACTTTCATGTTTTATAGTTTTTACGCAAAATGGAAACAACACAATATTTACATATCATTTAAAAGGCGTAACTATTTTTATTTTAGGTTAGAACTGCCGGCACCCGAGAAATTTTGTACTCGGGTGCCGGCGCCGGTATCCATGCATCAATATTTTGGGAACCGGCGCCGTCAGCGGAGTCACTTCCTATACTATTTCCCACTCCTTCGACCTGTGGTCTTTGGCTTTAGCTCAGGCTTACCAACCTCTTACTTGTATGAAAAGATTAATTTTCAAACAATATACCGTAATACCTATATAAATTAAGCTCCGGGATTCCCTAAAAATATGTAAGTATCTTCTAGTTGGTTAATTAGGTTTTGACGAGTTTTAGTCCTATCATTAATCAGCGTTCTTAAAAATTAGAAGTCATGTGACTTGTTGAAACAATTATTTTTAAAGCAGTTCTACTAAGAAAAGCTCTTCGGAGCTTTTTAATATTCACAATTCTTTTTGATATGATTGACATATCCTTACAGTATTGATTTAAATTAATGTACAATCATATCAACCTCTTAGTTTTCACGATTCCGATTTCTTTTTAGCCCATAAAACTTACTCAATATCGAAAAGAAAATAACAATAAATTATTACCAAATGCTTCCCCGTAAACTGTGTCACTAAAGCACCAAAAAGATATTTTAGAAAAAGAATTCCTTGACGAAACTGCCTGTCTCCTTTGAATTTCTCGTCCCGATACCCATAAAAATATGCCTCAATATGCCACACACGGCGTTTTAGACCTTCGAAATTGCCGAAATTTCTGCGAGACAAAAGCCCATTTTATAAATAATGCCAAATAATGCTGAACGACACTTCTCCTCAAGACCCGCTTTGCATCTTTTAGTTCTAAGTTTGCATAGAAATGGAGTATTACTCGCATTGTTACCCTCTCTTTGCAGAATAACTTTCAACGTTCGGTGCCTTATTTTAGCATTACATACTTAACGTGTTTCAGTCATACGGGTAAGTTTTTAAACGACATATCTTTTTGCAAAAATTTGTGTTAAATAACTCGTTTCAAAATTTGTTGGAAATGAAATTCGTCGCCAGTATTTCAATTAATTATTCCCTAGCGAAGCTGGTTTCACATAACGGAATAGAAAATATACATGTATTTTTTTATTGAATACATTATTCAACCAGGTTTTTCTTATCTGAGATAGCCCGCGTAGAACGTACGAACATACCTTGGCCATCTGAAGTTAAGGGAAATGTCATCTGTTGATAAGGGATTTAAAGGATTGGAGGTTGGGAGGTGAGGGGAAAACATCTGCAGGCAATTTGTTCCATATTCTGGAGACCCTAGGTATAACTGAGCAAGAGAAGTGGGATGTTCTGGGCCTTTGTAGCTGGACAGTAAAGGGATGCATACGTAACGCGCCTCTTGTTGTTCTATTAGGAACAGTCAAGTGGAGAATCATAGCGGTAGTTCTTCAGAGCAAAATCCATGGATGTATTCGCTAAAATGGATTCCAACTTTCCAGATCACATAAAACATAACGATCAGGACCTTGAGGTGCCTTCAGACATAGCCGAAGCTTTCGCATCACACTTTCAGGTGATATATTTCCGCTATGTTAATGCGGACTTGACTGCGCTGGGACAGGCGAGACACAGTACTACCCTGTGTTCTCACTTTTACACTCGCGATGAGGTTGCAGCCAAACTGAGAGAGTTTGATGTGTCCAGGGGGGCGGGCCCTGGTGGCATCCCAGCAGTTCTGCTCAGGACCTACTCGTCATCTTTGGCACAGCCTTTGCAGGAAATCTTTCAAAGCTCACTGGACGCCGGCTACTTTCCGGCAACCTGAAAATTTTCCAATTTTTTTCCCATTTATAAGCCTGGAGCTAATTACCGTGGAATTTTTATCCTTTCTACTATTCCAAAGTTGTTCGAGTCAATTCTAGCTGACCAAATTTTGTCAACTTTTAAGCATTACATCATCACGGATCAACACGGCTTTGTACAAGGGACCCTCAACTGCAACTTATCTTGCGGTGTATTAAAACTTCGTTATTTCTTCTTTGGAGGCTGGACACGAAGTTGACGGCATATATATACACTGACCTATCTAAAGCATTTGACAGCGTCTGATATTCTCTTCTTTTGAAAAAAAAACTCTGAAATCCGCATTATAGGAAATTATCTATTGTAGATCGAGTCCTATCTCCAAAATGCAGCGCGTTGAGTTATGTGGCTCTTCTTCGCGTGAGGTGCTTGTAACGCTAGCGTCCCCCAGGATTCACGTATTGGACCAGTGTTATTTCTTTTATTTATCAACGACGTTATGTCCTGCTTTGGGTCTTCCCATGTTCTATTATAAGCGGACGACCTGAAATTCTTCAGTGTTGTTAACGCCAGCTCGAATGGACAATGTTGTCTCCTGGTGCTCCGCAAACTATCTAAAATCTAAATAGTAACGTATCCAAATGCAAATCAGTCAGTTTCTACAGATGTAAAAATCTCATTATTTATACATACAGAATCAACAACGAAACCATTGGAACTGAGGACTCATTCAACCACCGTGGAGTTATCTTGGACAGACAATTGTCCTTCAATCAACACATTGATAGTATCGTTCTCAAGGGCTTCAGGATGCTTGGTTTCATAAAGCGCAACACCAGATATATTCACGACACGAACTCTTACGTGTCTCTACAACTAGCTCGTTTGGAGCATCCCCGAATACTGTTCGATTATCTGGACTCCCGGTTACACCATTCATAATAATAGACTCGAGAGGGTTCAGAACAAATTTACAAAGTACTTATTGGACAAGCATTGTTTTCCCTCGTCGGATCTCACCCACGAGACCAGACTGAGTTGTGGGATGAAGAGCCTTGAGCGCAGACGAAGGGACGCACTTCTGCTTTTTTTATACAAGGTTCTGAATGGCGAGATCCATTGTGACAGACTATTGGGGCTAGTTTCACTATTGATTCGCGCAAGGCGCACAAGGCAACAACAACTTTTTTGTGAAGTACCACGGGACCAACTACGTCCAAACCGCCTTTGTCAGCAGAGTAGCGTGGAACTACAATTCTGTATACTCAGACTGCGATATTTTTAACAGTACTTTGTCAAAACCGAAAGGATTAATATTATCCAAATAATTTTAATTGTTTCATACTCTTTCCTCTCTGTTAGGTTACTCATCATGTTAATGCTTTTCTTTCTTATATTTTAGGTGTTTTTCTGTTTTGGTTGTATATTTTATTATTTATTTTCTCTGTACCATTTGAAATTTACATTCCATAGTGACAAAAATACCTTATGTGGTGAATACAAAAAATACTTTTGATTTATTTTGACTATATGCATATTTCCTATTGCTAAAACTCTTTCCCACAGTCTGCTTATTCTCGAAGAACAGTGCGTCGCTAGTCGGCTCATTATGGATTTATCTTAATTCTGCCCGAGATATTCATTAAAATTTAGTGCTTATAACGCACTTCATTTCAATTTAAAGTTGTGTAGTGTGTTGTGTTCCGTAGAATTATTACATACTAAGTAGTGTTTAAGACTTGTAGCTTACGGAAGTTCGGCTCGAACTTTCGCAGTTTACATAATTATATTAGGGTGAATTAAGGCGAGATGGCACATATTTTTTAAAATCTGTATTAAGCATTGTGGTATTAACAAGAACTGTAAATTAAATCCAGACCGTTGAAAGTTAAGGTGGCATTTTCCAATCGCGTCCATGGTGGCCAACTTAATTTTATTTTGACACGGATTTTCGGCTTTAACATTTTTAACAATAACATTATAAGTATATTAAGTATAGATTCATATCCTGCAAGCAATTTTCAGTCAATTATTTAAAGTTTCAACGTGTGTAATGATTTCATTCAATATTTGAAAAGACCTATGGTGACATTTTCTGTCACCAGGACCTCAATATTATTTTTGAATGTTATTTTACTAAAATAAATCAGAAAATATCTTGAAACTTTTATTAAGACGTTAAAAATACCTAAAGAATATGAATCTATGGTTAATGTTGTGACAATACTCATATAAAAGAAAAATAAAACAAAAAATGGTACGAAAATAAAATAAAGTTGGCAATATATGGGTGTGGTCGGCAAC
This sequence comes from Philopedon plagiatum, assembly GCA_963971165.1. Classification (NCBI taxonomy): domain Eukaryota; kingdom Metazoa; phylum Arthropoda; class Insecta; order Coleoptera; family Curculionidae; genus Philopedon; species Philopedon plagiatum. Next base: position 123,464,878 of record OZ020192.1, on the reverse strand, counting down.
CTTACTTTATAAGGAAAGATGGCCAAATAAATTTTAAGCAGTCTTGACAGAAACATCATAAGTTAATTTGGTTTATAGGTAGGCATATTCCCTATTATAATAGATATTTATATGATAATAGTACTCACGTTAATGAGAGTGCCAAAGAAGACTCTAAACCTCAATTAAATGTATTAACTGGTTAATGTTTTGAGCAGCAGGTTGTTCCTTATTTTAATGTAATTTTCCTGAACTTAATATTATTAAGTTATTTGCGTGTAGATAACAAAAGATAAAATCTTCTACTTTGAAAGCATTTCGCAATTTTTTTAACGAACCCCGTACATAATGATCTATAACTATATCGTATCAGTTTGGCCTATGGCACGAATATTTGACTTCGAAATGTTCCCCCAGTGGGCAATAAAAATTATCTGAAATGGGCTAATTTTGGATAAAACACAGTTAGTAGAAGCAAAAAAGGCATATTTATGTGTGTGTAGATAGGCTGAAATAAAAATGAAATAACGCTAAAGCGTTATTTGTTTCCTGGAAAAAAAACTGTAATTTAATATGAGGTTTTTGTATGGATTTTTCTCGCACTGTAAGAACAAAACGACACATTATTGTATAAAAAGGAAGTTAGTTCTGGAGATATGGCCGGACTGACTGTTGCGAACACCCGTATTCATAGTCATTCTTCGGAGATTCGCCAGCTTTTATCCCGCCGAATATTCCCCTTATGCATTTCATAGACGGAGCATCGCTCCATTAAAATACACGCATCAACGGCGCGTCGCTGGCGAAGCGCTGGTTGAGAAGTCGCTGGCGATTCGCCTGGAGAACGACTATGAATGCGACTGTTAGAGTGGTCTAATTTGACAATAGCGAATATGCATATAATCCAAATTAACCTGATTTTTTTTTGATTTTCTACTACAAATTTTCATACAAAATTCGAAACGTGATGCGATTGTATGTGACGTCACATCTTGTATGTCATGTAAATAAAAGTTATAATGACTCGTTCATGGTAAATTTCGGTGTTAATTTATTTTTTTGATTATTTCTTAGAAGTTAGGAGATTTGGTGCATAATAAACATTACATCTGAATAAAAGGAACGTTTAACAATGACTGGAATGAAAATTGTTCAAGGACAATCAGATAATTTGCTGAAAGTTGATGCCTGTATAATGGATGGCCTTTTATTTGTGTTTAGGATTTCGTTGATTTACAAATACTTATTATTTATTGTAAAATAAAAATGAATGTTCAGTCAAATATGCGTAGTTGAATTTGACGATACTGTGCTTTAATGATACCTTCAGTGTGTCCACGGGAATAGTCCGGATAAGGTGTTAATGTCAATGGGCTGGCAATACTTATAACTACTTCAGGCTTATCTATGATATATGTTTATTACCATTACAAAAACAAGGTACTGCCTGTATCATGAAAACCAAACCTCGGCAAATATTTTGGCCGCTGGATTTGTGACGAGCAGGTCAAAATCTATAAGACTGAGCTATTTTTATTACCAACCTTTTTTGTTGTTGACTAGTGTTACATCTCCCTTCTCTTCAGAAGCCCATGGTACTTTAGTACTTAGGCTTGAGGTCCACGTGGCCACGTGGGATATCTCAAATAAAAAAAACAAGATACAGCTGAATACTTAAAAACTTTTTGGAAGGTGATCTTGAAAATTCAAATTTTTTTGCCTAAATTCAGTTTCCATGAATTTCTGGGCAACACCTTTAACGAAGCCCTAGTAAATTATACATTATACATTTTTGTAATCTCCAGAAAATTTGCTATCGGATAAAGCAACAATGTAAAAAAGAGCAATAATGGACTCTGCATAATGCTGCTTTTAAATAAACAAATATCTTTAAAACTGCAAACGATTTAAGTGTATCGATAATCCCCTAAAGTGCAGATATTTCTTTATGAGCTTGGTATTTATTCTAAGGAGGGATTTCGAAGGCTTATCGGGTCCCTGAAAACGGCTAAATCCAATACAGTATTACTTTCAGCCGTGGCTTGAATAGAGAGAACTTTTATTGATCCTGAAAACAGATTTTTTTCAGGGACGTTGTGAATTGTCTTGTATAAATATATTAAAATATTTTTTCCCAAAAGTGATAGCTTGCGTCACTAGCTGTGGGGATAAAATGACATTTTGTTTTCACTTTGCATTTTATAACGCGATGAGGTATTATAAAAAAAGGAAGTTGCAACACCTTTACAACACTATAACACTATATTAAATCAGTTGTCTTTTTAAATATGATTATTCAAATCATTTGACTTTCTTGGCGATTATAAGACTAAGCAAGGTAAGGTGGGGCAAGTGCGATTTTAGGGCAAGTGCGAAAGTCGGTTATAAAATCTTTGTTAATTTAATATTAGTGCTGCCATCTATTAGGCGACATCTGCATTGCATCTACTTCATTTTTTATTGCTACATAAATGGCCAATTTCAAGCGTACGGTAAAAAACCTAACCATATTGTTTCAATTTCCGAAGAGAGATCATTGCTTAAAGTGATTTTGTAATATATCCGAAATCCTACATAATCATTTAGGGATTTTTGGTTTATTATTAATTTCCTAGTAGGCTCACTATTAAAAAACTTGAACTTGGCATGGGTCCCGTAAGTAGCAACAGAGATCTTTAAAATTTCACCAGCGCTTAGGATTTCTTAGGATTAAGGATTAGGATTAATAATTTATATTTTAAGGATTCTAAATTTACATGTGACAAATTATATTTTAATTTTTAAAATGTGTTACAGGAAAATCTTACACTATGCTAGGAACGCCGGAGAGCTCAAATACCTTAGGAATAATACCTTGCGCCATCTCGTGGTTATTTAAAGGCATTAACGAGCAAAAACAGAAGACTGGAGCCAGATTCTCCGTCCGAGTCAGCGCAGTAGAAGTATGTGGACCAACCAATCAACTGAGGGATCTTTTGGCGGGATATTCAAATGGTATGTAGGAACGTTTAGAAACTATTCTTTTTTAAAAGGGTTAAAGGAAATTCACTATTATTGTAGAAATGAAACCAAAATTTGTCGTTAAAAATATTATCTATATGCTAAGTACCTATATGGATTTTATCCAATTCTAAATCAAATGAGTTATTACTAATGAGTTTTATATGAGAAATAAATCAATTATACACTGTTTCCTGTAAAGGAATTTGGAAAACTGAAATGTTTTCTAAATTATTGAGCATTACCAAAAGTTGTCGCAAGAAAGTACGATCTAATTTAACTTTGGCATCGTATTTCTGCTGAAATACTTTTTATCAGAGAGTTACAAGGTGTCTTACATATTTTCGACCCCCTTTCATAAGGACACAGATGTATTTTATCGTGTGGCTTGCACTCTAAGAAGAAAAGAGTTTTAGCAATATCTTGGGTCCGCTTACCATAACTAGAAAAGTATGGGTCCTCGATTTTAAAAATTTTATGGCAACGGTGGCGGGGGGTATACCATTTTCCTTTTTGATTCATTCTTATACCATCTCTAATTTTTTAACTATAACAAAAAATGAATCAACTGAAATTATATTCGACGAAGATATGAAAATAGGAAAAAAATTCTTGCTTATAGTTAAAATAAGAGCAGACTTGTAAATATGTTGAGAAAAATTTTCAGATAATAATATTTTCTCTTGTCACGGAGAAGCTGATGCCGACCCATTAATAGTTCAAACAGCTATAAATATAGACTCTGAAAATGTTGTTGTAATTTCTGAGGATATCGATGTCCTGGTCCTATTAACTGCCCTAACTCCAGATGAGAGAGAAATTTATTAAAAGGAAAAAACAGCAAAGGGGAAAGTTTTTCAAAAAGATTATTCTTCCAGACGTTTAAAAACAACACTGCCTATGTGTAAAGAGCATATTCTTTTTTTGCATGCTTTTACCGGATGTGACATTACCTCAGCTTTTTATAATAAGCAAGAAAAAAAGAAATTTTTTTAAATAAAAATGAAGTTTTTGATAATATTCGTACATCTGGAATAAAATGCGTTCTCGTATTATACAATGCACCCAAGAAGGCGAAAGACTTAAATATATTCAGATATTTATTAAAGCTACAACTATAAATAGCTGTGTAGTGTACGACTAGCATCATTGGTGTCTACACTTGTTGTATAATTGGGGAATGATATTCCGCCTATAGAATGGGGATGAAAACATGACCGAGGGACGTTGAGACCAATACCAATGAACCAACCGCCAGCCCCTGAAAACCTACTGAAAACTTGTCTTTAGTACTTGCTTGTGGATGCAGGAAGCATGGATTACATTGCAGTGCAGCTTCACATTAAATCGTTTAATATAATCTAGTGGGACAAAAGTAAGATTCTAATTACTGATTTAAAATAATTACGTTTTCTTAGAAAAGCCCGCAAGACAACAAAACCAAAAACATTTATACAAATTACACTCCATAAGCAGGTAGTAAAGTTCTGAAAGTAGGGTTTAGAGGAAGCCACCTTAGGTACTGCGTGGTCAGTTGTACGTTACCTCTTGTGTCGATCGATTATTACAGTACCTATGTAAATTATTTGTGAAACTCCTGTGCACTAGCTAATATTCACCAAGGTATGTAGTGTTGTTACATGTATAGAGAATATTTAAACTGTATTGTTTTCATCGGGAAAGTACCAAAGAGAAAAGGGGGTATTTTTGCCGATCACATGTAGTTTATCAATCTTTAGCAGATATTCTCTTTAAGAACACCGGATATCACCGGTCTAATTTTTTTACATGTTTTTGTAGTAGAATCAAATAGGGTTTTCTATCAAGAAACAGGCAATGGTTAGACTCGGGAAATTTTGTTTTTGATACAAAAACGCATCCAAAAGGACAGTCTGAACAACCTTCCAGATAAGGAGTGCAAAGAGGACCCAAAGTGAAATTTGAAGATGCGTCTTTGAAGGCCAAAAGAAGGCGCATTTCGGACTTATTACAAGCACGGAGTCAACAGGAGTTGGCTTTAGCTGCAGAGCTTTCTATCAAAAACATTGGTGAGCACTTGGAGGGAGTTGCTAATCTCCTGAAATGTATTTATAATTCTAGCCCGTAGATCTTCTAAATTTTCACAAGGGGTTTTGAAAACCGAGTTTTTAATGTGTGGCCATAAAAAAAGTCGTACGGCGTGAGATCGCAGGACGGTGTTGGCCACCTAACTGGCATATTACGACTAATGATTCGATCTTCGAAAAATTCTTCCAAAAAATTTAAATTATTAAGAGTTACGTGAATTGGTGTGCCGTCCTGCTGGAAGTATCCTCGTCGCATCTCTTCATCGTCTAATGCGTTTACAAAATTGTCTAAAATTTCATTACGGTATCGCGCCGAATTGAGCGTCCCTTCAAAAAAATCGGTCCAATTAACCTTTTCGATGTGGCCACCCACACGCCAACTTTCTGCGAATGCAGAAGCTTCCCTATAAAGAAATGTGGATTTTCAGAACTCCACATTCTCATTTGCTGAGAATTTACATAACCAGGGAGGTAAAACCATGCCTCGTCAGTAAAAAGATTTGTTCAAATACGTTTTCTTTTTTATGCAAATTACCTATAAACCACTTGAAGATTGCATTCGCCGCGACTTGTCGTTTGGTAACAATTCTTGGACTGAGCTTGCGGCGATAAGCTTGCATATGCAGGTCACATTTCAGGATTGTACTGCAGGTTCGGTGGGACACATTTACTTACTGGCTTAAACGCCGAATAGAGGTTTGTGGATGTTCATTAACAGTTAGCCTCAATTCTTTTACGTTTTGTGCAGTGCGAACTTTGGGTCTCCCACTTCAATTCTTTTACGTTTTGTGCAGTGCGAACTTTGGGTCTCCCACTTCAATTCTTTTACGTTTTGTGCAGTGCGAACTTTGGGTCTCCCACTTCAATTCTTTTACGTTTTGTGCAGTGCGAACTTTGGGTCTCCCACTTCAATTCTTTTACCTTTTGTGCAGTGCGAACTTTGGGTCTCCCACTTCAATTCTTTTACGTTTTGTGCAGTCCGAACTTTGGGTCTCCCACTTCAATTCTTTTACGTTTTGTGCAGTGCGAACTTTGGGTCTCCCACTTCAATTCTTTTACGTTTTGTGCAGTGCGAACTTTGGATCTCCCACTGCCTTCCTTTCTATTCACACTTCCTGTTCGGTTGGGTTGGGTTTGATTGGGTCCTGTCAAATCTTGGCGAAACTGGTCGAAATCCATAACTATGTGTGGAAATTCTGTTTGAAAATCCTGAACGTCGTCTCATGTTGACTAAACCCAGTGGCCATCAAACCTACCATTTCTAAAGTATCTTTTGATCATAAAAGCTTTCTGTTCTGCCGTGATTAACATATTTAATTTTCTTAAAAATAAAAACTTCAGAACTTGAGAGTTCTATTTTTCATTCATTTTTGCAATTCAATGGTGTTTTGATATAAACCAAAGTGTTGTAGTTCTTTAATCAATCAATCGTTATTGCTAAAACAAAAATAAGTTAGGCATTGAATTAAATATACTTAGTAGTCATTCAGGAATAGCGAACATCGTCAACCATTGCTTGAATACGTTTAAGTAAGTCTAAATATCGTTAACACAATTACTGCGAAAACTCTAATATATATTACTTTTCAACTGCCAAAGAAAAGCAAACTTTCACCCGATAACTTGTGCTTTTATGAAAAACTCCCGACATTCAGTCGTATCGGAAAAACCTCGAGAACAGGAAAAGTTTATTAAACAATCCCCTTTACCATTTAAATTTCTTTTTAGTGAGTCTTAAAAAAACCTCGACTCTAATTCCGGGGTTGGAAAAATTAATTATTTTTTAATTCGAGGAAATTGTAACTTTTTCTCTCCCGTTTTATTAGCCGGCTCTGGATTTTTAATTAAATCATAAATTCCGCTAGATTAACGTTTTTTTTGCTGGTTGGAATGTGTATAGGAGCTAATAAAAATAATTAAAAGCTACTTCTTTATGTGGATAATTGTTTATAGAACGAGTGAGGTAGGAGGGCAGTAATTTTAAGAAACAAGAAAATGTTTGTTTCTACTTCAACCTACAAGAGAGAGAAACACACGAGGAGGTTCTCAAATCGACCCATATGCATGTTATTATTTATGTATGTTTTGTAAATGAGTTCTCCCGGATGTTCCAATTGTAAGAATTTTTAGCTAAAATTTTGAACAGCTAAAAGTAATTCATGAATATCGACAATTTTTGCGTTTATACTTTGGAATAGCGGCGTCGATCTCAAAGATTTTTTCTCTGTTGTGTTTAGGATGACGATCCGGTGGTTCTATGGGTATTTGACTTTAAAAAAATTATATCGGGGAATAGGTGTGAGAGGACGGCAAAAGTGGAGCAGCTCAGAGTTTTTCCAAAAATGTTTACTAATACCTTATTTTCGGGATTATTGAGGTCGGAAAATCTAATTTTATCGTCATGTTAAAAAAAATATCTTGGGGGACGGGGGAGGGGGGGAGAATAAAAAGTATCGGCTGTAAATTCATCCGAAAGTGTTGACTGATATATCATTTTCGTTGTTAATGTTGTCAGAAAATCTAATTCTGACCAATAGACGTTAAAAAAACTAACGGTAAGAGGAGGGAGACTGGAAAAAAAGGAGCGGCTGGTAATTTTTCCCAAAATGTTAACTAATGTCCCATTTTCAGGGTTATTGACGTCGGAAAATCTAATTTTGTCTATCATATGTTGACAAGTGTCGAAGAGGGGGGGATGAGAGGGGATACAACAGACCGACTGGGAATTTCCTCAAGAATATTGAGTTATATGTTACTTTTGGGGTTCTTAAGTTCAGAAAATCTGATTTTGTCTAACACATACTAAAAAAAATAACGGGGGGGGGACAGAAAAATTTCCATTGTAATTTTGCAGGAAGCTCAAGCAGGATAAATATTTCCGAAAATTTTTCTCATTGCCATGGAAACGATTCAAAATAAAACCTTGTGATTGGTTAGAAAAAGTGGGTGCGAAATTTTCATTGCTATTCCTTGTTGAGGTCGACCCACTTAAAAAAATCATTGTAGCAAAAAATAACTAAGCACAACTATATTACCAACCAAAATAGTATCAGTAGACGCTGAATACAAATCGTCAGCTGTTGTGTGAACAAAGTGGTTTGCTAATGACACCAATTCATACAAAAGCAGGATTATCAAAACAATTTTTGGAAATAATTGTGTCCCCGTCACGAAATTAACCCGAAACAACATACCAACACACATTTACAATTACCCCAAGCTTAAGCTTTTGGATCCTTGAAATCTCGAAATGTTTCAAGTAAAATAATTTTAATGAATTTCTGGTACTTAAGGAAAAGTCACGGGATAAAACAAAGCCTGGCGTAATATTAGGATAATTGTCTAAATTAATTTAAACTAATCTCGGCATAACTTTGGATGCCTACCACAACGAAATTTCACAAATGGAGGCACTATCATGATTTTGTCCTATTTTTATAGAAGATTATTGTTTGGTGATCTTTGATTTTTGTTAAATACTTTTTTGAAAAACGATTTTTCGATTTTTCTCCGACAAACATCTATTTCCGAAATGAAGGTTTTCAAAAAGTTTCTTTTCGAGAATACATGTTATTTTTCCTTTTTTGAAATTTTATTTTCTATGCTGGTTTGCTCAGGGTGGCTAGAAAAAGAAAACAAAATAAATGGTGACGGGATCAGCCAACTAGTGAGAGGAAAATAGTCAAATAATCAAATTGTGTCAAACATAATTAAAGTTAACTGCAGGTAAAGATATTATTAAGCAAAAGAAATAAAAAAGAAAGAGATTTCCTGAATCAGTGCCGTTATCCTCTGATCAAGGTGTCCCGGCCCAAGGATATGACGGCCTGGGTGTATCAATCACCAGCGTAGAGGACTCTCCAGTGAGCTGTCGGCTCCTGACAAGGGCCTAAACTTTCTGACGATGAGGAAGGACGATTCTCTCGCAGTAAAGATAAGATGAAAAGAGGAAACTCCCTTAGCAAAAAAAAAAGGTAAAGTTGAGATTGAGATAAAGATGATATTGAGATATGATTGAGAGAAGCTGATGAGATGAGGCAATGTTGAGATACGGTTGAGAGAAGCTGATGATACCCTTAAGGTTATTGGATGGGTCTGAATTGTGCGTGTCAGCTTATTGCAGCTTGAAATCCATTTTACAATGTTATCTTCAGCCAAATAAATCCAAACAAAGGTAGGGTACACCAAAAAAGCCCGAAAGGAGGGTGGCACCCCAGATTCACAAAGGTACCCTCAAAGGGGTTAAGGGATGTTCACCCACCACCGTATTTGGCTACACGAGAAATAAACCCCGATATTGATTTATTTTGTCCCGTTGTAGCGATGTGCAGGATAGTATCTATTCGATAATCTGTAGTCGATACCGTCAAGTATCGACAGCCCTTAAATCATCAGATATTCGGGTATCAAAACTAAATGCAAAAAACATGCCTTGTTTCGCTTATATTTAAACTCCATGTCTTTCTGCTTTGTATAAATGATACATCCAAATTTTAAAGTAAAAGTATCAATACCATCAGGTACGATCAAATCGCACAACACTACTCGTTCACGAAAACAATCGCGCGCGGCGCGCGTCTCTTAGCAGTCACGCCCGCTCAACCGACTATGCAGTTTTTAAACTACAGAGAGTACAGAGAGCACTACTTCCAACAGAAGGCAACAAGCGCCCTTGCTCACGTGAAACAAAGGTTTTGCCTCGCCGCGCGCCACTCATACCAAAAAACTGTTATGACTCCGGTGATGATTATAATTCCGTATAAGCCAAAACTGACCGTGATAAATTCATTCTTCCACACACTTGGTAATATAACACACCATTTTTTAAAGTTTATGAATTAAGGACTTTTAAGGAAAAACTCCAACCATACAATGGAAATAAATTACTAAAAAATGTATTATCACGAAAAATCATGGTATATACTGGTATATTTTATTAATCTTGTGGTATTTACAATTGCTACAGTAACCCGTTATTTTAGTATAGTTTATCAACATAAAAATATGCCGTAACTGCCTTACATTAAATGTGTAGGCTATAATGCGATATGACTCGGAGACAAATGGCGCTATGCGTGTTATATGTATGGTTCTTTCAATGGAAATCTAAGTATTGGACCTCGTTGACAAAACTGAGCAAGACTTCTTACACAATAAAGATGAATGCGTTATGAATTTAATTTGTGATGTATTGTAACGTTTTCTGATTGGTTGTAAACTTAGTAGCAATTTATGAGTAATTAAACTCGGGGCCTTAAGTACCTTAGTTATAATTAATTTCATTAAAGTCGAGTAGTTTGAAGGTGAAGTTTCCGGGAACAATTAAAATTTTAAGAACGTCTGAATTAAACTGTAGAGTTAATGTTCCTTTTAGAATTCTTACTAATATTTGAGTTTCGAAAAGTACCCGAACTTGTTCGTAAGAATTTATTTAGTAGGTATTATTACCTGTTATTCAATAAAAAATCGTTTTTTGACTGTTTCAAAAAATATTTTAAAGCGATTCTTGAACCTAGTACCTAGTGTTAAATTTAAAAAATATTGTCGACAAATAAAATCTCAAAATATTTAATTATTATTTAAAAGGTTCTGGTTTATGCTATCTTTCTAATTTTAAATAAAACTCCTAGAAAGCTTGTATACATTTATATATTATAAACTAAGTAATATCTCAATAACTGTATGGGCTTATTTTAAATTGAAATCTCAATGTAATAATTATAACTAAGTAGAACTAAATAGCGAAAAGTGTACTTAAAGAACATTTTTTTTTAGAAATTATTGTATTTAAACGATACACATTTAACAAAATCAAATCCGGAAATTTGCCACATTTGATACTGTTCCATCTTATTTTGGGTAAAATTAAGTTTTTTAACAATGGCTTTTCGGAGAGTAATAACTTCAGAAAATGTCGAACTGTTAATTTTCATGTACGTATCGGTTTGAACTCCTTTTAACGCCGACAAAAATTTATGAAGGTTTGGGTAAGGTCTCTCACAACACTGCTTGAACTTCGAGTGGAAAGATCCACAAGTATTTGTAGTTCTTAAAATACTTCATCATGGCCTCATCAAGTAGTTCTTAAAATACTTCATCATGGCCTCATTACCGTCTCTTGTCCCATACATCCCGAGTTCGCTGAAATAATGCCAGAACGCACGATCTGGCACTACAATTCTGCCGACTGGGATGGTCTGCAAAACGTCTTCTCTGCTTTCCCTTGGAACCCTGTCTGTTTTTCCACTCCCGATCCCTCCGAAATTTGCTCTCATATCACAGACATTATTCAAGCAGGTATTGAAGGTTTCATTCCACATACCCGCAGGAAACCTAAACTCCACCTTCAAAAGCCATGGTTCTCCAAGGGCTGTGACAAAGCCAGGCTCAAAAACGCCCAAGCTCACAAAAGGTATCTTCAAAATCCCACACCCGAAAATCGTCAAATCTTCACCGAGGCCCGAAATCAATACAACCAAACTATCTCAGAGTCCAAAAATGCCTTTAACAACCGTATAAAAGATAAAGTGCTTTCCAGTCCCA